>WWET01000245.1:760196-777087 GCA_011038615.1 Limnodynastes dumerilii | reverse complement strand
ACAACAGGTATACATATGCAGGGAGAGAGCCAAGTGTACACCATGGACATAGCATTCAAAGGTATAAAATGCAACCCATTCAAGAAGTGAATAATCAATAAGGCTCAGCTTTAATAGATTAGTGGGGGATTGGTGACAACCTTTCTTAGTTCATACCACATTGTATGTTGCAGGGTATTATGAATTTTCCTTTGGGTTGCCGGAGACAAAGGACCGTGTTTACACTTTTAAGTAAGTGTAGAATCTACGTGCGTATTTTAAATGATCTAACTGATCCCAAATATACACAAGGAAACTATGGTCAACTGATTCACATACCTAATTAAGGTTTAGGCTGTGAGACATGTAGGTTTAGGGTTAGGACTCAAGAAAGTTAAGGTTAGGGTTAGGGCTGAAGGGTAAGATTAGGGTTAGGCTGCAAGAAAAGAAGGGTTGGGGAAGGGGAGGGTTAAGGTTAGGCTTAGGATAAAAGACTTACCTGACTTACCAGAAATCTTTGTGACTCCGGGAGTTGCCGCACCGGGCGCTTTCTATAATGGAAATTGCCGGCTGAGATCACCCAGATCACCCTAGTGTCAGGAAGAAATGTCAGAATGTGGATGACTTATGGAAGCGAGGGGGAATATTCATTCACAGAGCAGCATTCGTCTGATACTGTATATCAGTAGCGTGTCGCAGCTCTCTATGTGAAGCTGCCAGGTAGTTGTAGCAGTGGGGGTTAGCCAGAAGCGCTATTCATACTCATGCCGGACAAACCTTTCCACTACTACTAAGCCATGGCAATGTAATTGTTTTGCATCTAATTGAAAATAACACCCATAACCTCTAAATCATCTGTTGTCTGATAATTACTTTTGCTGTTAACAGGCTTCTTAGACTGATATATGAGGTAGTATTTAACAATGGGGCATTTTGTATTGCTTGCACCTGATTCACACTTAAGAGTAAAATTGCGAACTTATCTAAATATATGCACGCAAAAAATCCGGAATACCGATTCAAAGAAAAGAAAGAAACTGATTCGACACTCCCCCTGTGTCTGGTGTGCAACGTACGGACGTAAGTCTTTCCTGCGTATAATTAGGTACATGCGGACTTTATTAGTTGTTAATCGGTCGTGCATTTAGGTGCTTAAAATTGCTTATGATTCAAAGATATCTAACTAAACGCACAGATCAGGCTTTGAAAAATTAAAGTTTTTGTTTTTTTTAAGCACAGCTCCTACTCTTATTAACATATGTAAACAAAAGTAACCATTAAAAATACAACTTGAAATAAGAATAAAACATGACATAATTTACAATACACATAAATGCATACTGCATGTTATTTCTAACTGCAAGTTAGCAATAAAATTATACACTGTATATAGAGATTTTCATTAAACATATTAAAAATAAGCATTTCAAATATAAAAACAACCAATACAGTTAAATATAAGTAAATGTAATGGTATTTATTCACAAAATTAAAAGTAAATAAAAAATAAAAAAAAGACGCATGGCCTCACAGCAAACAATATGGTTCTTCAACTAACGAGTGGTCGAGAGCTACCTTAACTTTTCCTGTGTGTTTGTTAGTTTCCGCAAGGCACTCCTACCTGTGAATCAGTCCTAACTCTGTTGGAACGCCCATACTGTACATCAGTAGTCTGTCTGTGTGCAGCTTATTTGCATTAAGAGTCTTGCCCCTCTAGCCACGCATGTGGGACTCGTTCCGTGCCGATGTGTGCATCAGTACTAAGTCAGACGTCCGTGTATGTGAATCAGTTGGCCATGGTTTCCGTGCGTTTATTTGGCTTATGGGCATGCGCAGTTTAACTGATCATAAAAATACGCACGTAGATTCTACACGTACTTAACAGTGAACACGGTCCTTTGTCTGTAGCTACCACACTAGAGATAGTCGCACCAGCAACAACTACACAGCCATTTAATATTGCTAATTGTATTTTTATTCCGTTTTCTTGTCACACCCTATAGACGTAACCAACAGTTCCTGATTGGTTCTCCTGACTATAAAATCATTCAGCTGTAGCACCTGCATTACACCTTGGACAATGCCCGTACAGCGGGCGAAACGCACGTCAGGCTCTGGTATTGGAGATGGGGATGCCGCTTCCTTGACCGAGTGCACCGGCCAGTAGCTGTCTGCATTCTCCTCCTTTTTGTGGTAGCCTCTGGACATCCGTGAGCAGTCAGCTGTGCATTTCTATGAGTGAGCGAGGGTAGGGTAAGATATGCACTGCGGTGCGAAGCATGAGCCGTGAGGCCATTAGTTGTTTTTTAGGGACAGCTGCCCTTCGTGTATTAGATAGTTAGTTTTGCTTGCAATATGCTCTGGTGATTTGGTCACTGTACCCTATACACATATTTTTGATGCTACCATTACTTACAATATTTTTGTCCTGTTTTCTGGTCTATTACTACTTTTAAATGGCTGCAACAATAAACATGAGGTTTTAAATTGACAGCTGACTCCGTCTTTATAAGGTGTTGCACTACTTAAAGGTACCCACAACACACATTCATTGTGTGTTGTTTTTCTCCTCTTTTCTTTGTCTGTAGCTCCCTGGTAAGGTAATCTTAAATATTGCAAAGGCTATGGGTGCAGAAGTGAATGTCCTCCAACAGGCCCCTGAGCTGTTCTGGAAGAAAAAAAATGCAATGTGGTAGTCACTTTTGTCTTTGCATCGGTCCACCAAAGCTATACATTTTCTTAAGCCATGGCAAACCATTAGTTTGAAAACAATTACAGTTTTCCAGTTGCTCTTTGGTAGAAAAAGTTCATTTATTGACAAAATATTATAAAATTATTTAAAAATAAATAAAAGACATATAATAGAGGCAATTCTGATGTAATCTTGCTCTCACAAATAATATACTAAAGATATATTTCTATTCTTAATTTATATAGTTCTAACATACTTACCTTATTACATATAATATTACCATATTACATAGCTTTAGGGCCTCATTTACTAATATCGTATTTTGTCAGCGATTATTAATCGCTAGACATCGCGGTGATTTTGTCATCGATGATGATTGATTTTTAAATGGAAAAATCGCCATGCTTTTCTGTTTAAAAGCACGGCGATTGTCCATTTAAAAATCGCCATGCATCATTCTATCCCTTATCATGCCGACGCATCTAGTACTATAAGGCAAAGCATGGCCATGTTTGTGGCCATGCTGAGCCTTATAGTACAATAAGCGTCAGCCTGACAAGGTAAAGATGTCAAGTAATGTGTAATGGGTAAATAAAAAAAGAAACATTTCCCACAATAAACATAAATAAATTACATGAATAAACAATACATTACTAAACAATAAAACAATGTAATAAATGTGTCCCTGTGTGTTTATTCTAACTATAATAGTGGCCATCATGTAGTAACTAAACTTCATGCAAATGTATAGTTAAAATGTGTAATAAAAAAGAAAGTGAAGTATAGACTCACCGTTTCATCTGTCTTGGGATAACTTGCTTGTAGTTCCGGACGTCTGGAAAACTGTTCTTGTAAAGTTGCTTGATGATCTTCTCATCTTCAGTGAAGAGGATGCTCTGATTCATTAAAGAGGCTTCTCCGTTGCTTGAAGATGGTCTTCGGCCTCTTCTGGCACTTGCCACGACGTCCTCCTGCTTCCTTATCGGGGGTGCCGTTGCTAATGACCATTCGGTCACTAGAGGTTCCCCTTTTATACAGAATTTGACGTCATAGACACTAGAGGGCTCAAGTGTTGAAATATGCGATTATGGAAACCTTACGTTTCATCACCTGCTGTGATTTCCTCAGAGGGATAATGTGTGGGTGAGCAGTGAGCAGTTTTTATTTATAATGAATCAATTAGTCTTAAAAGGAAACATCTGAAGTCGTTAGCTTTTCAACATACTCATTCCCAACCATAAACAAATTTTTATTTTTCATTGATTTCAAGGAGTCAAAAAGACAACATAAATTAGCTTGTTGTTGTGTACATATAAATTCTTAGTTTAGCTTTGTTTATTTCCCTGCCATCGCCAATTTTATGTGCTGTCCCACCATTGGATTTAGTCCCAGGACAGAACTCTAGAACCAGATCCGTCCTGGGAATGCAATGCTTGCGCATGTGCTTTATATAAATTGCAGATATTTTCCAATCCAAGTGATCAAAAATGTCTCTTTTGTGGCAGTCTGGAACTGGTCCAGTAATAATAATAATTTAGGACCGTATTCACAATTAAGTGTGAAATAAGTATGCACGGATTCGCAATTTTTGCAGATTTCCGCCACCATAGGGCAACCTTAACTCTACATGTGTATATTTGTGCTTAAGTTGCTTAAGTACATGCATACTTTCTTAACCACACCCATATTAGTCCATTTAAATGCCTCCACCCACCCACTTCATTTAACTTCCTACGTATGGAGGACTGACACGCCCCTTCGGACGTATCTCACTAAGCACGGATTTGAAGTCTGTGCCTAATGGATTTCCATGCCGAAATCCTATGTAGCTTGCGTAAAAAAAGTTACTATGCATATGCAGTTTATCCGGTCCTAAAAATACGCAGGAAAATGTAGCAAAATCGAAAGTGTGAATACGGTCCTCAATTATCATCTTCATTTCATAGGATAAACAAAGCAGTATTTTAAGACACCACCAAATTAATGATACAAAAAACTGTTATTTATATGTCCCGCTCTCTCCCTTTTTTTTTATTTTTTTTTTACTATGCTAACTTTTTGTTTAAAGCTGGACTGTTTGAGCTCACACTATTTGGATAGTACACAAGCCTTTTCATGTGTTAGTCGATATAGTTATCTTGGTATTTTTTGAGAAAGGAGAACAATAATATGCACTGTCAGATCATAACAAGGGCGTATACAATTTTTACAGTCATCATAACTTAGCTGGTTATGACTGTTTTTTCTGTGGTTACACCAGTTTAGTAATTGCTTAAATTACTATATATCTTATATGTGTGTCTATGTGTGTGTTAGCATGTGTTTTGACATGGTCAGGATCAAAATATACTAATTACATTTGTTTAAATGTTATATATTTGCATCTTGAGTTAAAATAAGGTGAAAATAACTGATTGTTTTATCAAATCACTATAGTTGTAAAAAATTAATGATATTAATAACAATTGTTGGAACCACATCATAAATTGCACTCAGACAATAGCCCTCACATTGCCTCTGAACTCCAAGGTAGGCAGAATTTTTCATGACCCCTGAGGTGAGTAAGGTGTTAGCACAGGGTGTGCTATCATCTCCAGATCACCACTACTATCTCCTGAACCAAACTCCATGGGCTTGATGCTACTGCAAATATAGGCTTTACTGAAAAAATAAAGAACGTAAAAGAAGATGAAATATAATGATCCATGATGGCTTGATTTTGGCCGGCCACTCTTTGGCTCAGGTAAAAGATTCACTGCAATTTTTAGGTCTACTGAAGTAGGTTCACATGTGATAGTGTTAGTGGATCAACCTCTGTCTCACTCCAGGCTGTTGTCTATCAATACAGTTAACACAGATCTTGAGAAAGATCGGTTCCAGCCCGAAACGCATTGATCGTGACAGCAGCATCCAGCACTTACCCGGACTGGAGACCAGATGAGGTCGGAGAATGGCTGGCGGCGATTACCTGGGACTTTGAACTTAGATCACGTTACCTGCCTCACGTTTCCCTGATAGACCTCCGATTTGCGATATAGATTGCTTTTAGGATTTTATGGTATTTTTGTGTATTGTATTAAAATTGTTGATATTAAAGCTTGTTCTTTCTATAATTTTTATCCTCTATATTTTTGAAAACCTCTCCACGGAGGGGAGCAACATGGGAGGGATGTGGACTTTTTAGGGATCATAGATGTGGATTTTCCAAATTATTTGAGATATGCCCCCAGTATTTTAACAACACTTCAGGTTAAAATTTTTATGTTTTTTTTATACATCTATTTTATTATTTTTTATGCAGTTTTTCTAGGAGATAGGTAGATCTCCGGGTGTTTTAAATAGCTGCTTCTTTTCCCAGCGCTATACATTTGTTCCCTATAGTTATAACAGTTAACACATTGGGCCGGATCCAGAACTACGTCCGTCTTCCATAGACGGACGTAATTCAATGAACAATAGCTACTGCGCATGCGTAGTAGCTATTGTACGTAATCTGCGTATCGTTTCGATACGTAGATTGCGTATATGCGGTCTTTTGGATGGCTGTGCACATTTATAAAGGGTAGAATTGGAAGACTGGGCATCTCACATGAGAGTAATGTGGATAAACCAGGTTTTAGAGCAGCAACAGGGAAACTGGTGTGATCAGGGTTGGGCTAATCAACAGCACCTGTGCTCTCTTGATAGTGATAATGGGCCGTATGCAGAGCTCCGGCCGCATTGCAAATGTTTTCTGATATGTTCTACTGCGCATGCGCAGTAATTCTGTAACGTAATCTATGTTACTTATTGCAACGTAGATTGCGTATACATAAACAATAATTGCTTCTGAATTACAGATATCTACTCCCAAACAGAATACATAAAAAATATGGCCATCTCAGCATGTGTGAATGGCAGCAGGGAAATACCATGGATGTATGTGGTATTGTTGGAATGTATTTATGTTCAATATGTCATTGGCAGAGGGAAATTAGTTCTTCTGTACATAGAGGATATATTCTTATCTAGTAAATAATTAATTCATTGATTAAATAATTTAAAAAGTATAAATCTTACCACAACGTTGATGGTAAATGTTTCTTAGTTTGCTGAAATAAATCACATTTTTTAGCCAGACTATGCATCTTCTTTAATAAAATAGGACCAGGTTCAGAGTTTGCAAACAGGTGGAAATTTACACCTGGGCAAATTCATGTTGAGTTGCTGGGCAGACAAAATAAAATTTTGGGAAACAGAATTTCATTCAAGATGGACTGGATCCAGGCTTAAATAAGTGCTCGAAATTAGTTACTCCTGGGCTAAACCATGTTGATTGCAGGGGAGTCATATTTCGGGCTCTATTTATGGACTTAATTTTTAAGTGATAGTGGCAGTTTTTAAGAGAAAACTGCCACTATCACTTAAAAATAAAGTATTTGCTATTTATAAATACTGCATCGCCAGTGGAAACTCTAGTTTCCATGGCGATGCACATTTCTTTGAAACACTATCGCCGGGTATTCATAATGCGGGCCGGCGCTGCTGCATATTTATACAGCCGGGAAGCGTTAGGAGCTAGGAGCTGTCTGCAGGGAGTTTTCATTCACTCCCTGCGATAGGGCTCTAAACTCCTCCCACCAAATCATTTGATTGGTGTTAAGTCGCTGATCCTTTATGCTGATTCCTTCATGCGTTTCTTTTGCAAACTCCCTGAACCATATGCATGATTCCTTATGCGACTTACGGAACAGTGTCTGTGCGCGACGATTTTACTGCATCGTCGGAACTTCATTAATAAATGAAGCGCCGACGATGCTACCCCTTCTATCGCGAGACATCGAGGTCCTGCTCAAGGAAGGGGCATCTCTATAAATCTGATAAACGAAGTGTCCAGGCTCGCCGCAATGATAAGTGAGCCTGGAGCACTATCATTAACCAGATTTATAGGATGATCTATAAATAGAGCCCTTTATCTGTTACAAACAGTATTAGAGTTGAGAGGTGATGTTTCCTATCCCAAGTCTAAATAACAGTGTGATAGTAAAGCTGGTCAGTATCTGTGTGCAGTAAGCAATTCAAAGATATATCCCTGCATGCAAAGAATACAATTACCTTGACTCCCCCTGTAATCAACATGGTTTAGCCCAGGAGTAACTAAGTTCAAGCACTTAACTAAGTCTGGATCCAGCCCAAGATGTGAGGTTTCCTAGTCCAAGTCTAAATAACAGTTTAAAAGTAAAGATGGTCTGTATCTGTGTGCAATAAGGAAAATGTAAAGTATTCTTCATGCATGTAAAGAATAATATTCTATTGATCCCTGCAATTCAAGGGTTTTGGTTTGATATAACTTTCCAGCTGATTTCCTTTTATTTTCAAACTCAGGATCTGGTCCATAGTTACCACATATGCTGAAATAATTATCAATATGCTATAATGAAAACTCAGTACAATATCAGGATCACAAATAATTTAAAAGACTATGGCACAGTGCTTCATGTGCGTGCAGGGGTGCATAGGTACGCTCACGTAGCGGGGAGACCTAGTCGTAATGGGGCTTCCCCGCCCCTGACCTTTTATTTACATGGCTATCCCATGCCTGTATGGTGGAAGTATGACCATCGTAAATTAAGGGTCTGTCCCTTGTGCATACTTACTGTCGTACGTAACTTAGTTACGTACGACAGTAAGTACGCACGTGAAACATCTGGCGCACGCATGCGCAGATGTTCCCAGGCAGGAGACTTGCGCAAATGAATTGTGTAAGTCCCCTCTCTTACTTAAGTCTGGATCTGAGCCTATGACCCTGATTCAGAGTTTGAAAATAAGCATTATAGTTGAAAGGTGATGTTTACCAATACTGGGGCCAGATTTACTAAGGTGTGATTTAAATCGTCGGATTAAATTGGCCAACATCGACATAATTGTCCTGCGATTTTTTTATTTCAAATCCTGAATTTACTAAGGTGTGTTTTTGCAGTGGCGATGTTCAAACTATGATTTTGTGTGTCGATGGACTCTGGCGCCGGAGATGGACACGATTTCTATATTAACAGAGGTGGCTTCCTGTTTGTCATTAGTGGTGTTTCTTGGCTTGTTTCTGCATGGATTTTATTTCTCTTCTTGTAAGTACCAGCATTAATAGTTTCTTTGGTTATGTTTATTTTATTGCATGTTTTTTTTAGTTTAGCAGTAATTGTTTTTGGACTAATGTTTGTGAGTACAAATTTGATAGTGAATAATCTCCTTTTTTTATATTTCAATTACCAACTGTTTTTTGTTTTTTAACCATGCAGTGGTACCATGTCCATGGCAAGTAGAGAATCTGGCCCTAATTTTTATAGGCACCATCATTATTTGCACACCAATTGCCAGAGATTTCTACAAACTCTCCACTCAGACCCACCCCTATTAAGTCTGATGATTTTTGAGTCAATCTACGGCAATTTAAAACACTCTCCCCTTAGTAAATCTGAGATTTGTATCTACAGAATGGAAAAAAATCGCCAGAGATAGTTCATCTACAGGGATCTTGAACATACTGTACATCACCTACGGCGATTTAATGGTCGATTTCACCTTAGTAAATCTGAATCTGGTCCTATATTTTAAACTTCGTGTTGATATTATTTATCAGTGCATGTTGCCATCTAGTGGTGCTGTGTAAGTGGTACTATATAACAGTGGTTATATTTGGAGGAAATCGTATTATCCAATGCATTGAATTAGACTCCATAATTTCAATATAATTCCTATTATATTATATTGTTGCCAGTATGCTGAATATTTGATCACAAACAAGGCTAAAAATATTTGGATGCTTTTGTTTTAAATGCATCTATAGATTAAGCACATGTAACACCTCTTTCTTTAAACAATTAATAAGAGATGGTAATATGTAAATGTGTAATTACGTCCTTGTTCTTAGTCACCGTACCTCAACTTTAGTATGCAGGCTACAAAAAGTTATCTAATTCACCAGGGGTTGACCCAGGAGACCTCCTATTTGCTTAATTACACACTTAAGCTAAATAAGCCCAAAAAGATTATTGAAAGATGAGGAAGCAATACTGGGACATTTTAGTAAAGGGATGGATCAGTAGGGAGTGGACAGTAATTAAAGGGATGGCTCAGTAGGGAGTGGTTAGTTATTAAAGGGATGGATCAGTAGGTAGTGGGCAGTCTTTAAAAAGATAGATCAGTAGGGAGAGGGCATTTATGAGGGATGGATCAGTAGGGAGTGGGCAGATATTATAGGAATGGATCAGTAGGGAGTGAGCAGATATTATAAGGATGGATCAGTAGGAAGTGGGCACATGGTAAAGGACTTGTAAAATTAAATAAGACAATACAGAAACATAAACAATGGTAATTGATTTACTCTCTCAAGTTGGTGCCTCGTTTGGAGCCATTCTCTGTGCATAGTTTCCTTCTTAAGAACTACGCACAGTAAAATAAGGTAGCCCTATGGAACTCTTAAGTGCTATAAGGTACCTAAAAACGGGGGCCGAGTTAGGGGCAGGACGAGTGAGTTAGGTGCCGTTCTGTGTTTCATTTTCTAATTAATGTTAATAGAAATGTTTTCTAGAGTGTTAAAGGTCTAATGGCATTACTAACATAGAAACAAAACATATAGGCAACAACAACTTAAGAGTTTTAGAGGGCTACCTTATCTTTTTCCGTGTGTATGTATACTTCCACAAGGCAATCGCATTTGTAAATCAGTCCTAACTTAAAAGGAATGCCTACACTGTACATCAGTAGCCCGTGTGCAGCTCATTTGCATTAAGTCTTGCATGTGGGACTCATTCCATGCCGATGCATGCATCAATCCTAAGTCAGCCGTCCGTGGCTGTGAATCAGTCGGCCATGGTTTCCATGCATAGTTTTGAATTCTGGGCATGCACAGTTTATCCGCTTGTCATAATAAACCCACAGAGATTCTGCACTTACTTAAGTGTGACTACAGTCCAATGTCTGTATTTCTCAGATAAGTGCTAGTCCTCAGAGCTGTACTAGGATAAATCCTGAGTGCAGGGGCTGCAGTGTCAACCTCAGAGACTGCTTGTGTTAATGTAGTGGGAGGTGGATCTCGGAGGGAAGAATGAGATGTCGGTATGGGGGCAGGACTTAATGACGTGATTTATGCAAATTGTGTAATTAAGCACCCACCCCCTGTCAATCACTGTTGCAATTCCCCTAGTGTTACAGGGGGTGGGGGGGACTTGATGATGAAATTCACGTCATTAAGTCCCACCCATCCCTAGCAACACTAGGGATTTCTATAATGATAGGCAGCTGTGTAGGACTTGCGCAAGATTTGCCAGCTCTCCTGGGATACTGGGAGAAGTATCTGAATTTCGTGAGTCTCCCTGATATTCCGAGAGAGTCAGCAACTTTGCACTTATTTTTGTTGTGGATCACAGGACTCAGTAACTGTCTTTTCCACTCTAGTCTTCCATCTTGATTGAAGTCCCTCACAGCTCACTAGCAATTCACCAACACAGGAGTATTCCTCTCCATTGTTTCATTGTTTGGTTCTCTCTGCAAACATACCTGATAGGGTTGTCAGGTCCTGTGACTGACTTTCATGTCACAAGCTATTACTACACAACCAGCTACACTTTCTGTGTGATATGTCTTTCATATGTCTTTCATTACTATTGATTTAGATCAGGGGTAGGCAACCTTAAACACTCAAAGAGCCATTTGGACCCATTTCCCCCAGAAAAGAAAACCTTGGGAGCCACATTAACCTTTTGACATCTAAAATGTGCCCAGCCTTTATTACTGCCCATTTATATGTGCCCTGCCTTTATAATTGCCCCTTTATTGTGCCCAGTTTTTACTATTGCCCCTTGTATGTGCCCAGCCTTTATTACTGCCACTCAGCTGTACCAAGTCTTTATTATTGCCCCTTGTATGTGTCCAGCCTTCATTACTGCCCTTTTATAAGTGCACAGTCTTTATTACTGCCCCTTGTATGTGGCCAGCCTTTATTAATGCCCTTTGATATGTGCATATCTACATTTATTACCTGTCCCTCTTCCCCAGGTTTCCCCCTTCACTTACCTTTCCTGTACTCCTTTTTCTTCTTCCTCCTCCGCGGCACGCTCTGTGGTGATCCCCTCTGTTCCTTTCATTCTATCAGCACTGATTATACAGGGTTCCTAAGGGAGCCCTGTAGGACCAAAGCTGTTTATGTGAATGACGCTGCTGTAGATGTAAAAGCACATCATTCACATGAACAGATATAATCCTACAGGAATGATAGAACTGATAGAATGAATAGTGCGGCCACATAGCCCGCGGCTGTGCTGCACTATGTGGCCTCCCTAGATCACCAGGAAAGAGCCGCATGTGGCTCCGGAACCGCGGGTTGCCGACCCCTGATTTAGACATTATTATTTGTAGTGTACTGCATAGGAACAGTAGAATGTCACAAATCTTATCATGGTATTTAGCTTGAGTTGCCTCCAATGCTGGATAAATTATTCAGTTACAGACCAGACCAAATTGATAGCAGAAATAATCACAAATGTACACATTGTCAGCCCGTGTTAAGCGCAGAGGAGAGGCAAATGTAAACTGTGTAAACAGAATTATTGTTGTTTTCTACCCAAAATCTAAATAACAATTTATAATGAAATAATTTTAGTATCTGTGAAAAAAACAAATAGTACATACTTTCCTTACATGACAAAATAAACTCACCCCCACAAACACATATGGCACATGGATATATGAACTCTAACACTGCTCTTTGAGGGCACCCTCATGGCTTCCAGGGGAACCTTGAAACAGTTTTTCCTGTAATTCTGAAACTCTGGATCAGCTCCAAGGTAGAATGGTATTTAGCTCCTAGGAGCTGATGTTTTACACTTTTTGTGAGATATATATATATATATTTTGTGAGATATATATATATATATATATATATATATAAATATATATATTCTAATCTTAAAATGATCTAACAGTCATGGGGCTAGATCCAGACCCCCCACACACTTTACTCATGTGCGGGGGTCTTTAATTATGGATCGTAGGGGGGTGCACGTCCCCGGAACTCCCCTCTAACGGACATAAATCTGGACACTTACGGGTCCAGAAGCCTACTTACAGACACAGACCAAGTCGTAACAGTGCTTCTCTGCTCCTGGATTCGTATCTTAAAGGTTGGCCCCTTCATCATGTCTTGTTCTGCAACTGAAGGTAAGTTTGTGGACATCTGGTGCACGCATGCGCAGATGTTCCTAGACATGGGTCTAACGCAAATTAATGTTTACTTACTTGTGCAAGTCCTCTGTCGTACTTACCTCGGGATCTGGCCCATTGGGCCTGATCCAGAACAACGCCCGCCGTCGCTAGGACGGCGGGCGTAAGAGTAAGATCGGCATTTCTGCTGATCTGCGCATGCGCCGGGCAGATGTTGCTACGGCAATGCCCGATCGTGGATCGGGTGTCCGTAGCAGCGCCGTAGGGATTCTGGAGGGGACGTTCTCCAGCGTCCCTATGTTCAGGTTAGTGTAGGTGGGCGGGAGGAGGTAGTTAAATGAGGGTAGGAGGGCGGGCTAAGCGGCCATATGCTCCTGTGCGAGCGTATGGCCCCTTCCTTGCGCCGGTTAAGTTAGGGTAGCCTTCAGCCGGCGGAAGGAAGGGGTTATACGCCCGCACAGGGGGAGTGTCAGGGTAAGTAAACGCCGATACGCTGTGCTTTAGGAAGCACAGCGCATCGGCGTAGGTCTGGATCAGGCCCATTGTCTGTGCAAGGATGTTTCTGGTCATTTAAAGCAAACACTTGAGGACTTACTGAAGATTTTCATATGGTTGCAACCAAACATTTGTATATTGGTTGGATTAATGAACTCTAACACTGCTCTTTGAGGAAGAACTCTGATCATTATATGTATGCTATCTTCTGATTTGAAGTTTAATAAAGATGAGACTTTAGTAATATGCAAGATAATTTGGTTAAATATGCCATGCAGTTCCTTATTTGAACTTCCATTGTGTAATATCCATTGTCTTGAGTTCTACTACTAACAGAGGTATGAACTGGTCATGTAATACCCCACTACGGGGGCTGTCCTTAGTGGACCACTTACTATTGGGCCGCCCAGGGTATAGCTTGCACAGAGGGAAAATTGGGGGCTGTGGGCTACAGGGCAGCGTGAGGGCTGTTGCTAGGAAACAGCCAGCTGATGCGTGAGGGCTGTTACTAGGCAAACAGCCAGCCAATAGAGGCCCGCTAGGTAGCTCGTGAGGTTTCTAGAACTGGATCTGGGAAAAAGTCGTTGGAGTTAGCAGTTGGTGAGGTACAGGAAGTTGTGAGGTGAAGTGTGTGGTGAGCTGTGAGGTGTTAGAGAGCTGAGGTATCGGAAGGAGAAAAAGCTGTAGCCGTGAGATGAGACTTCGCAGAGAGAATTAAAGAGCGTTTTATTGGGGAGTTGAAGTATTGGAGAATAAAGAGGGACAGTTAAAGTGGAGAGCAGTCGAGTCTGCGAGGTGAAAAGAAGCAATTTGATGATAAGTATACATATCGGCTGTGACAGAGAGTAGTGAGGGAGAGCCATTGCGAGTGAGCGCTGTGAGAGCAGTCGAGTCGAGCCTGTGAGGTGAAAAGAAGCAGATCGGTGACAGGAACACATTGCAGCAGTGACAGAGGGTGATGAGAAGGAGCCAAGGCGGTGAGGAGACAAGTTTGTGAGAAGGAATTGAGAGCCGTGAGAGAGACAAGCGCATTGGGAGAGAGCCGTGTTGGTGAGGTGCCAAGTGCTGAAATTAAGAGTCGCTGAGGAGCAACAGAAGCAAAGGAGAGATTGGTGGTGGAATAGCTGGGAAGTGGAGTTTGCTTATACGGTAGCAGAAATACCTATAGACTTGCAGCGAGAGGAGAGAGTCAGAAGTAAAGAAGAGGGAAGTGGAAACTCAAAGACTGACCTGGGTGGTGTAGACAACTCAGGGTGTCACAGCGAGTTATCAAATCTGTAAAGATATAGTTAGTTCTCCCCTCAGGGTTTATGAATATAAAAAGACCCATATTTATATATTTTCCACACCAGACTGTTACTAGTTCTCATGCAAACATTTTAGTAATTCATTGAGATATTATACATTGTTCCATAAACTCAAAGTAATTGCATGATAGTAAATGTTTGAAACGCATCTCTATGAGTAATATAAAGTAATTGCATGATTATTACTGCCTGAAACTGTTTATTTAATTGATTCAGAGTAATTGAATGATAGTAATTGTTTGTAACGCATCTCTATGAGTGATTTATAGTAAATGCATGATGATAATCGTATGAAACTTTCTCTCTGTTTGACTTGGAGTAATACATGATTGTAATTTTGAATGTTAATTTTCTGGTCAACTCTGTAAAGATTATTTACTGTTGTTATATGAAAAGATAATATCTTTTGTAAATACAACTAAATTCTTCATTTTCGGAGAGACAAGGATCAATAAGATCTATCAGTAAATAAATAATTTAACCAACCAATCAGTTGTCAGTATTTATTGAGAGACTTTATTTACATTATATCTTGAGAATCGCTTGGTTCATTCTGAAACATTCAGAGTATTACAGTCATACTGTTACTTATAAAAATATAGTTATATACAGGATGTGTAATGGTTATATAGGTTGGTGTCAACTCGTCTCAATTTAAATCTATAATGTAATAAACTGATGTAAATAAACAAAAATAGAAGTATTTGACCAAACATAATTTTTTGATATTATTAATATTATTATTGAATATTAAATTACCTGTTTCCTCTCTTTCAGGATCTCAGAACCAAATGTGACTTGAAATACTGCATCACTTGCAGTAGGTGGAAACCTTAAGCCACTGATTACTGTATGTATTCTAACACAGGAATAATACCAAAATTGTCTAATTTTCTTTTATACAGAATTATATGAATTGAATGCAAATGTATTACATCGTATTTTATATTACCCTGGTAATGTAGTCAGTTTCATAATTATTCACTGAATTTAATTAATAGTATGCTGGATTAAGCAGCACTGTGAATATTTCACTGTATAGCTAACAACGACATATGATGCTTGCAAATTAACTAGTTCTTACAGTTTAAATAAGTCACAAAGAGCGATAACAAAGAAAATTTGGGCAAAGATAATTACAATGTAGAGAGGGTGCAGGGTCAAAGAACAAAAATAAGTGTTTAAGAAATTGATACAGGTTACTTTTTGTATACTGGTGTTAAATGATACTGGAAAAGAGTGGGTTTCATACACTAGAGGAGCAGTGATTGATTTTGTATTGATTCCGCCTTCATGGTCTGGCCTAGCTCATTTTACAGATGTTTGCCGTCTTTGGAAAGAAATGTGCCTTGGTTGTAAAATACCCGCTCTTTTATTCAGCCCGTCAATGTACCTTAAGAAATGAAAGAAATTCATTATTCAGCTATCAGTGGTCATTTGGCTCTATTACATCCTTTGAGAAATCAAGACAGGAAGTAGGATATACTATAATAGAGACCTAAGAGGAGGTTGACTTGCATCTAGAAGAAACATGTTCTTAATGTAGTATGTTAAGTGGAATACAAGCAGTGGTGTCTAATATAAAAGGATTCAAATGCATAAATAGTTTGTTCCAGAAATTCACTCATAAATCATGTACAGTAGTTGATACCACACCATTCTTTCCACTTCCCTCAGGTGCTCACTAAGTTAAAGCATATAAAAGCATATTAAAGCATACAATAATGCAGTAATGGCATATGCATTGCTTCATATCATTCAAACAGAAAGTATATCACAGACAGCACTTTGGCTGTGACTTCATCAGTTCATTAAATTTATATGTATGTTTCCAGACACATATCTGCTTAATGGCATTTTATGAGACTGGGATGAGATGGGAAATTATACTGTGTATGGGGTAAAAGAGCAATAGATAGAAAAGCTATAAATATTAAAACTTGTAATGACACAAGGGGTGCTTCTAGGTGTGTTTAACTCTCAGTTTAAAAAGACATGATATATGATACAATATAGGGATTCTATTTTGGGGTTTAGGGTTTAATATTAGGACGACCTCAGTTGCAATGCCTTGAAAGTGTCTGGTGGCTTATCATATATAGTTGCGAGATAACAGGGGGGGGGGATAATGGTAGGGGGCGGGGCTTAATGATGTGATTTATGCAAACTGCATCATTAAGTCCCGCTAGCAATTGCTGTAGGGCAAGGGGCTTTGTGGGAG
>WWET01000245.1:734889-747170 GCA_011038615.1 Limnodynastes dumerilii | reverse complement strand
GACCGCACCCCGGGGATGCAGAGACCGCCCCTATGCTTTTTTACTTTTCTCCCTGAAATTATTTTTCAAAAGTAGGCAACCATGAATTAACTGCATGATAATTATGCAGAACAGTCACTTGTCTATTGATTATGACACTATGACACAGTGTATGGCCAGAATAAGCTCTTCTAAGCATAGCAAAACGCAGCTAATTTTGGAAAGCCACTAAGCTGGGACAGACTTGTAAATAAAGAAAGAAAGAAAGAAAGAAAGAAAGAAAGAAAGAAAGAAAGAAAGAAATAATTGCAGATAGCCCTCTGACCTAGTCCAAGCATTATAGGCCCATCCCAGGAGGGGAGTCATGGAAAATGCCACTTTTTTCCAGCCCATTCAGCCCCTACCACTTAGGAAGAAAAGACAGTCAGCCTCTGAATAATTTCCATTACATTAATGGGACAAAATCCATTTACAGCTACTATATCATTTATGTTTATTTTTTTGGATATTAAAGTTGACCTCCTCATTAAAATCAATGTCAACATATGACCAAATTGTCTTCCGTTACGCCATTTAAATGAATTACTTTATTAGCTCTTCATTTGCTGTAACATCTTTTAACATGATTGCTTGTATTTCTTCAAAACTAACAGTAAAATATATTCAAAAGACTCCACAATAAAGCAAATCAGGATGTTCAAATAGCTATAAACAGACTTTGTAATGCTTTAAACAATAATACATTGTTCTGTAAATACAAAACTATTCTATGCTATTTCTCTGGAGTTATTTGCATGAAACAGGCTCCTTGTAGCAGTATGTGATTTTCTATTCAATCTCACTCCTCTTACGTTATAGCATATTTACATTTTAATTTATACTGGTGCTCTTTTTACCTACCAGCATTGTATTGTTCGGTATAAGATTGCCTTTTGTTTTATGTGATAATTCCGTTCAGCCCCAAAAGCATTAGTACAAGGACAACATGAGCAGGAGCTAGTCAATTTTCCTAATTAGTATTCTGTTTTAATACTCGCCTGTTTGTGCTGGCAGAACAATCTAAAGTTTGGCTGTTGTCCACAAAGCTGTAACTGCCAAGGAAAAGCAGAATTTACTTATGATTGCTTATTCCTGCATTTCTTTTTAGATGGTCTATTTACTTTCTGTGGCAGCTGTACAGCTGTAAAACTGCAAGTCACCATGCTGCTACTCTAATTGAATATCTGTATATTTGTTATTGTACACTATGTACTGTAATAGTAGAAATGTTAAGAAGCCATAGAACTACTCAGTACCTATCTCATTTTGCAACACTATATTTATCCAAATGCTTTATACACATAAATAATCTACACATACTTTATTAAATATGCCTCAAATTAAGATGTATTTTACATCTTTAATGAAAGCAATAAAATTCAAGTCATTAACAAGTAGACAATGTTTAAGTGAAAAAAAGGAATTTGCAAAAGTATGAGTGAGGGATGCCTAAGCTAGAAGGAGCTGAAATTCCCTGATTGGGGTAGAGCAGGGGGGAACCCAATTGGCCCACAGGGGTATGACAAATAGGGGAGGTCCTGTGATGTCCCCATTTAATAAAAGAGGCCCTCTGACTGGGGGTGGTCATCTCTTTCAGTCTTCTGATTTGGGACTCATAGCTAAGTATCACCGCTGGCTGTTATGTAACTGTCTTTTCCTTTGTTATCCTCACTGTTTGCCTCTCTCTCTCCTTTATTCCTTTTCCTGCCTTTCTATTCTTCCCCTTTTCTCCAATCTGCTCCTCTCTCTATTTCATTCCTGTTTTATTCTCCCTTATATCACCTCCTGCCCCCCCTTTAACATGTCCCGGTGCAAGGCTACTTTGTCCTCATCCCCAAGTTCCTAGTCAGGCCTCCAGCCTACATGGGAGAGAGTGTTTGCGGAGGACTGCCTCCGGTACCCACACCTGGCTTACCTTCCTGCCGCGCGTCTGGCGGAGACTCCAGTTAACTGCCTCCGTCGGCGTGGAGATCCAGAGTACAGGAGCCCATGGTATTTTCACAGTACTTTTGGTGCAGCACACTAGGCCGCCAAGCACAGGGGGCCTGATTCAGAGGCTGAAAATAAGAACTTAAAGTTACACCTGGGCAAAACCATGTTGATTTCAGGGGGAGTCAAGTTAATTTTATTCTATGCATGCAGGGAGAATGCTTTACTTTTACTTATTGCACACAGATACTTTGCTTTTACTTATTGCACACAGATACCTGATCAGCTTCACTTTTAAACTGCTAATTAGACGTGAGCTGAGAAACATCACCTTTTAACTATAATACTGTTGCAACAAATGAAATTTGACTCCCCTGAAATCAACATGGTTTAGCCCAGGTGTAACTTTAAGTTCTTATTTTCAATCTCTCTGAATCAGGACCAGGGTGCATGCCAGGGAAGGTATCCCCTCACATAGTTCAGGCTCAGAGGGGGAGCAGAGGGGCTCCTCTGCCTCCCTAAGCATTTTTGAGGGACATAGTGACAGCCTGTGTTGCATAAAAAACACTCACACAAGGCCCATAGCCATAATGAACATAGGTCTCGCCACTTCAGTAGACACAATATAGATTATCATAAGCACAGGGATAGTTTGGCCTATTTCTCACATTACCATATGCAAATAAATCATACCCAGGTTACGGCTTTTTTTCTCCTTTTCACTGGCACCGCGGTGTCTTATGCCCATTCACCATATCACCGCTCCATATCTTCCAGGCATCATAGAAGTCACCATAGGGCATCAAGGGATATGTTCGGGAGATCATGCAAGAAATCACGGTCACCTTCAGTGGCCATGACTGTAAGCTCACAAGGGGGTGCACAGCATAGCCCTGCCCTTTTCAATAACATGACTGCAGTGTCTCCCCAGATCCGCAAGAGCCGGGAGTGTGAACACAAAAGAGGGGACATCCAAAGACAACAGCCTCACGTGACATGCTCCTGGCACTGAAATAGTGACAACGCCAACATCAACGGTTCCTACTCTGCCTGTGGACAGTTCTACCTGCCATGATCAGTGGCGATGGTGCAATTTCGCTGCTGACTGGTAAGTCACAATTTAACACACATACACAACATAAATCACCCGTTATCTCCTCTTCCTTCTCCTTTTCTTTTTCTTCCCTTAAATGCTTGTCATGCAATAGGAGTAGTAGTCAAGCAAGTCCCTCCCTTTCATTGGGCCATCTGCTGTTGCAGTGCTGAAACAAGGGCTACACCCGAATGTGAGAGTCAGAATCAAAAGGGGTGGTATGTGGATATTTGAACAATTACAACTAAAAGTAAGAAAGCTCTTTAGGCAGCACAGCAGAAATTGGGCATCAGTGAGGACCAGGACTATCTAAACAGGCATTTTGCCATGTTCACCTTTGCTGACTGTTGTTTGTCCACTTAACCCACAGAGTTCAGCGAGATCTTTAGTTATCTGCATCTCGTTCATGATATCTACGGGAATTTCAAGCACCCGGCATGGTGCGAATATGGAGAAGAAGGAGGAGAAATTCCAGAAATGTTGTGATGGCTAGCCAAGCTTATTATGCGGTTATAAGGATGTGGACCTTTAGCTGAACGTTACACGACACGCAGGCGCTATCACTGACACTTTTGGAATCCCTCTTACCGGGCAAAGGTTTCAGACACAGGGGCACCAGGGAGCACCCTCCCCGCCCATTACGGAAAGTGCTACAATTATAACAATAACTCCTGCTCACACGGTAATAAATGTAATTACTTACATGCCTGCTTGCAGTGCAGAGGCACCCACACAATCAAGGAATGCAGTAAGCCCTCGACCCCAGCTGCTCCACGCACTTTCTCTCAACCTGAGCTTAAACAGTGCCATGTCTCCCATTAATACTGAGTCTCTCAGCAGATGGCTTGCCAGATACCCTGACCAGATGAGAACAGATTTCCTTCTGCGGGGCTTCACAGAATGCTTCCGTCTCCCCATTCGTGGGGCAGTATCCAGGAAACTTCCAAAAGATCACAAAGGAACTAGCTTTAGGAAGAATAGTGGGCTCCTTCCCGAACCCTTGGCAAACATTGTTGTTTCCCCCATAGGCATTGTACTTAAAAAGACCCCTGGGAACTTTTAACTTGATACCACATATGTTTTTCCCCAAGGGGTTGTTGGTTATTGATGCTATACCGGAAGTCTGCTCCAGTTTCACACAGTCCTTTGACGAGGTGTTAAGCATATTGGGCATGGGGGCGCTCATGAAAAATATCATCACTGAGTCGGCCTTTCACCTATTGCTACTGCACTCACAGTCCTTTCCCTTCATGAGCATATACTTGGTGGACAAATTTTTCATAGACAAGTGTCTTTTCATGGGATGTACAGTTTCCTGCGCTTATTTCGAGTCCTTTAGTTCTTTTCGACACTAGTAGAATGGAGCGGGCTTTGACTATGAGGGCGGACTTGTCTATCTGGCTTTTTTCCTACACAACATTAACGGAGTTCAAATTTGACCAAAAACTCCGGTTTTTAATTGGGAGTTGCACCTACTCATGGATGCTGCTGAGGGGACATAATTCAATGGGAATTGGTGCACAGCCCCATGGCTGGTGCACTGGTTATCATTGGATATAACCCAAATTTGGTGTTGTTAGATGTTGTTTTCCCCATAGAAGTCACAGTCGAGTTGTGGGCGCAGAGTTTCTAGGATAGGGCAGTAATTTTCATGTGTGACAATCTCTGGGTAGTGCACACCATTAATGGACAAAGCACTTCCTCTGTGCCAGTGGTTCACCTATTATGACTGCTAGTCCTGCACTGCTTAGAATTTAACATATATTTTTGGGCGTGCCATATTCCTGCCATTGACAACAGCCTTGCAGATTCTCTGTCCCACTTTGATTGGGTTCAATTTCGGGAACTTACCCCCGATGCAGCCCTCACTGGTACCTCCAGTCCCCTTTCTGATTGGCAAGTAGTCGATCAGGTATAAAGTCTTTGGCCCTTCAGTCTCTGGTGCCAGCAACACTTAGGTCGTATAAAGCCACGTGGGTAGGATTCTCAGCTTTCCAAGCCACCATCGTGCAGAAAGTGGTCAGTGAGAGTGCCTGTCAAAAGCATACATGTCCAGTGTGTTTAGCAGCCATTTACTTCTTTTAAAAACTCTATGGGTGGCTGAATATCATAAAGGACATCTTGATATTCAGGGCCCCTTGCAGCTGGACCCGATTAGGGCCGCGACATCCTGATGGCTTGCGCCCCATTTCTATTTCCATTCTTACCCGCCTTGTCAGCAAAGTTCCATCAGTTGCCTTCTTCCCCTTCGAAGCCCTATTATTCAGGACAGCAGTCGCAGTTGCTTTTGGGGGGCTTTTATAATTTTAGTTACCACCTCCAAGTCTGCCACGTCATCCGGTATGCTAGCACCTAATGTCTGCATGCCAGCTGACTCCATTAAATGTCACATACAATCCAGCAAAACGGATCAGACAGGGCAGAGAAATTGGATCTCTACCGCAAGGCACCCTACCGCCGTAATCTGTCCAGTGACACTGGTCAAGCAGTATGTATCGGATCCAGATTTAAGATCGTCAGGTGATTTACGCATGCGCCCTCCAGATGTTACGCTAGGATTACTACAGTAAAGGGTTACTATAGTAACCCTAGCGTAGCAGCAATCGGATGGAACTTAGAGCCCATTTCCGGTGGGCAGGGGGAAGCATGGTAATTGTACAGTGTGGGAGTACACTGTAGCGGATCAACGGTCGTACGGACCGCTGACCCGCACGCCGCAGTTAAGGTAGGATTATGGCAGCGTAAGTTGCCATAAAGCCAGCACGACAGAGGGGAGTGACAGAGGGTATGCACTCCCCTCTGTCTCGCGTAATTTCAGACCCCCGCACGCACGGAAAGCATGCGGGGGTCTGAATTCGGTCCCCTGTTTGGTTGGTATACACCTATGGTGTGCTTTTAACTTAATTCCAGTTCTGAGCTGTTTTCAGTAATTTCTCCTCAAGATGGGTCTAGCTTGAAACACATTCCTTCCGGATCATAACTGCAACTTCAGTGGCTGTGGAGGGAGCATTGGCACTGGACATAAAGATCTTGGGTTGTTGGAACTCCACAGCATACAAGGGATATATTAGACCGCACTTGGACAGGAATGTGCATGAGATCCCCATTTATTTTAAATAGGTTGTTTCCTTTTCTTTCCTTTCCCACTGCAGGTCTGGATTAGCCGGTAATGCTTGCTGCTATTGCAGGAGTGGGAAGGGATTTTTATCTCTCGGCAACACCTAATTCCCCTAATAGAAAGATCCCCGCTGAGAGGTTTTTCACTTTCACCCATGGTCAGTTTCCCCTCACACTTAATTCTTAGGCAGGATATTACACTTGTAATCACATGCTCTCCATTTGAATTTACTTAGTCACTCTTACAGCTGTCTCAGTTTCCGAATGGAAAGTCTTAGTCGTTTGGGTTTTGGGCAGTGAAACATACTCCCCTCCCACAGGTTTGAAGCGATATTGTTTTGGATCTATGGTGGCTTGGATGCAGAGGTATGGTTTGGTCTTCCCTCCTTTTCTTACTGAATAAGGAGTTTGAGAGAAATAGCCAGCCGGAAGTAGTGATGATCTATTTGTGGGCCGCCTACCTGCCCTGGAGCTCACTTGGGTTATTAAACATGATCTGGCTAAGGCTCGTTGCCAGTGGCCAGGAATCAGGTGGATCTGGTCAGACATTGTTCCCCACAGAGTTTTGAGGTATTCAAACGATGGTGTAGAAATGGATAGCGTTAGAAGGAAAGTTAATTTAAGTTTTCTTGATGGCCCATAGTGCACCACCCCTTCTTTTTGAAGACTGTAATGTCATGTTTGTGTTTTCCTGATGGTGGCATGACCAGAGTGGAGGCTCCAGTTGGTTGCGTAAGCAGCTAGCAAGCAGAGACAGATTTGTAGTTTGAGCCAAAGTGGTACCCATTTTAAACCACTTTGAGGAGGGCCATAGATGAGTGGTCACTAAGATTTTGATGTAGGCAGGCTTGGTTTTTTGTCTGTGCAGAACACTGAGGCTTTAAAGAGAGCTCAAGGTCTTGTCATAGTTGTTTTGTTCTTTATTTAGCTCTACTTGCTTTTGCTTGGTGCCCTCATTAAAATTTCAAATTAATAATAATTACACAATTCAATCCAATCCCACTTAATTGGGGACTGGGAATTTAAATCAACAAAATTCCAAATAGCTTTAGCAACCCCTTAATTCTATGTCTTGTCTATTTATTCCTACGTTTATGTTAAGCAAGATTTACTTAGGTGATGACATCAATCATGAGAAGTTTTATGAAAATGGATGCACATTTACCACTGATGCAGGAGGGCAGCTGCTGGAGGCCCAAAGCTTAGCACCTCATGTCTGTTTGTGTGTATTCCATTTCCAGGAGCTATGGCCACATAAACTATAGCTAGTACAGATAAAGCGTTCTCAGCCATGATGCTTATTTTTTGGTGCGCCCATTAGTAAATCATAAAACTTTGTTTATTTACAATTTAGCAGCTGGTTGCTTCCTGCAGAGATCAGACAATAAAAATGACATCATGCATTTAATTGCCAGTATCATTATCTGATCTCTGCAGAAAGCTGGTAGCTGCTAATTGGTAAGTAAACAAAGTTTTAATGATTTCTGAAGCCCTATTCAAGTTTCCCCAGCAGATGGGTCCATTATGGTTATAATTTCACTATGTATGGCAGAATATTTAATGTTTTTTGGGAAAGGTTTAACTGATAACAACTGTAATTTTGAAATAATACTACTGCCACCACAACTATGTTGGCTGTATCATTGCTGAAATTGTTAAAATAACAATGTTTCCTTTCCTTGTTCTCATTCCTTCTACCACCTGCTCTCTCCACTATTCTATCTATCCTGTCTTCTTTACTTAATCATTGTTTTCTGTTCTGGAAGAGATTTCAAAGAATGAACACATTGTTAGATCAATTGTCTAGGATATATTATGCCATGACATTCTACAAAAAAAATGTAGCAACATAATTCAACCCCTAATACTATACAAAGTATACAAGGGTTATATTATGGGACTAAGGTGGCCAGACTATGTCATATACTATAAACTTTAGGGGTATAGTAGGGGTCTGACCATCTTAGACCCCTAATATAACCCGGTAGTTACTTTTCGGCTGTCTCTACTTCCAATAGGGGGCCATTTTTTTGAATTTTTATGAATGGCTGAATGGGTCGCCCATTCTTTTTTTCTTCGCAGACCTGCCGGATGACAGCTATGGAGAGGTGATTAACCTCTCTGGGGCATTTTAATATTTGGGGGGTTAGGTGCTTAGGAAGGGAGGGTTAGGGCTAGGACCATAAGCAGGGGAGGGTTAGGGTCAGGCTGCGGGGAGGGGGGTCTTAGAGTTAGGCTATAGAGAAGGGAGTATTAGGGTCAGGCTGCATGGAAGAGAGGGGAAGGGAAGGTTAGGGTCAGGCTGCGGGAAAGGAAGGGTTAGGGTAATGGAAGGGGAGGGTTAGGGTTAGAATTATTGGAAGGGTTGGGGCTAGTTTAGCCACTCACCTTTCAGAGCACCATGTTCGGTGCTCCAGGTAGCGATAGCTATGCCTCTTTGAGGCATAAGCAATCAATATCCCAGCTAGTTCGAAACTCACACCCCATATAACCCATATATTCCTTTTATAGGGTATAATATATTAAATATATTAAGGTAAGGAACAAAAGCGTGCTCAGGTACCTGGATACAGTGGGCATCCACTACCGGATCCCCGCTGGTGCTGGGTTTAGATCTTAGAACTGGTCCTTATTGTGTACCCCCAGATTTTTTTTTAGAAGTTTATGTGTGCGAGTGGAAGTGGTTAAAAAGTACATAAACGGATGTCTGAATAAGCCAGCTCAGCGCTGACCTACCTATCGAAAACGTTTCCTTGGAGATCCAGTCCCCCCAAAAAGCCAAAACCCAGAAGTCAGGATCAAGCCCTGACTCACTATGGGAAAAGTATTTAGTATTTATAAATATACTAGTCTAAAACCCATCATAAAGACGGGAAAAATATTGCCCATTCATTTCTCCCGTTACTATAGGGGGTGCAATGGGTGCGATTGCTATGGGGACTGGAGGCTTAGGGGGCCTGGCAATCCCCCTTACCACACCTGTATTGGCTGGCTCTTAAACAGCAGCACTCTTAAGTTTGTCTCTGCAGTTCTACAACAGAGAGTCATGGTGTATGGAGAGCAGGGCCGGTGCTAGCATGTCTGGCAACCCCCTGCAAAAAATACATTTGCACCCTACTCCTTTTGATTGGATAACTTCCCCCCCCCCCCAGTATCCCCATCATGTCTCCATTCCCTCCCTCCCAGCATCCCCATCATGTCTCCGGTCCCCCCCAGTATCCCATCATGTCTCCAGCTCCCACCTCAGTATCCCCACCATATCACCAAGATGCAGAATGTGGAGATGGTGTTAGCAGGTCCCTCATCCACTGCCGCCATCTCCACATTCTGGAACTTACTTCCTCATTCAGGAAGTTCCTGCCACATTCAAGATGGCGGCGGGGGTCCTAAGAAAGGATCCTGGCCGCCATCTTGAATGTGGCAAGAACTTCAGTGCGGGCAGGAGGAGAGGGCAGGCGGCGGCAGGCAGCAGGTCCCGATACTGGGATCCTCCTGCCGCCGCTATAGGTAAGTAAAAGGCGTAAGGGGGGAGTGTGGGTGTGTGTGGTTTTTTTTTTCTGCCCCTCACCGTTGGGCATGCACAGTAGCGTCCACATGTGGAGGCTACTGCAGATGCGTATGACGGTGTGGAGCAGAATGGCTTTTATATATAGATAAGCATAACTCTGTATGTAGTACAGTAAGAAGCATCACCTCCACACACCACCTGTTAGACTCACAACCAACTAGCAAATACATTTGAAATATTCATGACTTTCAACTTTTTAGTTTGTGTTTATTTTGCACCTTAAAATTTGACTATAACAATTGCTAGACACTTGTACATTTCTGTAAAACAAAACAAAAACAGTTTACAACTAACTTTTCGTAGGGCTAATTTATACTCCGTTATTCTGTTATATAACTGTAAATTAATACATTATCGGTATTGGTTAAAAGGAGACGGGGCCTGATTCTGGATGGGACAGGTGTGTCTACAGTGCTCTGTGAATGTCAGAAACTGGCAGCTTAAAACAGTGCTCAGATCTCTGTGTATGATGAGTGCTGAGAGCTGTTTATAAATACAGTGAAAGAAGCCTTCAGCTTTCAACTGCTGGTAATGTATTTATAAACAGTGCTCAGCACTTATACATTAAGGGCCTGATCCAGACTTAATAACAATAGGTAATTTACGCATGCTGCTCGTGGATATTTGGCTTTGGGAACGCACTGCACATGTGCACAGTAGATGTTACGCATCGTAACTCTGATCGTAACTTGTATGCAACTCCGTACGATAGGACGTGACATCCCTATGCAAAACGAAAATACGCACTGTGGGAGGAGGGAGGCATTTAAATTGTACAGTATGGGCTGGTTTAGGCACTTGGGTACGACAAGGTGATACGTCCCACAGGAAATACGCATTGGAAAAAAGTTGTTTTTTGAACATGTAAATCAGCTAAGTAACATGCTTGCGAGGGGAGTGCCATGGAGAGTGCATTATTTTTAGTAGTGCGTAACTAGGGAAGTTTGCGTGAAACAACCTTAGGTCTGGATCAGGTGAAAGTGCTTAGTGCCGGCAGCCTCTAACAGCTTGCTTAGAGTTCTTATAGTGCAAAGAGGCCATTATGTTCTGAGTTACGTGTCGTAATATCTGCCACACGCATGCACAGTGCATGCAAAATAGCATTTCTACGTCTCCGTCAAGCGTAAATACAATCGCAGGCGGTGTTCTGGATCTGGGCCAATGTTAGTATGTGCATACAGAATTACACAAATCATATTTCCTAGATCATCTGAATCAGAGCCGTACCAAGGGCCTCATTCACTAAACGCGATTTGTTCGTGCCAAATCGCATCGCGGGGCATTGCGGCGATATTGACGCGAATTTTTTTTTTTTTGTTGAATCAGAGCCGTACCTAGAAATTTTAGCACCGGGGCAAAAAGGAAAAATGTTGCCCCTTACCATGAATTCCAAGCCAATTAACCCAGTTGCCCAGAAACCCCCCAGATTGAAAATTAAAAGAAAAAAAAGTTTAAATGTGCAAAAAAAGCAAAAGGGGCGTGACCTAGCGGCCATTTGGGGTTGACTATTGTGGAGGATAGTGGTCCTGGCCTGTGCTGCAATAGGAAAGCAGGTGAGGATAGTAAATGTGTCACAACATATTCAACTGTGCTTATGGACTGATTAAACGTGTTACCACATATTCAACAGTGCTTATGACATAAGCTCTGGTCCATTGTGTAATGTGATCTACTAATGCATTGTATACTGCTATTGCTATTACATCTGTTCCCGCAATATAAAATTACTATTTTAATATGTAAAAGAAGTAAATTATAAATTACTTAAAAATATCAAAAACAGGACTTGTTACAGCCAATAACAACGCAATTCGTTAATGTAGATTTATTAATTTTTTTATTATTTTTAAATCTACTTGATAAACTTCCTGCTTTCACAAAGAACGTTAATGGACGTCTTAGATATTTTGGCAGTCAGATAGTACGACCATATTTATCAGAATGATCGCCACATTGCAGTCTAAGGGCCGGATCCAGACCGCTTAAAGATCGCATATACGCAATAACGAAACGACACGCAGATTACGTAAAATAGTTACTACGCATGCGCAGTAACTGTCATAGGCATCTGTCGGACATATTTCTTCCGAGGGACGTTGTTCTGGATCCGGCCCTAATTCCCTAACACACACGCTCACAGGCAGGAGCAGAGCTTGAACGGGGCGGAGCTTATTTGTCACATTTTCGGGCTCCAAAATGTTGGGAGATATGCTAATATACCCCACATGTATTACACCTATTGGAAACCCCCCTTTCAAAATCCTGCATTTGCCACTGTAACCCATAAATATTAACTTACTGGCTATTTAGCTTTATTCTAATACAATATTCTGGACAGCTCTGATCTGAATTATAATTTAAACTAAAGCTGTCCAGAATATTGTATTAGAATAAAGCTAAATAGGGAGTGAAGGCTGCTCAGTCCCAAGGGAAATTAAACTACCTGGTGGTGGCCCGTGCTGAGCGCATCCTACCCTGATAATCAGGCGCTATGATGCTGCAGACGGGCCGGACTCTCTTGTAGCATCATCTATAAAATCAGCCGCCCCATGGTCC
>WWET01000245.1:710438-725445 GCA_011038615.1 Limnodynastes dumerilii | reverse complement strand
CGCTCCTCCATTCCTGCCAACCTAATCCAAATTTCCACTCTCCCCACTCTCCCCTTCTTCTGCGCTCTCTGGAAAGCAAGATCCATCTGTAACAAGCTCACAGCATTAAATGATCTGTTCATCTCTAACACCTTCAATCTCCTAGTTCTCACCATAACATGGCTCTCATCCACTGACACCACCTCACTTGCTGCTCTGGCCTATGAAGGTATCTCTTTTTCCCACTATCCCAGAGCCAGTGACCATCATGGTGGCGGCATCGGCCAGCTCCTCTCTCCCTCCTGTACTTTCCGCACTATCCCCCCAGAAGCCTCCCTCATTTTCTCTTCCTTCAAGGTCCACTCCATCCACCTTTTCCGTCCCCTAGACCTCTGTGTTGCTGCCATTTACCGGCCCCCATGTCTTTGCTCGTAGTTCTTCAAGAATTTTGTTGCCTGGCTCACTCACTATCTCTCCTCTGAACACCCTTCCATCATCCTGGGTGACTTTAACATTCCTATTGATAACGTCTCCCACTCTAAACTTCTCTTGATTTCCTCATCCTTTGGCCTGACTCAATGGACCACATCCCCTACCCACAGGGTCATTCCCTTGAGCTTGTCTTTACCCACTGCTGCACTCTGACCTATTGTCTCTCCCATTCTCAAAAAACCTAATCTGAACCCTACATCCCCCTCCAGCTACCGACCTATATCCCTTCTCTCCTACGCCTGCAAGCCACTTGAACGCTTAATCTACCAACGTCTCATCAGCTACCTCATTGACAACTTTCTCCAGGACCCCCTCCAATGTGGTTTCTGGCCCCTCCATTCTACTGACTGCTTTTACCAAAGTGACCAACGATCTTTTATCTGCCAAATCCAAGGGCCACTACTCCATCCTATTCCTTTAAGATCTGTCGGCTGCTTTTGACACCGTTGTCCATCCTCTTCTACTTCAAACCCTCCACTCTTTGAGTCTCACTGACACTGCTCTTACCTGGTTTTCTTCCTATCTCTCTGACCACACCTTCTCTCTCATCCTCCCCTCCCTCTCTGCTACCTGTTGGTATCCCCCAGGGTTTTGTCCTTGGCCTGCTCCTCTGCTTCCTCTACACATTCTTGCTGAGTAACCTCATCAGCACTTTTGTTTTCAACTAATAATTCTACGCTGATGACACCAAATTTTACCCCACTTCTCCTGTCCTCAACCCCTCTCTTCTCTCTCTTCTGTCTAAGATTTCTAAATGCTTTGCGACCCTATCCACATAGATGGCCAAACGCTTCCTCAAGCTGAATATGGACAAAATAGAAATAATTTTTTTCCTCCCTCTAGGATTTCCTCACCCCCCATCACCATAACCATTAGTAATACCTTTGTCATCAACTCCCCTCAAGTTCGCTGCCTAGGTGTCATTCTTGACTCCCCATTTTCCTTTATACCTCACATTCGTGCCCTCTCTCATTCTTTCCGTTTCCACCTCCGCAACCTTGCACGCATCCATTCCTTTTTCACCAATGAAGCTACCAAAACCCTCATCCACTCTCTAGTCATATCACGTCTTGACTACTCTAATCTCCTCTTCATTGGTCTCCTGCTCACCCGTCTTGCCCTTCAATCTATATTCAATGCTGCTTCCAGGCTCATCTTCCTCTCATTCCTTTTTCCCAGACCTGGACAAGGATCCACTACTTTTCACTTTTAGACATTTAGTGAATCGCGATTTGGACCTGTTGGTAACTCAGACCAAACAGGAACACATACACCATAATCTGAGTAGAGAGGAACACCTTGCGATCAGGAAAATTCAGGGCTGGACAGACACAATAGTGAAACCCTAATAATGTGGGGGTAATGTGGTGCTATGGCCCCGCACACAATACATAAATGAAGCGAGGCCCCAACTCCAGAATTGCTATAGGAAGTCGTTTCAAAACCCAACTCTAGCATTGTACCAAAGACTTCTTTTGTATGGGAAGGAGGAGGGCATCTTATCAAACAAAGACCTTAAATATCTTCAAGTTGATGAACCTAGAGTAGCATGTTTCTACATGCTACCTAAGGTCCACAAACATTTGGAAAATCCACCAGGTAGACCTATCGTCTCTGGTATAGGATCCCTAACGGAAAAGGCTAGTACATTTTTAGATTTCTATTTGAGAGGATTTGTGCCCACTTTGAGTTCCTATTTCAGGGACACAACTGACCTTCTCTCTAAAATTCAGGACGTGACAGTGACTCACCACTTGGCTTATTACCTGTGATTTGGAGTCACTGTACACGAGTATTAATCATGAAAAAGGAATTCAGGCAGTATGTTACTTCCTGGAGAGCAGGTCAGATACTCTGTTTAATGACTTTCTCCTACAACTATTACGGTTTGTGTTAACTAAAAACTTTTTCACCTTCGACGGTGGCTACTACCTCCAGGTACGGGGCACTGCGATGGGGAGCTCATGTGCCCCCACCTATGCGTGCCTGTACCTGGGGTGGTGGGAAAATTAACAGGTCTTCACTAACACCAACAACGAGTATACTAACCACATCACTATGTGGCTAAGATTTATAGATTATATGTTCATCCTCTGGGAGGAGGACATCAGCCTTTTTTTGGAGTTGACAAATTGAATTGTAATGATTTAAATCTTAAACTTACAGTGAGCTATAGCCAATCAAGTATCGACTTTCTTGACATTACAATAAGAACAAACGCTGAGGGTCAGTTACTTACTGATCTGTTCAGAAAACCAACCACCACTAATAGCTTGCTTCACTCTCGGAGTTCCCATCCACCGGCCACCATCCGAGGAATACCTCGCGGTGAGTACCTGAGGGGGAGTATAAGTATGTGTTGGAGGAGAGCCAGAAACATCAAGGACCATTTGGTTGATAGCTTTCTAAAACCCACCCGAAACATGGGAGTATCTGAAAAGGGATGCCACCCTTGTGTCAGATGCAAGGGATGTAAATACATGAAAACTATCAAAGAGGTCAAGGACAAATTTGGCACATTACATCAAATAAACAATTTTGTTAATTGTGAAACCCCAAACGTGGTATATTGTCTGACCAGCCCTTGTGATAAAAAGTATGTAGGCAAGACGACCCGCAAATTTAAAGTACACCTTCTGGAGCACATATAGTATATAGTGATATAAATACTATTATATTACAAAATGAGTTAAAGTGGATCTTTTTGTTGCACTCACTATCTCCAATGGTTTTTACTCCATTTTTATGATCATAATTCCCTTGTAACGATCTGATGTTATACTATCTGCTGTGATCTTCTAAATAACTTTTTTACCTAATAACATCATGTTATAACATTGTGTTCTTTATTTTTCAGTTTTTTCAACTTCCAATAGGGGGATATATTTTTTTGACTGCTAAGTATGCAGCTCTCTTTTTTCCACATTATGTGATAGATTGTTCAATTTGAGTAGCTCTGATTGATGTGCTCCATAGACTTTTTACTTAGATCATATCTAACCCTTAGCCCGGCCGGGATGGAATATAGACAGGCAGTGGTATAATCAAGTGATTATTATATCTATGTTAATAATAGCGAGGCACCTGAAGACAGGTACTAATTTAGACATTTTAATTCCATTATTAATTTTTGCTCTAATGTTCCATGATATGGAGTACCTTTGTTCCGCTAATATATTGTTGGTAATCTATAACCTTTTTCCTGTCCCTATAACCCATGAGAGGGTCAATATTTTTATATGACGCTACTAGGGGAGAGATTGACTTTAGAATATTAACATAATTGATCTATAATATGACTACTGCCTGTTATTACCTTCCCCTTCCTCCCCCCGTTTGCTTGTGTCTGTTTCTTTTTCTTTTTCTCTTTTTTTCCCAATGATTTTAAACCTACTCACACATGTATTCCACACAGGGTTAACCAAGGATATTCTGATTGGCCGATTTACTTCTTATTAGGAGATTACTGCACCTGTGTGAACCAGCTCTCCCAGCCGAAGCAAACCCGCCTAAGAGAGACTTGTTTCTGTGGCTCCCCCTCAGTGCACAAGGACGCCGCATACTGTTTCCAAGGACATGTCACAGTGTAAACTACTTCTCAGCGATATCTTACTTTTACTCAGCAATTAAGGACTCCACTCTTCAGACCTCTAGCCCAGGGAGGGCCAGATACTGGCGTGGAATGCGTGAAGCCCGGCCGTGAGACCGGTAATTTAAACTAGGGGCAGAACCTGAACCGGACTAGGATAGGGGGTGCTCTAAGCCTCAGCACCGTGGAGCCACTGCTGGAAACTACACAACTCTACTTGGCTGAGTATCCTGTTTGTTTTGCTACTGTTGCTATTTAGCTATTTACATTTGCTCTGGATGTTGTTTATATAAATTGCTACAATGAGTACCTTTAGCATTTGATGTCTACAAGACTTGCTTCTGATACTGTGCCTTCAAACTAATAGTTGGTATGGGTCATGCTATTTAATGATGTAACTCAATGTGGCCAATATAAGTATCTTTACTGAACATTTGAGCATTTATTATGACATGCCTTGCAATACAGATATTTCGCAGCTACCATTTATATTAATAAATATCACCTTTTGCATCATATGAGAGTTTACACATTAGGAGTAGATTTACTGCACTGTAATCAAGCAGTCTCTTTAAACCTCTCTATGGGGTTTACTTTGTGCTCTTTGTTCATCTTCCTCTCAAGCCGCTCTACCTCAGCCTCTCCTTTATGTCAAACTTTCCATTGGCATTCTGTCTGCTTCAGACATCTCTTTAAACTCCTTACCCTCACCTTTAAGGCCATCTCCTTATGCACTGATCCCTACCTCTCTTCCCTCATCTCCATGCACACCCCCTTCCACACTCTCCATTCTTTTAACCCATGCTGTCTGACCTCCCTACTGATCATCACATCTCATGCCCATGTCCAGGACTTCTCTTGTGCTGCACCTCTGCACTGGAATGACCTCCCTTCTTCAGTCAGACTCTCCCCCACATTGTAGGTCTTCAAGTGCTCACTCAAAATGCACCTTTTAAGGCTAGCCTATCCCCCTCTCTACTTACCATCCTCACTGCATCCTACATCCATCCTTTCTTCTTCTTTCTTCCCTCTCTCCTCCGCTCACACCAGCAGTCCACTTCCTTCCCCCTCTTTATGTCTTCTGGAAGTTCATCCCTCCCATTTAGTGTGCTCACGTGAGCAGGGCCCTCAATCCTAGTGTTGTTTCCTCCTCTATCACTTCCCCTCACTTTGTACCCTCTTGTCCTCCTCTGCTACCATTTTACCCAGTCCCCACCTGGTGGCTCCCTGGTGGCTCCCTCTCAACCTCTCACTGCGCTTTATCCCCTCCTCCCTGATCTGCCAAGCTTGATACCTTGCATTTTGCCTTGCTGTCTGTGCTTGATTCACTTTATTGTATTTTTGTAATATTATTTTATTTATTTATTGTGTTTAATCAAAGAAAAGTAAACGTGATGTCCAATATCCTGGAACTGTAAATTCAAAAATAGATATAATTAGCAGAGTGCTAAAACCTTGGGCCAGAATGCTAACAGAGTAAGGACCAATTCACAGGTAGGAGTGCCTTGTGGAAACTAACATATGCACGGGAAAAGTTAAGGTACCCTCGACCACTCGTAAGTTGAGGAACCGTATTGTTTGCTGTGAGCCCATGCATCTTCTCTTACTTACTTCACCTCACACCTGTTGCGTGTTTTGAATCAATGGATGTGTATTTATAAAATAAACAAATAAAGGCTCGTTTTTAAAATCTTATGCTGATTTCACATATTGTGCTAGACTTTAACCATGTAAAGTTGCAATTATTTGTGTATAGTTTGGGAGAGGATTTTTTTTTTAAATAATTAAAATGTATTTAACTTTTCCAGAGCCTAATCAGTGCATTTTGTTACGTATCTTTGAATCATAACCAATTTTAAGCACCATTACACACGACCAATTCACTTCTTATGTTGCACTCCTGACTCAGTGGTTAACTGGATTCTTTCTTTTCTCTGAATCAGTATTGTGGATTTTTCATGTGTGTATATTTAAGTAAGTTCGCAATTTTTATTTTTTTATTGGTTGAGAGAGGATTTTTTTTTTAAATAATTACCTTAAAATTTTACAACAAACACAATTACATTTATGTATTTTTTCAATTATCCTTTTTTTAAATCGTTTATGAAACTTTATATATGTAGTGGATCATTATTTTTGTAACTTCATACAGTATTTTGTTTGTTTTTAAAGTAAGTCATGTTTATTTTTATTTCTTGTTTTATATTTTATAGTTATTTTTTATTACAAATGTTACAAATGTTAATAAGAGTACTTGATTTTTTTTTTAGCAATAAAATGTATTTAACTTTTCCAGAACCTAATCAGTGCATTTTGTTACGTATCTTTGAATCATAACTAATTTTAAGCACCATTACACACGACCGATTCACTTCTTATGTTGCACTCCTGACTCAGTGGTTAACTGGATTCTTTCTTTTCTCTGAATCAGTATTGTGGATTTTTCATGTGTGTATATTTAAGTAAGTTCGCAATTTTACTCTTAATTGTGAAGACGGACCAATATTATTAATGTTGGTTCAAAAAACCTATAAGGTCAAATTAAAATGTTTCCCATAAAAAGTCCTGTTAAGAACAATAATTAACCCAAATTTGGAGTTAAATATGGTGCTAATTGATGATCTGAAAATTATGGAATAACAGACGACAATATATGGATATCTCTGTTAATATTTGGAAACTTGAAGATAGATTTTATATATGACAAGGTCAAATGGGAGCTCTATAAGAAAACACCAGTCTGATGGTTGCTAGCAAGCTAAGTGTCTTGATGAATCGGCTCTGTTAGCTGTAGTCCAATATCTGAAGATAGAAGGTATATCTCTTCTGTCCAGATCTAATAAAAGCTCTTTGAAAAGTCACCAATCTGATAGCTGCTAACCAGCTAAGTTCCTTTGTAGAATTGGCACCAAACACTGTTAGCTATGATCCAATAGCTACAGTCACTCTCCAGTATATAGCTGTTGATCGGAAATGACTAATGTATATCTGTAGGACAAGTGCTAGCTCCAAACACCAGCCGGAATTGATTGCCTTTACAGCTCTATTCACATTACGGAAATTGAAATCTGCTCCCTTTTCTCCATATGGTCAGTCCTATTCATGAGGAAGTACTACCATACTCAGGGGACAATGCCGTGAGTTGTGTTATCTAGCACCTAGGTTTTTTTAGCCTTTCAATCCCATATGTTACTATGTATTTTAAAATGTTGAATTAAAATTTAGTATTTTATTCACCTCTAGCAACTGGCTTTAGTCTAATAATCTAAGTGTGTGTCATGTATAGTTCATTTAATACCCCTATTCCCCAGGGTAGGTGTGATTTTCTTATATAAGTAACCCTGTGCCAGCAAATGAAATAAATTAAACTTCTTGTTTATCTCCATCACTCTTATTGTTTGACATTTGTCCTATATTCATAAGACACTTGACTTGATCCTGTAACATAACATATAATATTCACAGATTCTCATTCCACTCTAAGTGAAAATAAGAAATAAGGAAGCCAGTAATTCAATATTAAATATTAAATTAAAGAAACATACAATTTTTATATATAATCAATATGCCAAGGAACACATCGACTTTTAAATAAAAGAGCTTACCTGAATCCACTCAAATGAAAGAACTTATCTGAATCTCCTGTATTCAGAATAGTAGCAATGCCTGTTCAGCCATTTCGTAGTCCCAACACATTTCGTCCAATATATAGATTTTTTTCAGAGACATTGAGCAATACAATCTTAAACTGTCCAGCATCATAATTATAGTTCTTATCCATTTAAGCACATGGACAGATGTATTGGCCAAAGGAAATAAATATCAGACTAACTATAAGGCGCTGTGTGGGAAAAAATAAATCTAAACAATAAAGAAAAATGTATTTAAACGGTGTGCAAAAAACCTAAAGCTCAAAGATAGACCGATTTTCTCAAATAAGGATGGAAGGTCCTGCAGTCCAAATGGACCTCTTTAGTTAGAAACAGAAGTCCTCCATAGTGTGAAGGTATGTGGAAACAGAAGTCCTCCATAATGTGCCAATGGGGTATGTGAGGTAAAAACAAACAAATGAAAATATTAGTTCATTTAATCAATATAAAAGATACAATCGATGAAAACATAAAAAACTCTCAGGTGTAAGGATAATATTCCTGAGTTACAATCCAATATTTAAAAAACAATGATATCAGACACACTGCGGTGTCCAACTTGTACCAGTAGTGCAGGTGGAAGTAATCAAGTCCGTCAAGCAACAGGGGGACGGAGAAGCCCGGGAACCGTCCCAGATGAAGATGGTCGCGGCGGACGAGGAGAGGCACTGATCGGGATCAAGGAGGAGCAGCAGAGGAGTCCAAAACGGTAACCAGCTGACGCATTTCAAGGGTGGAGCCTCTTTATCAAAGCGGACCGCCAGAGCTAGGCAACCGCCAACTGCAGTGTAAAAGTGCCAGGACTCCGTGCCACAGCAAAAGCTGACAGGGATCATTCAGAAAAGTCCAGGAACTGAGCCATCAATAGAGGAATAGCAAACAAACAATATAAATAACAGACCACCATAAAACAGGCAATAACAACAAAAATAATAATAAATATACAATAAAACCCACAAGTATATATCTGAAACATCGCCACAAAGCAACCAAGTCAGACAAATAAAAGAGGGTTATGATAACAACGAAGAAATAACATGGAATTGAGGGCATCAAATATTGGGAAATATACATATTACATAAAGTGTGTGAAATCACACATAGGACCACAATGTCAATCCTACAGTAAAAAAAAACACCAAAGATCACATCAACATAAAGAATCACAAAAACATGATAAATTAAAATCTTCATTAAGACCCCCAGGGGCCAAAGATTTAAACTGAAAAATTAATCGTGCCTCCAGTTGCAATAGTTTTTTCTCACGGTCTCCGCCTCTACGTAAGGGCGGTATTTGGCAAATGGGCATGCAACGAAAGTCTTTGAGTTTGTGACCACGCTGTACAAAATGACGTGCTACTGGAGGAGTTCGGTTGTCAATACAAGTAGCGCCTTTTTGATAGAGGATCTATGTGCCGCCATCCTCTCTTTCAACATTCATGTCATTTTTCCAATATAGGTGAGTGGGCAAGGGCATAAAATGGCATAAATGACAAATCTACTCTCGCAGTGCAACGTATGGTTAATTCGATATTTAGTATTAGTGCTTTTGTTAAAGAAACAGTCACCTGTAAGAAGAAAACGGCAATTAGTACAGCCACTGCATTTAAATACCCCTTTGGGGCGAGACAACCAATGTTTAGAAGAAACATGTCTAAGATCAGTGTACAACAGTCTATCCCTAATGTTGGAACTCCTTTTAAAACTCATAAGAGGAGGTGCCCTAGTAAAAGGCTCAAGTTTAGTGTCTGTATTTAATACAGGCCCATGGCTCAGAACAATAGACCGCAAAGCGGTAGACATCGTGGAGAAAGTAGAACTAAAAACCATTCTTTGGTCAAATGTTTTGGAGGTGTCTTGATATAACAGTTGGTCCCTGCCAAGCTGGAGACAGCGTGTGATAGCCTTATTAACATCTGATTTACTATAACCTCTGGCAAGGAATCTATTACCCATCTCAAATAAAGCTGGTTTTAAAGCAGACCTATCAGAGTAAATTCTCTGTTTTAAGTGGGGAGGGATGGAAACTCGTAGCAAACAATAGTGTGTTACCGTCAGTAGTTTTTCTAAATAAGGCCGTATCAAATCCTTTAGCGGTCTGTTTAACAACCACATCTAGGAAAGAGACACTGGTATAGTCAAAGTTGAGGGTAAACCTGATGTAGGAGGTATGATGATTCAGCTTATCCACAAAAGAACAAAACTCAGAAGAAGACCCGTTCCAGAGTAAAAACAAATCGTCGATGAATCTGACAAAAAAAAAAGAATAAATTTAGAATATTCAGGGTCATTCAAAATAAACCGTTTTTCATAATTACTCATAAATAAATTTGCATAAGATGGGCCCATATTAGACCCCATAGCTGTCCCGGAAAGCTGCAAATAAAAAGCATTTTGAAATAAAAAACAGTTATGACGTAGAATGAAATTCACCAAATTCATAAAAAAAGATGGAGAAGGACCCTCATATTTTTCAGACTTAATTGCTTCAGAAATAACCTGAAGACCCTCAGTATGTGGTATGTTAGTATATAAGCTGGTGACATCAAGTGTCACACCAAACATCAAGTTTTTGAGTTTGAGCAAAAAGTCAGTAGTATCTTTGATATACGTACCAGTGTCTCTTACCAGTGGCTGCAAAAAGTAGTCCACATATTGTGATAGGGTTTGAGTCAATGATCCCCTGGAAGATATTATCGGTCGGCCAGGGGGATTCATCAAAGTTTAGTGAACTTTAGGTAGGCAGTAAATGCTAGGAGTAATGGGTGCATCCTGTTTCAAAAATCTTAAGGTTTCCCCATTGATAATGCCCGTCCCATGGGCATCAATAAGGGCGGAATCAATGGCGGCCTAAAATTCACTCGTAGGATCATATAACAATTTTCTATATTTTTCTTTGATGAATCCCCCTGGCAGACCGATAATATCTTCCAGGGGATCATTGACTCAAACCCTATCACAATATGTGGACTACTTTTTGCAGCCACTGGTAAGAGACACTGGTACGTATATCAAAGATACTACTGACTTTTTGCTCAAACTCAAAAACTTGATGTTTGGTGTGACACTTGATGTCACCAGCTTATATACTAACATACCACATACTGAGGGTCTTCAGGTTATTTCTGAAGCAATTAAGTCTGAAAAATATGAGGGTCCTTCTCCATCTTTTTTTATGAATTTGGTGAATTTCATTCTACGTCATAACTGTTTTTTATTTCAAAATGCTTTTTATTTGCAGCTTTCCGGGACAGCTATGGGGTCTAATATGGGCCCATCTTATGCAAATTTATTTATGAGTAATTATGAAAAACGGTTTATTTTGAATGACCCTGAATATTCTAAATTTATTCTTTTTTTTGTCAGATTCATCAAAGATTTGTTTTTACTTTGGAACAGGTCTTCTTCTGAATTATGTTATTTTGTGGATAAGCTGAATCATCAGACCTCCTCCATCAGGTTTACCCTCAACTTTGATTATACCAGTGTCTCTTTCCTAGATGTGTCTCTTCCCCAGACCGCTACAGGCTTTGATACGGCCTTATTTAGAAAAACTACTGACCGTAACACATTACTGTTTGCTACAAGTTTCCATCCCTCCCCCCTTAAAACAGGACTTCCGTTTTCACAAATGGTACGGCTGGTGAGAATTTATTCTGATAGGTCTGCTTTAAAACCAGCTATATATACACATATGCATATATATGTATATATATTCACACAACAATAATGTGGTTTATTATCCAGTGACAAAAGAATTCAATGTTGGATATTTGTAACTCATTCAAAATGATGTATACATCTATAACTCTGTTTTAAAAATATGATTGTGTGACACATTAGTCACAATATAATGGGTTGTTGGCAAAGGGTATGTATTGCAACACTCAACTTAAGTCAAACAATTTATTATTGCTGTATGGAAAAAAATGCTAATCAGTATTGTGCACCACAATTCCTGTCAATTATCCATTAGTTACATGCAACCCACAAGCACAATAAATAAAAAAATGTGCGATATATGAAAGAATTGCTGATTGACTTATAAAAAATGTCCTAACAAAACGCTTGTGTAACATCTCTTGTAATTAGTGGGAATATATCAGTTTGTGAGTGATACTTTAGAGTGAAAGTTAAATGTTTAACTATGTTAATACTACTTATATATTAGTTGATTCTAATTTCCATATGCTGTAATGTTCTATAGCAAGGCCCTCAGTGTATTGTCAACATAAGATGTCTTCAAAAGTCATTAATATAAAGAAATATTTTTAAACTATAAATCAGGGATAAGGATGGATTGTCGGGAGATTATAATTTATAATGCACAATACACGTACAGTATTCTCACTAAATTAATGCATTACAAATTCCAGGCTGATACAGATGAGATAGCAACACTTACTACACATAAAGGAGACAAAATGAAAATTGAACTAATTAATGTTTTTATACCATAAGCCATTGAACATATTCAGCTTTGCAAAGCTCATTTCATTATCATAAATGAATAATTCATAAATCCAGGGAGCTTCTCAGCAATATTTGCTTAAAGAAATAATGTGAAACAGAATTCTAACCTGTGCTCAGTCTGTCAAGACTTTTTCAATTTCTGCAATTACACTTAACTTAGCTGCACAGCAATTTCTGAAATTCTTAATATTTTTATATAAAATAATAGCTATCTTTTTTAAAATCTATTGAAATAAAAAAGCCTGACAAATTAAAAAAAATTTAAATTACATTTATTCATAAAATATGCTAGTTGTGTAAGCTTTGCTGCATATTTTTTCAGAATTTTTAATATATGTATTTAGGTCAATTTACATGTGTTTTTCTAAGTGTGTAATTGATTCTGATTTCTTCTGCTTAGCATTGGATACAATGGTCTTATATTTAATGATCCACCCTTTGTAATCTTTCACTCATTTAGTCATTAATATTTTTTTTTTTGGTTGCTAGATCCATATTGAGAATATAGGGTATTTTATTTACCATCTTAATTTTGTTCCTATGAAACTCTGTGGGCCAGATTTACTAAGCTGCAGGTTTTGGAAAAGTGGAGATGTTGCCCATAGCAACCAATCAGATTCCAGCTCCCACTTTCCTATTACATACAGCTTAATAAATCTGGCCCTGTGAATATGAATTATATTTTTCTATCAAGTTCTTAAAGTTAATCCTTCAAGGCATGAAGTCATTTTGGAAATGTTCTAAATACCGTAACCACAGTTATGAAATCCCAAATCCCAGCACCAAAAGGCTTGCAAATCCTGACAAATACAGACCTGTCAATTGTGACCTAATTATACCTGACTCTAGATATGGACTGGCCATTATGGAATGTCTTACAAACATATATGGGGATTCTCAGGTATGCTTTAGTTTTCTGCTTGTCAAGGCTGGTGCGAGAACTGATGATGAAATCTACTGCTTGATTGGGATTCATCAAAACCCATGGGAAATGTGGGAGAATCCAGAGCAACTTAACTGTAGTTTTGTGCAATCATTAGAGACAATGGGCCGAATCCAGACCTACGGGTGCCTGAGGTCATTACGTCCTTCCTCGTAGCGCGGAGTGCACGCCCCATGCACTCCCCGCTCTCGGTAGTAAATCTGGACACTTTCATGTCCAGATTCCGACCTTAACTTTTACAATCACATATGCGGCCTTATGGCCATACCCCGCCCCGTTCCCTCATTTACATTTGTATCTCCGCCTTGATGGCAAAGATACGATGATCATAAATGAGGAGACAGCCCCTCTCCCGTAACCCGCGGTATACATAACAAACATTACGTATGCCAACCCATATGATGGCATAAGAAGGCTGTGCGCATGCCCACAACCTTCTAAATTGTGAAATTATGTAGGCGCTGTACGTAATTTCACTGTCGCATGCACCTGAGGATCTGGGCCAATGTGGCTAGAAATATATACACAATTTTGTGCTAAAAGGCTCTTAGGATTGATTAGTAAATGAATGCCAAAATATATAAATATTTAGTAAAATAATCTAAAGCAGTATTTCCCGACCTCGGTCCTCAAGTACCCCTAACAGTTCATGATTTCTAGATCTGTTTGCAGGTGCACAGGTGGTACTCATTATTGACCGTATTCACAATGAAGAGTGAGTTAGGTATGGCCGGATCTGCACCTAACTCACCCATCCAGCCCAACACCTGCCCCTGTTTTCAGGAGCCTAATGGCACTTAAGAGTGCCATAGGGCACTTCCATTCCCCAAACCCTCCCTGGCTTCTCATAAGCTCCTTGCATCACATTGATTCCTCTGATGAAATCCTAGTTTGGATGAAACGCGTCAGAGAGTGGTGTTATTTGCCTAATGAATCTGAGCTATTTTATATCAAGGAGTGAACTATCAGCCGCTACGAGGTCCTTATTTGCTGTGCGCTATATCAGCTGTTGTGTTACACCATAAAGGAAGCGGGCATACACTAGCGAACTATATTGCTGGCCGCACTGAAGAAATCTTTGCACTGTGGGTGCTAAGGAGAGGAACTGCTCATTTATTCCCTGCCACAATAATATCAAAATTCGGGCAGGAGCTAAAAGAACGGGGCGACTGGTGTGTCATCTAACAGTTTGCTAAACTGCTCCTGATCTCCTGGACGTCCAGGAACGGTCAAGTAAGATCTTGGGTATCTTCTAATGGTGGTACTTGCAAGAGTGTTTGCTATATATTATCTAACACAGTGCTGCTACAACACACATTTCAACACTAGTGCCTTTGCTAACTATTTGATAACTATTTGATATATGGAATTGATCTGGAAATAAATCATCCATTTACAAAGGACAAATATATTGTTGGAAAGAAAACTATCTGTTGAGACCTATAGACTGTTTTCTCCAAGCTTATGTCTAACTAGATTTGAATATTTATTCAGGATCTACACCCACATTATTTAATAGGTCTATAATTATTGAAATATTTATTGGTAGAGTGAGAGTCTACCACCGGGACTGTGCATTATTTTACTTGTAGATCTATTATTGTTCTATATATTTGTACACACATTGTGTTTCTAGTTGTATTTATCTGGTACCAGATTTGTTTCATCTAATAAATTTATTGTTAAATATTTGGAAGGGTTTTTATGTTTTTTATTTTTATTTATAGCAATCTGTAGACTTATTATTAATAAATACTGCTCCACTTAACAGCGCTGGTTATTACTTTTTCTACTTGTTTCTACTTTTTGAAGGGTAACTGTAAGGATATAATCAAATATTATGTGTACAAATTAAATATCTGTATATAGAGTGACCTCTGT
>WWET01000245.1:677828-709833 GCA_011038615.1 Limnodynastes dumerilii | reverse complement strand
ATGAACTCTCGCTGACGCCGGCTGAAGTTAGGGTAGCCTTAAGCCAGCATAAGCGAGTGTTAATACGCTGGGGCCAGGGGGAGTGTCGGGGGAGTGCAGTGATGGTACGCTGAGCGTTAGACCACTCAGTGTAACATCGTAGCTCTGGATCAGGCCCAATATTTCATGGAAAATTACATAAAAGTCAGTACTGAGTAGAAGGGCAGTGCTATTTTATACAGGTATTATGGTATCTTGATTGTCCACAATGCACATATTTTGTATATTTTGTATATAGCCAATTTTAAAAACACACAGGATTTCATTATTAATACACATCCAGTGCTGTATATATAATAAATCCTTTGTGCTGGCTGCCATTAATCAATATTCCCTTTCAATTCATTACATCCTCGTAGAAATCAGATACCTGTCATTCAGTATACTTGCTATTAGTTTCAGTAGGCAATAGGAAGATGGTGTACAGAAATAGTATCACGGACTGACTTGGTTGGGTATCCGCTTTAGGTTCCCGGGGACATGATAGGGTTTCAGTGTGGTGTTTGGAGCTAGAGGGTTTGAGGAGATGATTTTTCTGTCTGAAAATTGTGTTTTTTTTAAAGACTGCATGTAGTTTTTTAGGTGAGAGGAGGCCTGCCCCAGCAGCCTCGAGGGGAAGTTAGGTAAAGTGGGTGTGGAGGGAGGGCAGGGAATTCTCTGTGCAAATGTTCTCTCCTTAAGTTGTAAAATACACATGTTTAGTTAAGGTTGTCCTATGGCACTCGTAAGTGCCAATAGGCAGCTAAAAACTGGGGCGGGGCAATGTAGGGGACCGGAGAAGTAGATGGGGATACATGTGATATTGTTGCAACTACTGTAGATAAACATAGACAGATAGACAGATTTGGTGCCAAGTTTACATACTCTGAAGACTACAGTACTATTATCCAGTAGAATGATAAAAGTGCAGATGTAACAAATGGTTTTAGTAGTAAAAAGAGAAACATTTCTCTATCTGCATTTACATGGCCCTTAATTGGTTAAAATAACATGTAAATGTAAATATACCAATACATTTCTGTATTCTTTCTTTTATCCACTAAGTAAATATAACTTAATATTCTTGGGAGGTTATAAAAAATGACAATTTGTGTTTATATCTGTGTATGTGTTACAACCACTGCCAACTTCTATGTTATATGGAATGTTTCTCTGGTCAGTCATATAAATATATAGGACCTGACCCTGAGCTGCGTTTCTGAGTGTCTGTGAATGTTTTCTGATGGATTCGCAGCTAGCGCATGGTCACATCCGGAGCAAACACAGAGGTATAAATGCACTGCTGACCATATGTTGTGTCCGTTTCCGTCTGACGTCCCACTACATTGATATGAGAAAAAGGGTGCTTTCTCTTTTAAATAGTCATAGCAGTAGGAAAAATTGCCTGCTCTCAGGGCATGATGTAAGTATTCAGCACAGGTCATTTTCAATGTGAAAATGATCCTTGTGCTTAAAAAGAATAATTGTTTCATATGATGTCATTAAAAAAATATTAAAATGTTTCTTTTTTTAAATGTATAATTAATTTTTTTATTTTCTTCCTGCCAGGGTCGATCAATGGGGGGGGGTGGGGGATGCAGGGAGAGAGAGGAAGAGAGAGAGAGAGAGAGAGAACAGTGGACTTTAGAGAAAGAGGAACAGAAGCTTATCCTTATAATAAAGGTGTAGAATAAGCTTTTTCCATTCCAAGTTGTAGATATTGTGGTAAAAAGATGTGTTATTGGTTTACATTCTTAAAGGGATGCAACCCATTGTATGAGTGTGTTTGTGTGAGTGTCTGTGAATGTGGCCAGGGATGGCAATCTCTGGGTGGTACTAAGATGATGCCATGCTACCATTTTGATTATAAAAAAGACATTCTTTTATAGCATATATAGTTATGCATAGCTAATGACGTTGCACACTACTGCATAGAATTGTATTTATATTAGAGAAAACCGAGCACTGATTAAGTGTGAGGGAGCATAAGCGACCAGCTGGGCCTTAACATACAGCAGGCATTTATTATTAGGCTTGTTTTGGAATATGGTAATTGTGTGTATTTTTTGATTGGTTCAATGGTGAGGGTGGGGGTTTGGGTCAGGTGACCTACTTTATATATTGGGTTGTGTGGTGTTGCTCTCCTCCTCTTTTGAAAATCATTTCCCTCCCTCTCTCCCTTGTTTAGTATGTGTTTCTAACATGTATTTATTCCTTTCACAGACGGGGCATATGTTGGATGGTTGAGGTGGTGTGTCACCGTGTTTTGTTTGGCGCAGTGAAAAAATAATGGGGTAAAAACATCTGTTATCAGAGGCGCACCCTTCGAGTTAATACTAGGTCGCCTGCCCCGCGACGGGGCCTGGTCTGCTTCCTCCTTCAGGTAAAGTTTGCACGTGAAGTGGTGGAGCCGGGGGTACTGAGGGGGGGGGGTCGCCTTTATTGATGACTTCTAGTTGTCGCTTTAAGTTCCTGAGGTGGCACCCACCTGCTATTTGCCCCCTTGTTCAACCCTAAATTTTATAGTCATTCATAAATTCCACCAATTTGATTTATGTTCAATAAACCTATGTCCCCTTTTAAAAGCCAATCAAAGTTGTTGGTGTTTTTATTTCAAGTTTGTGTGTGGCTGCTGTGTGATGAGTTATCAGCTGTTGATCGCTTATTCATTTGATTTTGACACTTAGGACCCCTAAGTGGTTTTAAAATGATACATGCTGCAGAAATTTATAAAAGAATATCAAATTAATGCTTTTGATGATAGTTTTTATTAGTGTTGTGTATTTAATAAAAAATAAAATAAACCTTTTTATAACCTCAGTTTGCATAGAAAGCGCTACGACTTAGTTCACAGTTTTGTCCTTTGTCTTTATTTATTTATTGATGTAGTTTATGCTCCATCAACTATTTTAATGTTTAACTGAGATTACTGGACATTGTAATGCTAAGAGTATGACCTCCTCAGACAACAATCTAGATCACCATGCATATCATGCAAGAAAATGTCAAGAATATCCAGCTGCTTCTCATCTGGACATCCGTACTGCTGTTGCAGAGTTATTAGTCCTCTGTATATTTGTGACAACTGCAAATCAAATCACACATACATATGGCTGATAATATCTCGCAACTCCGTAGGGACATAACCACTCACAGTGCCACTCAACTGTCTGTACTCTAAAATCCAAAATAAATATTTCCAAAGGGAAATCCGGGATGGCGCTAATAATTAAAAATGCTCACAGTTAAATCACTTTTACACTCCAGCAGCTTCTGAGGAATGAATAGTTCCTATTACAGAACAAGAAAAATAAATAAGAAATGTTGGAGTAAAGAAAATGATATAACCTGTTAGATCTTTTCCTGGGTCTCTAAGATATTCAACAACATACAAATGCTGTAGTATTCATTTTACAGCAATGTCAAACATATCTCTTAGAATACAGGAAAAATACAAAAAAAGAAATGCTTGGAGCAAAGAAACCTTATATAGATTTTATTAAAAACACTATAAATTCAGAAATAAAAAATTGCAGTACTAATGCTCCACATAACACAATTAAGTGGATATAAATCTGTATTGTCAAGACAGATAAAAAAAACAGACAGATGTCCATTCAATGTTCTTTTCATGGTAACACTTAGCTGTTCCACTTAAAGTCTTGCAGTTTCTCTGGATAATAATGAGTATATGGAGTGGTAACCGTAGGCGTCAGGGTCTAAAAGACACAAATTATGGTAATAAACCAAGAAAATACCATATAGTGAATATGGTCAAATGTAAGAATAGCCGTCCTTAACACAATGTGCCAGATCCTGACCCACGTACAATTTACGTGGGTGCTGGGGTCCGTACTTACGTGTCCAGATAGCTACCTTAAGTTTTATGACTAGGTCTGTGTCCATACGCATGGGCAGCTTGGATGGGCCACGAGACTCTTATTTGCCGTCACTTTCTATGTTTCTATGTTTCTATGACCTAGCTGTAATGGGGCTTCCCTGCCCCCAACCCCTCATTTAAATGGCTATCCCCGCCTGTATGGCGAGGATATGGACAGCGTAAATTATGGGTCAGCCCCTTTTGCGTACATACTGATGTATATAATTTAGTTACGTGTGTCAGTACTTACACTGTCAGAACATATGGTGCCCACATGCGCATATGGGCCAAGACAGGGAACTTGCGAAAATGACTTGCATAAGTTCACTGTCGGGTGTTGTTTAGGATCCGACCCAATGTCCCTTCTGTGTCTTAATGACTCATTTATGGAATGTGGGCTTTCACATACATATCATGGCAAAGTAATAGTTAAATGTAATATCTAGACCAGGGTCATATTGCCAACAATGGCCTATACAATAGGATTGACTTAACAATGCCAAAATATTAATTTAATTGCAGCGCTGTAAGGCTTGGCAGAAACCTTTCACTTTATAAATATATATGACAAGGCATACAGGGTATGTGTAAATGAAATCATAAAACACTGGAGAGATCCCAAATCTGTGTATATTTTTCTATCAAGTCCACAAGAAATATCCAGTAGATTCCACACACTTCCTCCTTTCCTTTCTCATGAATTTTCCACAGAAAAAATAATACATGAAAAACATGGGGGGGGGAGGGGAAGGAAAAAGAGGTATTAACGTCTGTGCGAATAGTCTACGTCAACTACGTACAAAAAGTTATTAAGCATGAGCAGTTTAAACATACCTAAAAATACGCTCGGGAGTCGCCGTGAAAATGGAAGTCTAAATACGGCCCTTAATTACAAGCTCCTTCTTAAGTCTGGATCCAGCCCAAAGTGCATAAATCTCATATCAATCTAAATTAATAGATGTAAAACACTAAGCACAATCTCTAGTGATCCAAAATGCACAATCCCATACCAGGGGAGCTGGAATCCACCTGTTCCTCTATTAGCTGATGCAAGAGAAATGTCCGGACAAGCTTGGATGGAATAGATCCACTGAAGAAGTCCTGGTATCAGTGCTGGCAATGGATCCACTGAGAGAGAGTAGTCTATCTGGAAACTCCATTTACTTTGGCATCGATGGCCAAAGCAAAAATTAAAGGGGACACGGGGCAGCCCTGTCTCATTCCATTCGAGAAAGAAGAAGAGAGAAAAACATTATTAGGAGCTTTGGCTGTGGGGCTAGAATAGAGAAAAGTATGGAATGTAATGTGGGGCTAGAATAGAGAAAAGTATGGAATGTAAAGTTTTATCTCTTAAACCATATGTGCAGACGGAAGATGTAAGCTAATATTGAGATTGCCTCTGCTGATTATGAATCATTGTGCATCTGTCTCATTAAATTAAGTTACACCTTTCCTGACCTAATTGGATCTTTAGAGTTTCAAATGACATCTGGCTCTATGCAGTCTTAACAGAAAGTTTCACTCTGAACTCCTGTACAGTCTAGGATTTTTAAGTTTTTAAACTTACATAAAGATGTATGACTCTGTACCCTGTTCCCAGCTTTACTTCCACAACTCAGCATTCTGGCATTCTGCTTACAGTGACTGTGGCTGTATATTATACAGTCTATTAAACATTGGTAAGCTATCTAGGAAGGTACTTCTCTCCCCTTCTACTCTGTCTGCTGATTGGATAATCTCCATTACCAGGATTGCATCTTGTGTGCTCTATGTCTACTAAATCTATACCATAATTATTCTGTGGAATGCAGTATAGACTGCCTGTCTCTAGAGATCATTTATTCATCACTGCTGCCAGTGGCTGACATTACTAGAGTCTCTTGTTCTGTGTGCACATATCAGTTGCAAGCTGTGTTTTCACTATGTATGATATTGTATGATGTTTATGTGCATGTTTACCTTGTATTCAATTAAACTCACAGGGCTGGATTCACAACACCGTAATTTTTTACATACGTGCCTAATTTTGCGATTCTAGCATGCATAGTAACTATTTTACGCTATCTATGTAGCGTTTCGCTGCGTTGATTGCGTACATGCGGTCTTTAAAGAATTATGGTGTTGTAAATCCAGCCTGCAATCACTTGAACTTCTGCCTTGAATTACAGTCAAATAATACCATGTAAGGAAACTTTCCAGATTTCAAAAAACTTATATCAACATTAACACATACAGTAGATGATATACCAGTACGTTATATTACCAGTACATATAAACTCAGCATATACATACCAGTAGGTTCTATAACGTTCTTAACTGTGAAAAGTCAAGTCTCATGTAATGTAACTTTCACTTCCTTATGTAACATTCTCTATATTATGGACTGTATTCAGACTTAATACGTTCAGATGTTGGTAAACATACGCATGTTGGATCTCACTACCTACGGAGTTGATTTCCGCAAGCACACAACTCCATACGACAGGGCGTGACAATACTCTGTATGTGGAAGAATACGTAATGTGGGTGAGGGGGCATTTAAATTGTACAATCTGAGCTGGAATGGGCACTTCCACACGTATGTTCGCTATGTCTGCACAATGATACGCACAGAGAAGTTAAGGTAGGGCTATGGGACGCAGAAATCCGCTACATTCCGTCTGTCAAAGGGGAGTGTCATGGGAGTGCATTTGCCACATAAGTACATAGTTTTGCTATTTCGTGCATTCTAAAAGCACTCTTAAGTCTGCCTTATGTGCCTAAAGGCAAGTGTGTAATAAAATCTCAATGATATAAGCATGTAAAGCTAAAGTATGTTAACAAAATGACTCAAGTCTTCACTCTGGTCTTCATGAGAAATAGGATTAAGTAGAAGTAGGATTAGGATAGGATTCCCGTCAGAAAGTATAAAGAGAGGACCAATAATGACAGTCATTAGCCAGAGGGATGCAGATGAATATGGTTTGTCTTCTGGGATTCAGCCAGGAGGAGCAGAAGGTACGGAACATCGATGGGACCTCGACTAAACAGTGAGTGAGTATTTGGATCATTTATTAATATTTTGTAAAAAAAAAATTGTTTAACAACAGGTAAGAAAATGTGGACAACATTTTAAAAATATTCTTGAAACAGTGGTTATTTACTTTACAATATGTTTATGGAGGCCATTAACTATTTTTTATCTCTGTTTGGGAGACATAAACTATTTGTTTCTCTGTTTGGGGAACATTAACTATTTGTGCCTCTGGGGAACATTCAGTGTATGGGGGACATGCAGTATTTCTTTATATGTACGTAGGACAGAAACTGTTTGTTTAAATGTATGGGGGAAAGCAACAATTTATTTTTATGTACAGGCAACATTATGTATGCGGTGATAAGCCATTAACCCTTGGCATGCTGCGGCTTATGGTACTAAAAGGCACATCCTGCCCTGCAATACATAAGGGTTAATAGCATGCCAGGGCAGGGGTTTTGGGTATTGTTAAAGACATTTTAAATAGTTTTTAAACATTTAAAGACTTTTTTTTTTTTTTTTTTTTTTACTAAGTGTGGAGATTTAATAAAGTTTTTTTGCCATGATTACAAGCTTAATCATGGCGAATAAACCCTTAAAAACTGCAACACGTTGCTGTAGTTTAAAAACCGTCAGGAAAACTTGTCCCTTAATAAATCTTTCTTTTTAAATCGCTGGCAAACTATGGTGATGTGCCACGATTTAAATCCCCCTTTAGTAAATCTAACCCCAGCTCTCTACCTATTTCTCTCACCAGCTCTCTACCTCTTTACCTCTTTCTCTCACTTGTTCTCTACCTCTCTCTCTCACCAGTTCTCTACCTTTCTCTCACCAAGTCTCTACCTTTTTCTCTCCCCAGCTCTCTACCTTTCTCTCACCAAGTCTCTACCTCTTTCTCTCCCCAGCTCTCTACCTCTTTCTCTCCCCAGCTCTCTACCTCTTTCTCTCCCCAGCTCTCTACCTCTTTCTCTCCCCAGCTCTCTACCTCTTTCTCTCATTCTGATACTCAGTGCTCAGTTCCCTGTGCTTTAATGTACTTACTTTATAGAGTAATAATGCAATAAAATGTACCTTATGAAATTCAAGCTGGAAAAACTCTTTATAATATTAATATTGTTTGGAAGAAGTTTATAAAGTTATGTCACTTAAGTGCATGATGTCCTACGTTACTGGATAGTTTTTCCCACCACTTCTATCATGTTCACACAAGTAATCTGTAACCAGTCAACACTACCACTAAATATGTATTCATGTAATGGGCCAGATTTACTAAGGTGAGATATTCACTGGCGATTTAAATAGTCAAACGATTTTTCTCAAAAATCGCTGTATTTACTAAGTGGCGATTTTCTGTGGCAATTTTCAAATAACGGCGATTTGCCACGATTTAAATAGCAGCAATTTTTGCCTAAAATCGCTGTAGTTTATATGTAGTCTTATGTAAAAAGTGGTTTCTTGTAAAATCGCCAAAGTTTGTGTTCTAACGAGATTTCCCATGCTGGGCAAGGTTATAAATATGCCCCAATGACAGCACAACTGTCATTATCACCGGGATGACCCCAGCAGAGTACGTAAATGGCTTTTTATTTATTAAATTTTTTATTTATTAAATTAATGTTTTTTTTTTTTGTTTGTCTATGTAAAATATTAAAAGGCCAGCCCTACTGTTTTTTTTTTTTAATAATTTTGGGGGCATTGACATGGCGCAGCGGGTCCTGGATGGCAGGGTATGCTGGTGCTTGTAGTATAAATTATTAAAGGATCGGGGCAAGTATATTATATTTGTATGAATTGGGGATATGTTTATTTTTTATTTATGTATCGGGGCAAGTGTTTTATTGATGTATGGATCTAGGCATGTGTTTTTTTTATTTATGGATCAGGCAACTGTTTTATTTATTAATGTATTGGGCCATATAATTTATTTATTTATGATGTTAGGGCCATATTAATTACTTATTTGTGATGTTTGGAGCATATTATGTGTGTATTTTAATCGAGGCTGATTATTTATTTATTTATTGTGATCGGGGCCATGTACCTGTTTTTTTGTGTAACAGGTAACTTAATGAATTTTTATTTCTATATCATGAACTTTTATTGTTATGGTTGTGCCAGCATGCACTTAACCCTTGGCATGCTGCCACTTATGGAACTATAAGGCACAGCATGCCCTGTAATACATGGGCATTCTGTACCTTCTAGTATTATATGCTGCAGCATGCAAAGGATTATTATTATTACTAAGGTTTAAAAAAAAAAAATTTTTTAAATGTGACGTGCAAGGCACACATTACAAAGGTTGTATGCTGCGTGTTCCTAATAAAGTCAATTTTAATAACAATAACACATAGCAACAGCTGCTTCCAGCTTGTGATGCCATTTTTATAGCCTCACTCATTAATAGCTGACCAATTGCTAGCGATTTTAGCAAAGTCGCCTGCGAGAAGCAACTGTATTTATCTCTGGTGATTTGGGACCTATTTAGCAGCAATTTTAAAACACTACCCTTTGTAAATCCAGCGATTCCTATGTGTTTAATAGCGAGTTTAAACTCTGGCAATTTTTTCAGTGGCGATTTTGAAGTGTGGTGAATTTTTCAACGGCGATTTTTAAAAAGCGTGATCTCTGGTGATTTTGCCTTTACTCTCCATTAGTAAATACAGCAATTTTAAAATTGCCGCTAAATATAAGTAAACTCTTGCGATTTGAAAATTGTCTTCATTAAATCTGGCACAATATCTTTCAAAAATAGAAGCTCTCCTGGTTCATATTCCATTCCCCACAGTTGATTTATTGAAGGGTAACTACTCTTTCAGCTGGCAATCTGATAAAATCAAATATTTAACTATATACATCACTCGGCCATATCATATCCTTTATAGCAGGAACATTCCCTTTCTTTTAAACTCTAGTATTAGTCCCGGAGACAGTCCCTATACATTTTTCTGGCTGGGCCGTATTGTTGCTATCAAAATAAATATCTTGCCTCGCCTACTTTACCTCCTTCAGACACTCCCCATTGCTGTCCCACGCAAAACTCTAACCCAGATCCACAAATGACTTGGCCATTTTGTCTTGAAAAACAAACATCCACGGACTAGCTTCCTTGATCTGAGAAGAGCCAACAACAGCGGAGGACGTGGCTTCCCTAATGTGCAATTTTATTACTTAGTGTCCCATATGGGTCAAGCTATAGCCTTGTTTGCCAATGGATCTTCTCCCCCGTTGGCCATAACTAGATCTTATTTTGACACCTCCTCCCTCCCCTCACCTATAATTCCGATGTGGGACAATCCAGACTTTATCCTTTTCGGACTGGAATACAGCAGGTATTCATGTGGTTAAAGGATGGATGACAACGGCAGCACTTCCCTAGCAGCCTTGCAACAAAAGTTCAGCTTCCAGGTGATAGGTTTCTATGAATACTTGCAGGTGCGTCACTTTCTCTCTTCTCTCCCTGTAGTTCAATTGGCAGACCCGTCACTAGTTGAATTCCTATGCCTAAAGCACCCATTAGTGCAAAAAAATTATTTCCTTTCTGCTCTTACACAAGGAGGTTCCCACACCCAAACATTAAACAGCCCGGGAGAAGGACTTGGGCAACACCACAGAGAAGGATACATGAGCCCTGATTCCATAGAAAATCCCTAAGGTATATTTATCCACTCTCATCCAGGAAAATATGTATAAATGGTACTTAGTCCCCACTTGCCTATATATACGGCACTACCTCACATGCTGGTGAGGCTGCGAGGAGGAGGGCTCCTACACAAATTTCGGAATGCTGGTCTAGGGTGACAATACTCAGATCTCAAGTACTGAATATAAACATTAATAAATCCTTCCTTCTAGGTGCACTTATTGAGGGATTGGACAGGCACTCGGACAGATTACTCACACAAATTTTAAATGCTGCCAGATGCCTCATAGCCAATCATTGGAAAGACCCCTTTTCACCCTCCTACTCACAACTGTTATGCAAAATTTGGCATCTATCCTCCATGGAAAAAATGTCTGCACACTTGAATAATAGATCCCACATCTTCCTGAAGGTCAGGTGCAACTCCCGACTCATGCATTGTCTTTTCTTCTAAACATTCCTTATCTCTTTTTCCTGCTCCCGACTTCCTTGGAAGCTACAGATTACACCCCCTCTCTCCTCACCCGGCTCCCTGTCCCACCAACAAAATAACACTGTATTATGCTGTATTATGCCTTCTCATGTTTCTCAGTGTTATGTTTATTGCTACATTGATATCTTTTGCTATGTAACACACAAAACTATGCAACTCTGTTTTCTTATTTACCGATAATATATATATATATTCTATATCTTCCCTGTATTGCCTGCCTACTTGTCAAAACCAAATAAAACAATCTTTAAACATTTTTTTTATTCATTTAGGCATTTAATTACTTAAAAGTAAGTAAACATTGTAATCTTTAATAACAACGAGAACTCAGAAATAAGCCAACAGAAATAAAAAAAAATAGTATGACACAGTGCAGAACCTCCTGAGTAAATTTTAATTTCCATGCTACCATGAAAAAGTATTTCAATAATTTTAGTTATAATAACAATAGTAATTTCTTCAATTATAGTAATTACCTCAAAGATGTAAATGGTTACAAAATGACTAAAAATTTCCACCTGCCATCCTGAATGCACCATTCCATTAATATCTATACTATATCATCTACACTATCTATAAATTAACAAAATGTGTAGTTCTATCCCCAGTTTTTTCAAATGGCAATCAGTAATGAAAAATAAAAACTGACAAAAATATTTTTAAATGTATTTTTCAACCATTATAAAAATATCTTTATTTGATTTGCAGAAAATGGATTTGAATCATTGAACCACTCATCGCTAATTAGCAACAAAATAAAAATAAAGAGATATAGCTATTAAAAATACATTTCAAAAACACATGCATACATTCATTCATACATACACACAAACACAAGTGTAATTTTCTTTAACATATTTCATAATAATATTGTACAATACAAAAAAAATATTTTCCTCAAGTATTTCTGTAAGGATAGTACTTCAAACTAGTCAAACTATATTATTTTTACGTGTATTATTTAGAGCTTAAAAATGTTTTTTTTCCTCTTAAAATTTATGTTCCTGCTAGCAGAGTAACAATATGTATGCCTACACATTTTTCAATATGTTTCCCTCCCAGTGGTGTTGTAAGATTAAATATCTCTGCAGTTTCCATTGTGTTCACATATGAATCACAGATCTCCCTTGTTGTGCTCTGTATTGTTTGAGCAATGTGTTTGTTACAAAAGCAGACCAGTGAATAATTATATGAACAGCTTTCACTGTAATTACTGTAATCATCTAAAAAGTTTTTTTTTTAACTGAACAATGTTGAGGATACATGGCTTGAAGGACCTTGAACATATATGCTCTCTCTCTCTCTTTGACAGCTGGTAAAACTATGTAATTTAAAAATCACCAGATGAATAGAAATACCATATATTACAAGTATATGCCAAACAGTTTTTCCTTCTTTTTTTTTGGTGTCATGTAACACAATACAAAGCTATAAATGGCAGCTATTGAATAGACATATGATTTATATTGTAGATTTTGGTTCCGATGCTGCAATCTGAATTTTTGTCCAACGTGTCCATGCAACTGTACATCCAGCCATGGACTTTGGATAACCAAGGTCTACCTTAAGTAGACAAGTACAACACTTGTGCACAGAGAATGATAGTGGTGCAGAAGTCTTGATCAATATGGATGGAGAGGGAACACTTTTGCTGCATATTGTTAGAAGAAGTTCCACCCACTAACAGCCCCTCTGTTGGGAGGTGTTGGAAAGGCCATTACCATTGATGAAACAGGTGCAACGACACCGGGGCCCATGTTGATATATGCTGTCATCACTGCACTGCCAAAGTTCCCCCCCGGGTTACCTGGGATATCATCAGGGCCAAAGCATGTTTTTTGCACCTGGGCCCACAACTCGCTAGTTCCACCTCTGGGAAAGGCCATGCCTCTGAAGTCTGTAGGAGTCTTTTCCGATGGAGTAGTCTGAATATGTTCGTATACGCAGAAATAAAAACCATCTGTAATACGATCTGAATGCAGAAAATAGAGTTCTCAGGATCTATATTGTCATATTGTTATATTAATAAATGTGGACTCTGTAGTTCAATGTACAGTCTTGTGAGTGTAACTCTGTATGAGCAAGAGTTGTGGCTTCTACTCGCCTGTATGGCAGTTAGAATGCAGTAGGGATCCAGAATTGGATCTCTGCTACTACTGTAGGCTGAGGTCTGGTTCTAGTCCTGTATTATTTCAGTTTTGATGCCCTGGAATACTCATTCATTATTGAAAAGGATTTTTGTCATCCAAGCTTGCCAGCACTCCTGGAATGTCAGACAGACCCATAAATTTAGGGCAGGAAGTGGGACTTGATGATTTGAGTCATTTGGCTGGATACAGATTTAATAAAAATAGCTGACACTTTGTTAGTAAGTCAGCTTTGAAATGGTACTACTCATGCCTAGTAACTGTTCTTCCACAACGGAAAGCAGCCATCTGATGCTGCATATCATGTGGAAATCAGCATCTGCAATTGGGACAGGGTTACCCACCATGCGTAGGAGGCATGTAAATCATACAGTAAGGACTGGATTTAGCCCTTACGTACTGTCCTCTATTCTGCATGCATGGAGATGCATGAGGAATAGTTAAGGTAGCCCCCAGTACTCAGATTCATTATCTGCATGTAAGAGTGTGGTATTGTGAATCAGAAATTCCATACATTGCAACAGGGCCGCCGTCATCAAATGCGGGGCCTGGGACCCAGCCACGGGGCCCCTCATTGGTGCGGCAGACACTTTAACAGTAGGAAGGTGCTCAGGACGGTGCTCAGGGAAGTGCTACTGAATAGCGCTGAGAAGCAAGTATCAGTGGTAGGATACAGCCGATACCTGCTGCTACAGAGCTAGGTAAGTATCGGCGGGCCCCCATCAGGTCCAGGCCCGAGACAATAGTCCCGTCTGTCAGCCCCTGATAGTGGCCCTGCGTTGCAAAGGCTATGTATGGAATTTTCTAAGTAATTCTGGATACGGCCCATTGTGACTAAACCCCCAGCTTATTGTGAATACTGTGGATGCTGTGAATCCCAGCTATTGTCAGCTGGACCCCCTCTCTGGGAAACATCAAATATTGTCAATATTTGAAAGAGTAGGCAAGAAACAAGTCAATAATAAATACTAAAAACATTCAAAACTGTTACACTCTGTTCATTATAAATAACAAGCCAATTCAAGTATACCGTGTGTTAATTAGATGTAGTTAAATAGATGGTGTAGCACAGCTTCTATTACATAAAATCGATGAGTAAGATATAAGCATACCAGATTCAAACCTTTAAAATAACATGTACAGCGTTTTACACCCTGGCCTGCCACTTCTGGTTTTACCTCTAGGGGCAGTCCTGGTACTGATGTTTATTATTCTGGACTTTTCTACTAGCTGCCCTCAGAGGCTACTGTTGAACACTCTCTCTGGGACTAATTTATGTAATTGCCTCTTATCCTACACCTGTGCTCTGGTTATAAGTATCCCATCATTCCAGAGCAAGGTGTGGGTCATTGCTTCTTGTTATCTGCTTTCTGTGTTGCATGTTGTTTGCTCTTCTCAGGCGTTGTCCTGTTATCGGATTCTACCTGTCTCCTGGAACCCTGCTTTATACCAATTACTAACTACACCTGCATGTTACACCTGTGGACTTATTTTGACTCTTTGCATTCCCGGTATCCTTGTGTTTTCTATCTGTCATCTGTGCTTACTTTTGTGTTATCTGCATACTTCTGTGTTACTTTTCCTTTATTGTCTGTGTCATCCTGCAATAAAGCTCACCAGTTCCTGAGCTACTGTGTCATGTGATCTACCAATCATAACACATCGTTAGTTAATGTAGTTCATCACCAGCGTATGGATGACTATGAAAGGGAAATAATATCATTGTGCTTGACTGTTATATGTTATATGTCAAGACTGCAGTTACCTACAGATCCTGGGTAACATTAACATTTGTGCCTGAATCAGGCCCAAAATGTTTGCCAATTTGATGCAGTCAGGGGGAATATTACATTTACCCAGTACATTATTTATCTATCTACAATCAGAAGACAGCACATAATATACTATACATTATGGTGTGGTGGACAGTAAATTTATGATCTAATAAATAACAGAGCATATGGCTGTTATGTGTATACTGTACTGCTGACATCAAATTATACAAATAAAAATGTGTTCTCTGACAGAGATCAATAAGCAGGTGAGTGGCATATTTAAATGCCTTCAATCACTTCTATATGAAGACATCTGATAAATGTTCAATTAAAACATAGTTTAAATACTATGCATTTGAAATCAGTATAAATGTGTATAATAACAGCAATGAAATATGAGGGTATGCTGTCTTACTTATGTCTCTTGCAGTGACATCTACAAGCAGTTTTCCAGATTTGCTACAAAGGGGTGTTTCCTAATCGATAGGATTGGAAAAATGTTCCCTTTTGGTAAGCAATGCATATATTTTTTATTTCATTAATGATCAATAGGCCTTTCACTAACTCCTCTCCGCAATAATAAGCTTACAAACAGCTACTGAACCAATCTGATTTACTATGGCCTTATATTTTAGGTGTAATTCATGGCTATGGAAATGCTATTGGAGTATTCGAAGAACAAGTGGAAAAGCTATCAGTGGTTTCTCCAGCTCTGTGGGTTTGTTAAATGCCAAGAAGGAGGGAGAGAGCAGAAACACAGAAATGGCTTCTCTCTTTCCTTAATAGAAACCTTTAGTGCTCCTTTTTTAAACTTTAATAACATATAGTAAATTAATAAATAAATAATTGAACTTGTTTTGCAGAAGGTATGTATACCCTGTATGATTTCCTATCTTCCAAATGCGCATAGACTATTTTATGCCTGCATAATGCTATGATGCACAGTGTTTTATTTTCCAAGCTCCATCCAACAGCGTTAACATATGTTACAATTACAATTTTCAACAGAAAAAGTAGGAATACAAATCTCCCTGGCTTAATTAAATAGTTTCTTAAAATTCTAAATGCAGCCAGCAATAATGTAGTATGCATTGTATTACAGCAGAGAAACTATTCCACATGAATGTCTGTGCCAAATAGACTCGACTCAAAAAGACAAATGGCAATATACAGTAAAAATAGTCTCAGCTGAGCAGTTTATTTGCTGCATGTTTGTAAAATGTTCCAGTTTATCAGCATATCATATCCAAACTGAGATTAAGCAGCATATAATATCTTCATCGCTGGATCATACACTGTAAAACATACTGCTATATTTGCCAATAGTGACCTTCCTTCTTTGTAACTAATGACTACCGGGATCCAACTTCCAAACTAATGACTACAAGGATCTATCTCTCAGGCATTTACTGCTACCGGGATGACTATGAATTCAGTATTTTGTTGCCCTGTTGTTTGTGTATGAAAATGAGATAAAATATATGTGCTTTGGAAATCTTACCGATTCCTTAATGCATTAAATTAATGCATTCATTCTGTGTGGCTCTTATTTATGGTGTATTATGGTTAAAAGTGAGTAAACTTAAAAATACTCAGTTGTTGTTGTATCTCAGTGACACATACTGGCCCCTATCCAGACCTGAGCATACAACTGGCGTGACGTTTCTCTGTGTGGTTTGCAACTGCACATGCTCAGAACTAAAAAGCACACAGGAATGTCCCATTCAGATCATAGCGCAACCTTGGCGTCTGGGGCTTGCTCTCCATGGGACGTTTTGAGGGTTGGAAGGGGTGGAGGAATGTAGTCAACATACAGTAAGGATATGTGCAAGGCAAGTGCACTCAATCCTGGTCAGAACGCAGACATAACAAAGGTTACTTTACATTAGAAGTTTGCACCTATTGCAGGTCATGTAGCGCACAGTAAGCAGAAAAGAAAAAAGAATTTTGATTATTTTCGTATTTCCTGTAAATTCATTTCTCCGTTGCTTTACAGCATAAACACTACGGGCCATATTCAGACCACCGGACGTATTGCATATACGTCCTGTGTTTCCCGAAACTGTATACCGCAAAAGCGTAGTAATTTTTTAACGTAATATACGTATCTTTTTCGGTAAGTAGATTGCGTATATGCGGTCTTTAAGCCCGCATATACACAATCTACGTACCGAAAAGATACGTAGATTTTGTTAAAAAAATTATGCGGCCCTACAACTGCAGCTTCCATTCTATTCATAACAGTTTGTAACCCTTTCAAACACATTATAGAACTTGCAGAGCGCATTTGGACACATAGCAGCAGAGAGCTTGTTGCTTTGTGCCCGGACGTTCTTTATTTCCCATTCACAGGTCCTATTTACTTGCGCATGTGGATTGAACGTACCAAACCACCCATTACAGAACACAAGTATGGTACGCAGAATGCTTAATGGGGAAAAATCATGGATTGATATTGGATAATATAAGAACGACCATAAATCAGGATCATTTGTGCCATATAACAAAATCACATAGGACCTGATTCACAGATAAGAGTGAGTTAGGTGCGGGCAGGTCCACATCTAACTCACTCTTCCAGCCCCCAACCCGCCCCTCATTTTTAGGTAATTTATGGCACTTACGAGTACCATAGGGCTACCTTATGTCCGTACAGACATTGCACCTCCCCGCCTACCCCCGCCCTCCCCAACTAATCTAAATACCCCCCTCCCACTTCTTCATAAACACGCCCGAGGCAGCATAACGCTGCCTCTTTGGACGTATATTACTGCGAGCGGTCTTTAAAGAGCGCACCTACGCTGTCTACGTGCCGATCTGCTACGTAGATAGCATAAATGACCTACTATACATGTGCAGTAGGTCATTTCGGCCAAATATGCACTTAAGAAGCAGAAGCTAAGTGTGAATCAGGCCCATCCGGTGGTATAATATATCCATTTACAAAATACACCTCTAAATTCTGAGATTTCATAATGAATGTCAAGTAGTTTTGTTCCACAATAGAAAAAATCTGAAAAGAAACTGCATTAAAAATGTTGCACAGTAAAATTAGACATATGGAAATTCTTAAAATAAAGATGTGTAAAAGGGGAAGATCTAAAGGGGTGCAAACTAAAGGGGGGATGTAAAGTAAGTTAATTCAGTTCTAGAGGATGCCAGTTTTCTTTTCTGCCTCTAGTGCTAAAATTGTTAGCTTTAGCTCTGTTAAATAGGAAAAGTATTTTTATTATTTGACATACCTTTATTTTCTGATAATCACTGCTGTGCAAAAGCCATAGTGAAAAGATGGAATGTTAGGTGTCATTTAAGTTAAACATCATTTCAAATTAGTGTATATTATTAAAAAAAATTATATATTAAAACATAATTTGTTACTGTTAAGGAAATGTGTTCATGATATTTAGATACATTTATAAGACATAATACAGTACATATAGGGACTGTGAACATCATAGTTTAGAAGGAGAATTAATTCTGATTTGGAGTTTAGAATTGGAGTTTTTGTACAAATACAAATGGAGCTTTCAAGAAGCAATAGATGCATTTGGCCACAGAATAATGGAATGGAGTGACATAGGTGAAGATGAAAAATGCACAAGAGAATATGAACAACACAGGGTTGAAAATGAAATTTAAATGAACGTATCAATGTATCTTGTAGTAAACGGCAGTGCTTATATTTGTTCTTTATTAAATCTGACAAATAGTAATTGGTGCAAGGTTGAGAGAGTAAATAAAACAAAATAAGATAATAATATTGTGAATTGAAATGGTAAAATGAAGGAGAACTTCATTCTGAAAGCCACTGCCAGTATAAGCAGTATATAGGAAGTTGCACAGGAAGTACAAGGGATTATAGAGGATAGATTAGAGGGATAAATCACTATGGGCCAGATCCACAATTAAGCAAGTCAGGGGACTTACACAAGTAATTTGCATAAGTTATATATTAGTGATCATTGGGACAATATCTAGGTAACCAGTTCGCACTGTACAAGTTTGTGCCTTGACATAATAATAATAGAGTATGTTTTATTTTTGTAATTTGAGTTGTGTGAGTGTAGATGTCCTGTATACCATGTGTGTGTGGCCATATAGGGCCAGATTCAATTAGCTTTGCACCGCGAATAACTTGGGTGCGAAGCTCATGGCGTGTATTTTTTAGCAAAGATTTTTATGCGCGCCTCATAGAGGTGCGCATAAAAATCAGCTACCGTAATAGACAGGACAGTTCCTCCTCACCTCCCCAATCCTCTCATTATGTACACTATATTCACCCAAGCTTCTCATCACTCTCCCATCCTCTCAATATATACATTATATTCACCCCAGCTCCTCCTCACTCCTCCAATCCCCTCTTTATATACACTATATTCATCCCAGCTCCTCCGCATTATATACATTATTGATCAAGCTATGGAATTGTGCTTGACACTCAACCGTTATGATTTGTTTAGTAAAACCAAAGAGGATAAGACTAATAATCCCATAATGCTGTTCACTACTTATTCCACTATGTCTGAAATAGTACGCAGAGCAGTGTAAACACTGGCACATTCTTTCTACGGATCCCAGAGTCATGAAGGAATTACGACTTCCCCCGTTATAAACAGAGTTTTAGCCTCAAGGACAGACTAGTAAAGAATAATGTTCTCACTACTTCTGCTAAAAATTGGTTGTCCTTAAGGGAGGGTGTAATTAACTGTGGTAACTGCAAATTCCTTATGACAGGGGGTGAATTTATACACCCTAACACAGGGCAATGTGTTCATATTAGACATTGATTGACGTGTGATAGTTGTTTTGTAGTGTACATGATTGTGTGCACTTTCCCTATGATTTATGTAGGAAAAACTACGTATAGATTAAAGGAGCACCTTGCCATGCACCGATCCTCTATTAAAAAGGCATTCCAAAATATGGGCTCTAAAACTCTCCCATAGTGTGACCATAGAATGAAAGACTTTCAATTTATGGCCATATAGCAAATACCACCATTGAGAAGGGGTGGTGATGGGGGTACAGGTACTCCTCACTTAACGACCGAGTTCCGTTCCTACGACTTGGTCGTTAAGTGAATTGGTCGCTAAGTGAGTACATTACTGTAATATGCACCAACGTGTATTGTAATCATCTCCTCCGATCACCCGTTGACTCCTCTGCACACCTGCTGTCACTTCTGCTCCTCACTCGGCCTCTCCGTCTCCTCCGATCACCCGTTGACTCCTCTGCACACCTGCTGTCACTTCTGCTCCTCACTCGGCCTCTCCGTCTCCTCCGATCACCCGTTGACTCCTCTGCACACCTGCTGTCACTTCTGCTCCTCACTCGGCCTCTCCGTCTCCTCCGATCACCCGTTGACTCCTCTGCACACCTGCTGTCACTTCTGCTCCTCACTCGGCCTCTCCGTCTCCTCCGATCACCCGTTGACTCCTCTGCACACCTGCTGTCACTTCTGCTCCTCACTCGGCCTCTCCGTCTCCTCCGATCACCCGTTGACTCCTCTGCACACCTGCTGTCACTTCTGCTCCTCACTCGGCCTCTCCGTCTCCTCCGATCACCCGTTGACTCCTCTGCACACCTGCTGTCACTTCTGCTCCTCACTCGGCCTCTCCGTCTCCTCCGATCACCCGTTGACTCCTCTGCACACCTGCTGTCACTTCTGCTCCTCACTCGGCCTCTCCGTCTCCTCCGATCACCCGTTGACTCCTCTGCACACCTGCTGTCACTTCTGCTCCTCACTCGGCCTCTCCGTCTCCTCCGATCACCCGTTGACTCCTCTGCACACCTGCTGTCACTTCTGCTCCTCACTCGGCCTCTCCGTCTCCTCCGATCACCCGTTGACTCCTCTGCACACCTGCTGTCACTTCTGCTCCTCACTCGGCCTCTCCGTCTCCTCCGATCACCCGTTGACTCCTCTGCACACCTGCTGTCACTTCTGCTCCTCACTCGGCCTCTCCGTCTCCTCCGATCACCCGTTGACTCCTCTGCACACCTGCTGTCACTTCTGCTCCTCACTCGGCCTCTCCGTCTCCTCCGATCACCCGTTGACTCCTCTGCACACCTGCTGTCACTTCTGCTCCTCACTCGGCCTCTCCGTCTCCTCCGATCACCCGTTGACTCCTCTGCACACCTGCTGTCACTTCTGCTCCTCACTCGGCCTCTCCGTCTCCTCCGATCACCCGTTGACTCCTCTGCACACCTGCTGTCACTTCTGCTCCTCACTCGGCCTCTCCGTCTCCTCCGATCACCCGTTGACTCCTCTGCACACCTGCTGTCACTTCTGCTCCTCACTCGGCCTCTCCGTCTCCTCCGATCACCCGTTGACTCCTCTGCACACCTGCTGTCACTTCTGCTCCTCACTCGGCCTCTCCGTCTCCTCCGATCACCCGTTGACTCCTCTGCACACCTGCTGTCACTTCTGCTCCTCACTCGGCCTCTCCGTCTCCTCCGATCACCCGTTGACTCCTCTGCACACCTGCTGTCACTTCTGCTCCTCACTCGGCCTCTCCGTCTCCTCCGATCACCCGTTGACTCCTCTGCACACCTGCTGTCACTTCTGCTCCTCACTCGGCCTCTCCGTCTCCTCCGATCACCCGTTGACTCCTCTGCACACCTGCTGTCACTTCTGCTCCTCACTCGGCCTCTCCGTCTCCTCCGATCACCCGTTGACTCCTCTGCACACCTGCTGTCACTTCTGCTCCTCACTCGGCCTCTCCGTCTCCTCCGATCACCCGTTGACTCCTCTGCACACCTGCTGTCACTTCTGCTCCTCACTCGGCCTCTCCGTCTCCTCCGATCACCCGTTGACTCCTCTGCACACCTGCTGTCACTTCTGCTCCTCACTCGGCCTCTCCGTCTCCTCCGATCACCCGTTGACTCCTCTGCACACCTGCTGTCACTTCTGCTCCTCACTCGGCCTCTCCGTCTCCTCCGATCACCCGTTGACTCCTCTGCACACCTGCTGTCACTTCTGCTCCTCACTCGGCCTCTCCGTCTCCTCCGATCACCCGTTGACTCCTCTGCACACCTGCTGTCACTTCTGCTCCTCACTCGGCCTCTCCGTCTCCTCCGATCACCCGTTGACTCCTCTGCACACCTGCTGTCACTTCTGCTCCTCACTCGGCCTCTCCGTCTCCTCCGATCACCCGTTGACTCCTCTGCACACCTGCTGTCACTTCTGCTCCTCACTCGGCCTCTCCGTCTCCTCCGATCACCCGTTGACTCCTCTGCACACCTGCTGTCACTTCTGCTCCTCACTCGGCCTCTCCGTCTCCTCCGATCACCCGTTGACTCCTCTGCACACCTGCTGTCACTTCTGCTCCTCACTCGGCCTCTCCGTCTCCTCCGATCACCCGTTGACTCCTCTGCACACCTGCTGTCACTTCTGCTCCTCACTCGGCCTCTCCGTCTCCTCCGATCACCCGTTGACTCCTCTGCACACCTGCTGTCACTTCTGCTCCTCACTCGGCCTCTCCGTCTCCTCCGATCACCCGTTGACTCCTCTGCACACCTGCTGTCACTTCTGCTCCTCACTCGGCCTCTCCGTCTCCTCCGATCACCCGTTGACTCCTCTGCACACCTGCTGTCACTTCTGCTCCTCACTCGGCCTCTCCGTCTCCTCCGATCACCCGTTGACTCCTCTGCACACCTGCTGTCACTTCTGCTCCTCACTCGGCCTCTCCGTCTCCTCCGATCACCCGTTGACTCCTCTGCACACCTGCTGTCACTTCTGCTCCTCACTCGGCCTCTCCGTCTCCTCCGATCACCCGTTGACTCCTCTGCACACCTGCTGTCACTTCTGCTCCTCACTCGGCCTCTCCGTCTCCTCCGATCACCCGTTGACTCCTCTGCACACCTGCTGTCACTTCTGCTCCTCACTCGGCCTCTCCGTCTCCTCCGATCACCCGTTGACTCCTCTGCACACCTGCTGTCACTTCTGCTCCTCACTCGGCCTCTCCGTCTCCTCCGATCACCCGTTGACTCCTCTGCACACCTGCTGTCACTTCTGCTCCTCACTCGGCCTCTCCGTCTCCTCCGATCACCCGTTGACTCCTCTGCACACCTGCTGTCACTTCTGCTCCTCACTCGGCCTCTCCGTCTCCTCCGATCACCCGTTGACTCCTCTGCACACCTGCTGTCACTTCTGCTCCTCACTCGGCCTCTCCGTCTCCTCCGATCACCCGTTGACTCCTCTGCACACCTGCTGTCACTTCTGCTCCTCACTCGGCCTCTCCGTCTCCTCCGATCACCCGTTGACTCCTCTGCACACCTGCTGTCACTTCTGCTCCTCACTCGGCCTCTCCGTCTCCTCCGATCACCCGTTGACTCCTCTGCACACCTGCTGTCACTTCTGCTCCTCACTCGGCCTCTCCGTCTCCTCCGATCACCCGTTGACTCCTCTGCACACCTGCTGTCACTTCTGCTCCTCACTCGGCCTCTCCGTCTCCTCCGATCACCCGTTGACTCCTCTGCACACCTGCTGTCACTTCTGCTCCTCACTCGGCCTCTCCGTCTCCTCCGATCACCCGTTGACTCCTCTGCACACCTGCTGTCACTTCTGCTCCTCACTCGGCCTCTCCGTCTCCTCCGATCACCCGTTGACTCCTCTGCACACCTGCTGTCACTTCTGCTCCTCACTCGGCCTCTCCGTCTCCTCCGATCACCCGTTGACTCCTCTGCACACCTGCTGTCACTTCTGCTCCTCACTCGGCCTCTCCGTCTCCTCCGATCACCCGTTGACTCCTCTGCACACCTGCTGTCACTTCTGCTCCTCACTCGGCCTCTCCGTCTCCTCCGATCACCCGTTGACTCCTCTGCACACCTGCTGTCACTTCTGCTCCTCACTCGGCCTCTCCGTCTCCTCCGATCACCCGTTGACTCCTCTGCACACCTGCTGTCACTTCTGCTCCTCACTCGGCCTCTCCGTCTCCTCCGATCACCCGTTGACTCCTCTGCACACCTGCTGTCACTTCTGCTCCTCACTCGGCCTCTCCGTCTCCTCCGATCACCCGTTGACTCCTCTGCACACCTGCTGTCACTTCTGCTCCTCACTCGGCCTCTCCGTCTCCTCCGATCACCCGTTGACTCCTCTGCACACCTGCTGTCACTTCTGCTCCTCACTCGGCCTCTCCGTCTCCTCCGATCACCCGTTGACTCCTCTGCACACCTGCTGTCACTTCTGCTCCTCACTCGGCCTCTCCGTCTCCTCCGATCACCCGTTGACTCCTCTGCACACCTGCTGTCACTTCTGCTCCTCACTCGGCCTCTCCGTCTCCTCCGATCACCCGTTGACTCCTCTGCACACCTGCTGTCACTTCTGCTCCTCACTCGGCCTCTCCGTCTCCTCCGATCACCCGTTGACTCCTCTGCACACCTGCTGTCACTTCTGCTCCTCACTCGGCCTCTCCGTCTCCTCCGATCACCCGTTGACTCCTCTGCACACCTGCTGTCACTTCTGCTCCTCACTCGGCCTCTCCGTCTCCTCCGATCACCCGTTGACTCCTCTGCACACCTGCTGTCACTTCTGCTCCTCACTCGGCCTCTCCGTCTCCTCCGATCACCCGTTGACTCCTCTGCACACCTGCTGTCACTTCTGCTCCTCACTCGGCCTCTCCGTCTCCTCCGATCACCCGTTGACTCCTCTGCACACCTGCTGTCACTTCTGCTCCTCACTCGGCCTCTCCGTCTCCTCCGATCACCCGTTGACTCCTCTGCACACCTGCTGTCACTTCTGCTCCTCACTCGGCCTCTCCGTCTCCTCCGATCACCCGTTGACTCCTCTGCACACCTGCTGTCACTTCTGCTCCTCACTCGGCCTCTCCGTCTCCTCCGATCACCCGTTGACTCCTCTGCACACCTGCTGTCACTTCTGCTCCTCACTCGGCCTCTCCGTCTCCTCCGATCACCCGTTGACTCCTCTGCACACCTGCTGTCACTTCTGCTCCTCACTCGGCCTCTCCGTCTCCTCCGATCACCCGTTGACTCCTCTGCACACCTGCTGTCACTTCTGCTCCTCACTCGGCCTCTCCGTCTCCTCCGATCACCCGTTGACTCCTCTGCACACCTGCTGTCACTTCTGCTCCTCACTCGGCCTCTCCGTCTCCTCCGATCACCCGTTGACTCCTCTGCACACCTGCTGTCACTTCTGCTCCTCACTCGGCCTCTCCGTCTCCTCCGATCACCCGTTGACTCCTCTGCACACCTGCTGTCACTTCTGCTCCTCACTCGGCCTCTCCGTCTCCTCCGATCACCCGTTGACTCCTCTGCACACCTGCTGTCACTTCTGCTCCTCACTCGGCCTCTCCGTCTCCTCCGATCACCCGTTGACTCCTCTGCACACCTGCTGTCACTTCTGCTCCTCACTCGGCCTCTCCGTCTCCTCCGATCACCCGTTGACTCCTCTGCACACCTGCTGTCACTTCTGCTCCTCACTCGGCCTCTCCGTCTCCTCCGATCACCCGTTGACTCCTCTGCACACCTGCTGTCACTTCTGCTCCTCACTCGGCCTCTCCGTCTCCTCCGATCACCCGTTGACTCCTCTGCACACCTGCTGTCACTTCTGCTCCTCACTCGGCCTCTCCGTCTCCTCCGATCACCCGTTGACTCCTCTGCACACCTGCTGTCACTTCTGCTCCTCACTCGGCCTCTCCGTCTCCTCCGATCACCCGTTGACTCCTCTGCACACCTGCTGTCACTTCTGCTCCTCACTCGGCCTCTCCGTCTCCTCCGATCACCCGTTGACTCCTCTGCACACCTGCTGTCACTTCTGCTCCTCACTCGGCCTCTCCGTCTCCTCCGATCACCCGTTGACTCCTCTGCACACCTGCTGTCACTTCTGCTCCTCACTCGGCCTCTCCGTCTCCTCCGATCACCCGTTGACTCCTCTGCACACCTGCTGTCACTTCTGCTCCTCACTCGGCCTCTCCGTCTCCTCCGATCACCCGTTGACTCCTCTGCACACCTGCTGTCACTTCTGCTCCTCACTCGGCCTCTCCGTCTCCTCCGATCACCCGTTGACTCCTCTGCACACCTGCTGTCACTTCTGCTCCTCACTCGGCCTCTCCGTCTCCTCCGATCACCCGTTGACTCCTCTGCACACCTGCTGTCACTTCTGCTCCTCACTCGGCCTCTCCGTCTCCTCCGATCACCCGTTGACTCCTCTGCACACCTGCTGTCACTTCTGCTCCTCACTCGGCCTCTCCGTCTCCTCCGATCACCCGTTGACTCCTCTGCACACCTGCTGTCACTTCTGCTCCTCACTCGGCCTCTCCGTCTCCTCCGATCACCCGTTGACTCCTCTGCACACCTGCTGTCACTTTCCCTCTCCGGCGCCTTTTCTGTTCTTAGTCTCTCCTTCTGTGTAGCAAGATCTCCGATCTCCACAGGCTCTGAGATATTCTTCTATTCTCCCACTTAGCTCACGATTGGTCTCACTCTCTATACACTTATCCTCTCTCCCTCTCACCTCACCTCACAAACTAACTGTCAACCCCTACTGACTATATCTTTTTCTTTCCTCACGCGCCAGCCCCAGAACCTTCTCCAACACCCGCGTGCTACTGTTTGAGCGTCCTCATCAGCTGATGGTTGCCAAGCAACCCCCCTCGTGCGTCCTCACCATCCTTCATCCACTTGCCTGCAGCAAATAGGAAAAATACCCTGCATTGGGGTGTTACATTCTTCCCCACTAAAACGTTGCTTGTCCTCATGCAACTTACAAAACATGCAGATATATATTTTACAATGAATCACATTATCAACCAAACATTTACAAGGGTCCAAAGGCGAGTATGAATACATTCTGAAAACTTTATTCTTGATATCGTAGAGGTAATTTACCTCTGGTACTACGTTCTGACCTTCTGACTACTAATTCAGATTCCCCATTTTGCAGTGTGTTAGGAGCAGGCAATAATATAGTTTCACTCTCTGCGGATCTTTCTACCAAAGATTCCAGGTTTGTATCATCTGGAAAACCTCTAGGGGCCGGGCCACACATGAAAGTCAACATGTCAATAGGATCATGAAATGGAACATCTTCAAAGTATCTACAACTTTCTTTTATGGGTAACTGAACATCAGGAGGTATTGGAATTTCTTTAGTACATGGTTTCAATTTGTCCCGGGAAACATTAATTACCGGTCCCCCTGTTACTCTTTGAATTTGGTAAAAATATAAATCATCTGTAGGAACAGCCACAATAACATAGGGAACATCTTCCCACATTGTATCTATTTTACTAGAACAATGACATTTCCTTCTCCAAATTCTATCACCAACCTGCAGAGTAACAGGTTGAATTCTAGAATTATAATTTTTCTCTTGTCTTTTGTGCACAGTTAGCATTTTCTTGTTAACGATCTCCCTAGCTGCCTTTATTCTTGCCTGATGCTCTCGCACCCACTCAATTTGAGGCTCCGCTGTATTAATCCCTGCAGGGACTAACCCTAAATCCCGGGGTAATTTACCCTGACGACCAAACATGAGAAAGTAAGGTGTAAGTCCTGTAGAACAATGCTCAGTATTGTTATAAAGGTAAGTGAGTTCGGGTAACAACATTGGCCACTGTGACCGTTTTTCTATTGACAAGCTTCTAAGCATCCCAATAATGGTTCTGTTAGCCCTTTCACACAACCCATTGCTCTGAGGATGATAAGGGGTCGTTCTTAGTTTCTTGCAACCGTACAGAGAACATAGCTCCTGGAATAGCTGGGACTCAAAGGCAGGTCCTTGGTCAGTCAGGATCCGATCGGGGTACCCATATGGTCTGGCAAAATGTTTTAGGAAGAGCTCTGCAGTTGTCTTGGCTGTTAGATCTTTGACTGGAACAGCAATTAGAAATTTACTATAATGGTCAATTATAGTCAGAGCATACTGATATCCACTGTTACTTGGGGCTAGCTTAACATGGTCCAAAGCTACAATCTCTAAAGGCTGTTGACTTGTAACGGGATGTAGGGGATCCTTCTGACTAATCAAAGGAGTCTGCTTAAGATTACAGGGTACACAATTTTGACACCATTGGCCGATATCATCTCTCATCCCCACCCAGTAATATCATCTCCGAAGAATGGCTTCAAGTTTTTGACTCCCAAAATGTCCGGACTTGTCATGATATGCTTCCAGCAGCTGAGTAGTTTGACTTCTGGGTACCACTACTTGAGCGATAACTTGGTGAGTCGCAGGGTCAACCCTTTCACGTACTACAAGTCCCTCCACAGCAAACATCATTAAAAGACATCAGATAAACATGAATGTGAAAATGGCACGCCTGCTTAAATATGTGAAAACAATTGCAGAGGTTTAAATAATCATAATGTCCTTCCAGTTTGCAAACTTTGCACTGTTTTTATTGTTGTTATAGTGTTCACTACTTTGTTGAATTTTCCTCCAGTTCAAACCCGATCCAACTTCCGAATTGCTAACAACAGACACGGGATCTGAGGTAACAATGTTTTTTTTCTTTCTTATTTCAAATGCTGGCATCTCTATCTCTTCCAACTCATCTCCATTTTCCTCTTCCACATCAGTAGTGGGCAAGCAAGAAAGAGCGTCAGCGTTCCCATTCGATTTCCCACTTTGATAGGTAATGGTGTATTTGAAATTGGCTAAACGGGATACCCAACGCTGCTCCATTCTCCCAGTCGGGCGGTGGACAAGTGAGCCAAAGGATTGTTATCCGTCATTATTTCAAATGGTGTGGCAGCCAAATAATTTTTAAAGTTTTCTGTAACAGCCCACACTACCGCAAGTAATTCTAATTTGAAAGTGCTATAATTCTCATTATTTCTCTCAGTTTTACGAAGGCCTCGACTGGCATATGCAATTACTCTTTCTCGTCCCTCTTGTACCTGAGATAGAACAGCACCCAATCCACAATGGCTAGCATCGGTATATACCCGGAATGGTTTTTCATAGTCTGGGTAAGCTAATAATGGGGCCTCCACAAGGGCAGTCTTCAATTTTTCAAAAGATAGTTGCTGCTCCTCTCCCCAAGTGACAACATATGTACCTTTTCTTTCATGACCAGTTCTGCCTCGCAAAAGTTCGTGCAGTGGAGTAGCCATTCTTGCGAAATTTTTTATAAAGTGTCGATAATATCCAACAAATCCCAAAAAACTCCTGACCTCTTTTACTGTCTTGGGCACCGACCAATCCTTGACAACTTTGATCTTTTCAGGATCAGGCTTCACACCTTCCGCACTTACAATGTGTCCTAAATACTGCACCTCCGGCTTCAGTAGATGACACTTAGCAGGTTTTAACTTCACCCCAAATTTGGCTAACTGCCGAAACACTTCCTCCAAATGTACCAAATGCTCCTCATAAATTTTGGAGAAGATAATAATGTCATCCAAATAAAGCAGGACCATTTCAAAGTTATGATGTCCCAGGCAGTGCTTCATTACCGTTTGGAATGTGGCCGGTGCATTGCAAAGTCCAAATGGCATTCTCCCAAATTCGAATAAACCCATTGGGGTTGTAAAGGCCGTCTTCTCTTGATCTTCAGGAGCCATTGGGATTTGCCAGTATCCACTGGTAAGATCTAATGTGGAAAAATAAGTAGCTGTTTTCAACGCCGTTAAAGATTCTTCAATCCTCGGCAGAGGATAAGCATCCTTATGTGTTATTTCGTTTAATTTTCTGTAGTCGACACAAAAATGTAAACTTCCATCTTTTTTTTTTTCTATCACTAATGGAGCTGCCCACGGACTATGACTTTCTGTGATTACACCTGTTTCCTTCATTTCAGCGATCATATTTCGCACAGGCTGGTACAAAGCTGGAGGTAATGGACGATGTCTTTCCTTAATTGGTGGATGTACCCCAGTGGGTATATGATGAAATATATTCTTTGCTCTCCCAAAGTCAGAAGGATGCTGACTAAAAGTTTCTGCATTTCTCCACACAGCCTGAAGTACTCCCATGCGTTCATCCTGTGGGGTATTTAAGCCTCCGATTTGAATCTCTTTCCACCATAAATTTTCGCTATCATCAGACATTGGAGGAGTAACTGACTCTGCCGACACTATATCTTGATATGCAGAGAGTACATTTTGTTCTACTATGTCCTGAAAATCTATTTGAATTATCCATGCCACTGGACAGAGTCGGAAAAGTTTTAGTGGATAATTGTGTGGGTTCAAAATTCGGATTGGCACTCTTCCTTTTTCTACCCTCGCCAATGCCCTTGCCACCACAAAAGGTTGTTGCCCTTCCCAATCGCAAGATTCAATTAATGCATCATAATTACACCCTCCAGGTCCAATTCGGGCTTTGCACCAAATAACATGCTCAGAATTAGGAAGTAATATTATTGGCTGCCGATCAAAAACTCTGGCCTTGCCCACTTCCCCTTTTTGATTAACAAATTTTTTATGTCCTTTCAAAATTCGCATTGTTTGTTGCAATGCCTTTCTTTCTCTGGGAATTGCATGCCGCATTTCGGTTTTCAAAGCTTCCAGTATCTCATCTGGACAATTTTTCAGAATATTCATCCCCAATATTACTGGAGGTAAATGATCTCCCTGTACCATAGTAACCAAACATCCCTGATTCACTAATTTCACTCCGCCAATTTCGATGTCAGCCTCCCAATAACCACAATATTCAATAGGCTGACCATTACTGGCTATTAATTGGAGCCAGGTTGTCGGTGGAGACACTATTGTTTTATCCTCCCAATGCTGATGAAATTCTGTAAGACGTATAGTGGACACTTGAGAACCCGTATCCAATAATGCCAACATTTCTACACCGTTGATCCGAATTTTAATGTGGGGACACTTTCCAACATAATGTGACCACCACTCCGATGTTAAAGGACCTATTGGTGATTCTCCTCCCGAGGGACGGTCCCCCGCCTCGGGATCCCCTCGTTTAACGATCTGCGAGAACAAAATCTTTCAATATGTCCGCTTTGTTTACAACCACGGCAAATAGGTCTTTCTTGTGGATCAAACTGATCAGTTGAACGCCGACCCATCTCTCTTGGAATGCTCCACCTTGACCAGTCCCTTCCAACGTTATCTTGTCTCCATCCCTTCCGTCGAACATCACCTAACTCTTGACTCTGACTGAGCTCCTCCAATTTGCCATTCATCTTAGATAAATTTAGAGACAATTCTTCCAGACGTTTGTTAATAACCCCGATCGGATCCGTCGCAACCGGCACCTGAACCTGCTGAGTAATTATCTCTTTATTTTCCAAATTTTCCATCTTTGTGATAGCTTTAACTTCATAAAACATATCCTCCTCATTTTGTTCCGCATCTGTATCATCCCCTGTGTCATCCCCTTGATTAAGTCCCAAAATTTGTAAGACTGTCTCTTTAAATTCAGAAAAAGATGTATCCCCCTGCTGTCGTTTCCACATTCTCAATTGAGAACGAACTGTCTCCCCTTGAGCTCCCTCTATAAACAGGTCAATTAACGTGGCATCAGCCTGTTGTATTTCCCGAGAATCCAATACCTGTACTGCCCTCATAGCTTCCTGCAATGCCAATGCATACTCCCTCAACGTCTCACTAGGTCTTTGCTTCCTTGCATACAAACGACTTTTTAATCGTGCCACCGTTTTGGCATCAAAAATTCCCACCAATTTTCTAAATATATCCTCCACTGTTTTTTTCTCCTCATCTGCCCATGCCTTGACCTCCCTCAAAGCCGCACCCTTCAACTGCCCCAATAAAATTTCCACTTTCTGTGCCTCTGTCAAGGAATATAACCTGAACATTGAACGCATTTTATCCTTAAAATCCCTGAACATAGAAACATAGAAACATAGAAAGTGACGGCAGATAAGAGCCACATGGCCCATCTAGTCTGCCCATTTGTTTATTGAAAACTATACTGACCCTAGACCCTATTTACCCTCAATTGGGGTTACAATTTAGGATACCCTTATATTTATCCCAAGCATGTTTAAATTGTTCTACTGTACTGGCATCAACCACCTCAGATGGGAGAATATTCCACTTATCTATCACCCTTTCAGTGAAGTAATTTTTCCGCACATTTCCTTTGA
>WWET01000245.1:641703-654703 GCA_011038615.1 Limnodynastes dumerilii | reverse complement strand
ATATCTACACTACATATCTCTCTCTTCTGGCTGATGCACATACAGCCTCCATTTTATTTAAAAGAGCACAGTGGTTTAACATTTAATTCCCAGCACTTTTGCATACATTTTTAAGTTATAACTGTTACCTTATGTTTCTTTATATCTACATATCTCTCTCTTCTGGCTGATGCACATACAGCCTCCATTTTATTTAAAAGAGCACAGTGGTTTAACATTTAATTCCCAGCACTTTTGCATACATTTTTAAGTTATATTATAACTGTTACCAATGTTATATTAAATGATATATGGTTAAAGTACAGCTGGTGTCCAGATACATGGCCAGACCACCTGTGATAGGTTAAATAAGCTGTGGTGAGTTTAAGTGTTTACAGGACAACACATAGGGCTCTCGCTCTATTTTCTATCTATTATAATATATTAAAGAGTTTTTCCAAGCTCCATAATAAGACACAACTGTACTTGAGTCTGGAGTGCTGACTGCATTGTAACCTGGTGAATTCTGCTGTAAAATCCTACCACTAGTACTTTTCACCAGTGCGGCAAGAAGCAATAAATCATCTACCTGCTTTCTACAATTGTGCATGCTGTCCTGTGACCAACAGATGAAAGCTAAACTTTAATCCATTCCCTGGGTGTCCTGAGTTGAACCCCACATCCTGTGTATTTTGAGTGAAACTAGCTGTTAAAGGACGTGGATCCCACTGCTTGCTGCCAGTTGCTACAAGACTGTATAGCCTCAGACTGTTGTTAGGTTACAGTAGTTGCCACGGGATGTGCCTTATCTTGATTTATTCCACTATAACTTCTACACCTTGGGTATAGTGATTCCCTCTTAAAGCCAATAACCGACAGTTACTGGCTCCTCCCACTGCACTGTAGCAGATTGTTGCTGCCACCACCAAGTTCCCTCTTCAGCACCTGGAACTGATTTGCTGGGTATCAGCAGATATGGCTGCTGCTTACCCCTTGTGGGTATCTGGCAGATGTTCCCCTAAACCCCTCACAATAGATCAGGGCTGCAGGTAGCTAGCAGAACGTAGGTCACAGGATTAAAAAAAAAAACACCAATAAGCGGCGCCTAGGATAAAGAATATATCCACTCAATTAGATAATTAAACCGTAATAGGCACTGCTTGGTTTAGGGTTAGTGAAACACAGAAAAAAGAAAACGATAACAAATAACCAGTGCTGCCTAAACAATAAACCTAATAAATAATAAAAGAAAAAAAGGTATATCAAATGAAGATACTTATATATATTTTTTATCTAATATTATCTTCCAAGTCAATTAAAAAAACACATTTATTAATACCTATTGAAATAGTACCAGACATAAACATACATATAACACATATAAAAAACAATGTTAAAAAGTGCATACTATTTTAAACACTACATTAAAGCTATCATATAGACCGATGTAAAAAGATGGTAGATTCATAAATTAAAGATTCGGCAAGTCTCCCAATGAACTATGTAACAGTGTGGCTGTCTTGAAAAAAATGTATATATACTCCTAAGTGCTTGTAACACATGTAAGAATCAATAACAATAATTGCTTCCAAATAAAATGACTAGTTGTAGTTGAATGGCACAGTTTTCTGTAATGACATTGTTCTTGTTCCGAGACAAATTTGAAAATAACACCCTTGGTCACATTGAGTGTTCAATTGTTGTAGTAAATTACTTTGATCTATCTCTATTAATACTAGAGGTGATGAGCCCTACTTCAGAGTGGAACTCCTGTATTTCTTCTAATGACTGGGATTTCAAGTTGAATATTGTTCCTTTGGGCATTAATGCTTTTTGCTAAGCCATTTTGGACTTCTGAGTTCCACATCATTGGGTCTATTTCATTTTTTTTTTTTGGATGCTATTACTGTGAGTTTTGTTTCTCACTACAGATGTTGCTACAGGCAACGTCTTGGTACAGCGATGGGGACCAGGTTCGCTCCGAGTTATGCTAACTTGTACATGGGCCTCCTAGAAGACCAACTTATCTGGGATGGTCCCTTTGGAGCAAACCTGGTCTATTTTGGGCCAGTACATAGACGACCTGTTTTTTATTTGGGATGGGGATTCTTCATCAATTGATTTATATTTACATCACCTTAATGCTAATGATTTTAATTTAAAATTCACCTACCAACATAGCGACATCACTATTAATTTTCTGGACATCACCATTCAAATTGTTGGAGACCTGCTACATACCTTTCAAAAACCTGTTGACACCAATCATTTTTTACAATATAGTTACCACAAGCGGAGCTGGCTCAGAGGTGTCCCCAAGAGCCAGTTTATCCGCTTGCGGCACAACTGCTCGGATTTAGAAACATTCCTTGGTCAATCTGAAAAATTGAAAAATAGTTTCCTTGCAATAAGGCTATCCCCTGGAAGTGATCAACCTGACTATTAAAGATGCAACAGATAGAGAGAGATCTGATCTCCTCTTAGAAAGGAAAAGGGGTTCAGACTTTGGTTTCTCTGAGGAACTACTTTTTTTTAACTCAATTTAATTCTAATGCAGAGAAGATTAAAAGAATAATACACAAAAACTACAATATATTGAGTTTAGAGAACTCCTTATGCCCTATTCTAGGCAAACCCCCACGCATTGCTTTCAAAAAAGCAAGAAACCTTAAAGATCGGCTAATTCGCAGCCATCTAAAGGTACCACAAAAAAGTAGTATCACCCCAACATGGCTTCCCGAGAAACCAAAAGGGTTCTACGTCTGCGCACAGTCAAGATGTGGTACGTGCAAATTCGGGAAAAATAGAGAACTACAATTCTCCTCATTGAAAATGTTATCAATTGTCGGAGCTGCTTTGTGGTCTACCAGTTGACTTGTATCTGCAGCATGCAGTATATAGGTCGGACCACGAGGCAGCTCAACATTAGGTTTGCGGAGCACCACAAAAACATTAAAAAAAACAATAGGTATTTTCCAGGCATATGAATGATAAACATGAGGGTAAGCTTGAGGTCCTGTCTGTGAAGGGCATTGAAGTCATCAATCGGACCCCAAGAGGTGGAGACCAGTATGCCCGACTTTGTCAAAGGGAGGCATACTGAATCTTCAGGCTGAATACAATATGTCCCATAGGCTTGAATGAAAGAATTGAATTAAATCATTTCATTTAGTATGATGTTATGATTCAGTCTCTATATATATCCTGTGGTTGATTATATATATATCTTATAGCGGGGTGCCAAAAGATATCTTTGCTTTGATCTGTATTATTATGATTATGCCTAAAGAATGGGATTGTTTTCTCCAGTAGTCACATTTAATCCTTTCTTTCTATATACTAATCTTTACTGACTATATATTAATTTTATTTTTATTTTTCTTTACTAATTCTCAGTTCTTTCCTGAACTACTTCTGCTGTTTTATATTACTGCTCTATAATTTTTTAATAATTTATTTTATTAATATATCTTTTAATTTTGACTCCTATTCATCCTGTATTCATACCTTTCTTGTATGATATTTTGTGACATTACAAGTCTCACAAAAATATGATGTGTACGTCAGTATACAAATAGGTGAACATCTTTTGTATGGAATAATACAGCTCAAAAGAATGGTTATGATTCTGCTTGTAGAATCAATATATATATTTTTGCACTGCAATCAATGTAATTTTATTTTGATTTTCATTAAAGAAATACTGTTCATATGATAATGCAATTTTTCTGTATATGTGCTCAAACAAAATATTTCTGATAAATGTACAATTCATACTTATATGTGTTTATCCAAACAAACAGTTCATACCCTGTTACGGTTAGTCTGTAGACCATAAAATAAGTAACTGAATATCTATACATTTCATAACAGTATTTGCCCATACTGTATAAGAATTCATATATTTATTTTTATTTTTTTTTCTTTATAAATTTGTATATACATACATATTATTTTGAATATTTACTGTTATATTCACATACGTCTACTTGCCTGTTTTGATTGTTAAATTTAGTTCATCTACTGTGCCGTTCACTGTTAGTCTCTATTAACTTGATATTAATCCTTTTTCATGATAAATCATTGTGATCTAGTCAACAATGAACCAGTAATGGTTAACTACACACCAGTATTAATTAGGAATGGTTTTAAATAGGAAGCTGCACTCTATGACTTTTTCCTACCTCCTGAAAAAACTACACATGTTGAGAAACGCGTAGAGGACTTATGCTATTTGATCTCTGCATCCCAGTACTTTAAGAAGGCTTGGACTCTTTTTTTATTGATCTACATACGGATAATATATCCTACAAAGAACTCTGTCACACCTGTGTGTTAATACTCTCATCTTTGTGGCCACCTGGAGATTACAGCTGCTCCAATTGTGGAGAAACTCCCCACAGAGGGAATACATGTCCGTTTCACATGTCGGGCTGCATCTCTATCTGCACACTGTCTCTTCGAAAAGCACCCTCGACCATACTGCGCTATTGGTGGTGGTGCCGACGGAGAAAACAGCGTACACTATTGTCATCATAATCTGAATGTTTCAGCTGTCTGCTCACCCCTGGGGAAAGTCTCCATTACGTGCCCAGAGGAACGACTATCGACTATAATTCACATGGTGAACAAGCTGATTGCTACACATTGCGTTACTCTGGCATACCCTGTTATTGCACTTGTAACCTAAGTTTGAATAGACCTTAATAGCGTGTCTAAGACATTTGTAAGTGGAACATTACAGAGGAGTCATATTACGCAAAGGATTTTTTCATACAATTTCTCACAATTACTGTTTGCAACATAAGTATCCACTATCTCCACAAATAAGATGATGGCAAGTTCTTGTGAAATATAGATTTTGTTGTTAAAATACAGACAACTATACTTCCAGAGACAGTCGCTAACTATTTATTCTAGAGTTAAACCAATTCTTACTATACCGCAAGTTTAACTACTTTTTGGAGCTCCACTATTTATTGTGGTTTGCAGTAGACTATTTAATTGTTTTTTATTACAGTTTTTTATTATTGAGATTTATTTATTTGTTTGCTTCCATTACATATCTTTTCATATACAATTTATTCTAAATAAAGTCTAGTTTCCTTCTTTTTTGTTTCTCACTTACCTCTCTTATACCTTGAATAATATGGATACACTTGTGATTGATTAAACTCTATATTTTAATACTTTTGGAGTGCTGGCCTATGTGTATTTTATTGCACATTTACTAATATATATATATATATATATATGACTCCCCCTGACGAAGTTGCTAAGCAACGAAACGCGTAGGGTCACGCCTACCCGCACCTTGCAATCATCTGTGTGCAGTTCACAGCCACCGACGACTCCTTCCCCACGTGCAGCGGCTGCTGCGGTCTGAGTATACGGACACTGAAGGACAATCTCTGGCGGGATCTGTGTAACGGGATCTGCTTACCGGCGCTCCTGACTGCCGCTGGTAGATGATATTGTGATGTGCCTTTGTTCAAGACATTTCGATGGTATTTGTTTTTAATCTTACCTGTTATATTTTTTATTAAACAATCTGCACAATGAAGCGCCCCCTCTCTTCTTGAATATATTTATATATATTTATTTTCTGGGAGCGAGGTTGACGCTGCTAGGTAGGGCTCGTTAGGCCCAATGGAAAGAAAACAATCTAAGAAAAACAAAAACCAGCACCGTCTACCAACATCCCAAGATATACAGACTATTATATCTAACCCTACTAATAATAAAATTAAATAGAATGGGTTTCCCCAATATTTTGTTAGCACACTTGTATTAATCCCAACCCTCCAATAATTCACACAATGGGTAGTATCTTAAATTTTACAATTTATTAATACAAAATCTGGTACCAGATATAATTAGCATAATATAATAACCATATAAGATCACTAATACTATTGCTATAAAACTGCTACCATTAAAAAATGTTGCACTTGTCCTTATAAAATTAGCGGGAATAATCCCGATAATAGATGTTGACGGCAATGACCTGCACTTTATTATAATAGTAAAATGTCCCAGAGGTCGTATTTTGAATATATAGTGATACTTAGCTTATAGTTGTATCATTCATAGCCTGGGACGTCAGGCAGAGTGAGTGGGAAAGACGGGCGTCCCCGTATCCAACCACACTGATAATAATATCGAATGCAGGATGTATATAAAAGTCTTTCCGTACCTTGTCCTCTGCATAGTAGTGGGAAACAGTCCTCAGTGGAAAGTTGAAGGGGAGAGCTGGTCCACAGCTGTGCTTCAAACCTCCTATGCCGTTAGTGGTTCTCCAAAAACACTGCAGGAGGTGGAGGTGAGCAGGATGGTCGGCCTTGCTGTGCTGCCTTTGCTATTTAAGTTGGGCTTCCTCAATTAAACTAATATTTGGTGGTTTATAGCATATCCCTATCAGAAATTTATTTGAACTTCCACTGGATATTTCCACCCACAATGCCTCTATATTATCACCAATACCCTCATAGATAACTTCCTGTATACTTGGTTTTAACATTGGCTTAACATAAAGACATACCCCTCCTCCCTTTTTATTTACCCTATCCCTCCTGAACAGAGTATAGCCCTCCAAGTTGACTGTCCAGTCCTGTGTATCATACCAATAATATCATATTGTTCTTTCATTGCTTCTAGTTCTAACTCCCCCATTTTACCTGACAGGCTTCTTGCATTTGCAAGCATACATTTAAGTCTATTTACTCCCCTTTTTATTCGTTTTTCCTTTGCTAAGGCTGTTTTTCTTATTGGTTTTAACAAGGGCACCTTCATAACAGCTGTTCTTCCTTTTCCCATCTCTCCAACAAAATGTTGTTTTTCCTTGCAGATTAGTCAATCATCGCAACTGGAACCGGGAGAGGAACAGCGCATTTTTCTTTTTTCCTTAGGATAGGAGGCTGTTGGGTCTGTTCAGATTGCAGGCCACCAGGAAACTACCCATTACAGTGACAAAATAGCAAAATTAAATTATACATTTAAATTACAATATCATATGCGCAGTCTAAATTGCAAGTCTCCAGACATCCCTTTTTCCCTGCTTGCTATGTTTCCAGTTTTCTCTTCTCTTCTTCCCCCTTGTATGCCTTCAGCCTTTCCCAATTTAATTTTATTGTTGTCCTTAAATCTCTATTCTTTAACTGCCTCTTCTCTCCTCCATGGCTCCCTGCTCACTGAATTACACTTATGTGACTTTGTGACTCTGATAGGAGAGAGCTGCAGAGGAGGATCTGTGTGCTCCGACAATAACATTGTGCCTGGCTGACCCTGTGTTTGTGCCGTAGCTACAGTCCTGGCCGACGGCTTTTAATAATTTTAAGTAATGCTGCCATGTGATACACCATGTGACTGCATTGCTTAAACGGTATTCATGCATTTTTTTATTTGCAATTCCCCAATTGGGAAGTGCAAGCTCCATTATCCCTTTTAAAGCTGTCACCTGGTGCATCCCCACACGCCCCTAGTGATACCACTGTTTCTACTGTACACAAGCCCATACTTAATGATTGACTCAAAATTATGTACCTAAGGAAAATTGAAAAATATGTGAATAGATTGTTTTTTTTAAATTTTTTTTAGTAATTTCAAAAGGATTAGTATCTGGAATTGCAGTTCAATTGGAACTAGAAATGTTAATGTATGGAGACATTTTCTATGTACCAGTTGCAGTATCAGCAAATAGATTATCACAACCTCCAATGCTTCTGTATACATTCTGACTGTAAAGCCAGGTACACACTATACAATGATTAGGCCAGTCTGATAAATGTATAGTGTGGATGCAGGACCAATTTATCAGAATGTCGACAAACTTGTCCAAAAACCCAGCCAATCAATAATAGCTTTGATTGGTTTGTGCCCCAACAATGCTCATATTCTGTAATGAAGTAGAAGTAAGACAAAAAAATCTAAGTTCAAGAGCTGTTTGGAAAAAAAGAAACTCATGGAGAAAGCTGAATTCTCTGTGGTATTCTGTTTATTATGAAATTATGATATTTATGTAACTAGTTATTCTCACCTAATGATTAGAACTGCAAGAAAACGTTAGACAATCCAATTACAAATGAAGTAGCTATATTTGTAAATGTGCTAATAACTCTCCTAGTTGATTTTGACCTTTTGATTGTGTTAGTCTGTTCTACATATTTTCACAGTTTTCCTTTTCTAACTGGATCTGCAGAAATTTCTGTAAAGTGCAAAATGTTTCATTTACAGCTATAAGCTCACAGCAAACCAATTTGTGAGCTTAACTGACCTCTGCATATATTTTCCATCTATTCTTACACTTGTCACACATGTGTATATTTATATTTATATGAAGAGTGCAAAAGGGCAGTTTTTATGTTTTTTGCTTCAAAAAATGTCAAGAATGATTTTGTGAAGCAATGCGCTAGCACACTGTTTATTAACCAGTAGTTAACCTGCGGTTCTAGTTTCAAAATATAATGCAGAAATATAAGTTACACACATTTGAAAATATAAGATAAGTCACTTGTCACTTTATAGGCATTTCTTCTAAGGTAGTCCTAACTCTAAACAATCCCGATGTTGGGTCAAGTGTCATACGTTTTTAAATTAAGAGCTGACACACCTAGAGGCCACCTCTTAAAGCTTCCAAAATAGTTTCTGGGGGCCAACATGCTTCCAAAAAATGGACCTAATGCTCATTAGTACATTAGGAGACTTACGTAGTCCTCTAAAAAGTAACAGCTGCGCATGATGTTATGCAATTGATCTCAAAGCATACCGAACACAGTTCCATATGTAAGGAGATCCATACAGGGTAGGTTGGTCACCACTTGTTTTCTGCATGCCTAATCCCCACCAGACAGTTGAAGATAGGTGTGTTAATTAGGTGCTACGATGGCAGTTCCGGAGAAATTAAGGTAGGGTTCTGGACATATATGCATCCAGAACTCCCCATAAGAAAGGGGAGAGACAGGGGAGTGAAGGGAGTGCACTCCTCTCTTCCACGCTGATCTCCCAATCTCTGTGCGTACGGATTTTAGTCCACCCGTATGCACTTAACAAGATTCTAGGTTTATTCAGTAGAGAGCAAGTGGTAACAGGTAATTCAGTTCACAAGGGTTAAAGGAAAAACCAAGCACTGTTTAAGTGTGAGGTTGCATAAACGACCAGTTGGACCACATTACACAGCAGGCATTTTAGCTAAGAATGTTTGGTTGGTTAATGGGGAGGGGATTGGGTCAGGTGGTCTGATTTTGATATTGCAGTGTGCGGTTGGTGCTCCTCCTCTTCTGGAAAATCGTTGGACAGGATAAGTGCTGTCTGTGCTTGTGCTTATGTCTGTTTATGTCTGAATTGTTGTTAGTGGTATTGGTTTTATAGGGTAAAGGTGGTTTTCTGTCATTATACTCTTATATTACTTCTTTTCTAAATGCTTTATTTCTTATCTTTTTATATTTGGGTTTCTTCTTTTTCCTTTTCCTTTCTCTTTTATTTATTGGTGGTGTGGTATTTTTTCTTGGACTTACCTGGTCATCCTGTGAGGTCCCTCTCTGTTGCCCGCATTTTGCTGAGGACGGAGGCTTGGGTCCTATTCCTGTGCTGGATGAGGCACGTGGCTGTCTCTGATGGCAGGGAGGGGGCCTGATGTCATTTTGCAGAAAGTTTTAAAGGAAGTTCAGTTAGATAGGATGTCAGGTCCTTTTCCGGATCCGCCCATACCGGTCTTGGTTATTTTGCCGGTGGGGGTTGTTCCGAAGAAGGTTCCTGGAAAGTTTCCTTGATTTGATCAAGCACTTGTCTTATCCTGAAGGTTCTTCAGTCAATGACACTACAGATGCAACGGCTTGCTCTGTTAAATATCAGCTTTTTGAACAGGCATTGGAATTGGTGAGGTCATGTGGGTCAGGGGCACTTATGGCTAAGCTCGATATTGAGTCAGCCTTTAGACTTTTGCCTTTGCTTCTGGAATCATTTGTTTTTATGGGTTTTCGATTGCTGGTGAGATATTTCGTGGACAGGTGTTTGCCCATGGCCTGTTCCATTTCCTGCACTCTGTTCGAAAAATTTAGCACTTTTTTACATTTGTGTATAAAAACTGGTGTGCGACACGATTGTATCGCTCACTATTTGGATGATTTTCTTTTTGTCGGCCTGGGTTATTTGGATTCGTGCAAAAGGGTGCTATTTTCATCTAAAGCACTTTTTTGGCATTTGGAGTGCCAGTGGCGGATGACAAGATGGAGGGTCCCACCACATGCCTTTCATATTTGGGTATCGAAATTGATACTGTGGTGGGTTCCTGCCATTTGCCATCTGATAAGGTATTAAAGCTAAACATTTTTTGGTTGAATTACGAGGTTTCATCGGGTTCCGCTGAAAAAGGTTCAGTCTTTGTTGGGATTGTTAAATTTTGCCTGCAGGATAAACCCGATGGGCAACATTTTTTGCAGATGCCTGGAAAGTGCTACAGCAAGTGTTAAGCATTCTCGTAATTTTGTTTAGTTGTCTGGAGAGGATATGGGTGTTTGGATCAATTTTTTAGACTCATTTAGTGGAATTCAGATTTGGCCCTCTGCAGCATCGTCAAATGCTGATTTTTAGCTATTTACTGATGCTGCAGGTGGGACTGGTTTCGGGGCATATTTTCAGAGAGCCTGGTGTGCGGCTCATGTGCCTCTGACTTGGGATGAATCCAGTTTAACAGCTAACATGTTGGTTCTTGAGCTGTTCCCAATTGTCATGGCTGTTGAACTATGGGTTCATTCCCATCAGAACAAGAGTATAATTTTTGGGTGTGACAATTTGGGAGTAGTTCAAGCAATCAACGGTCAGAGGGCGTCGTCTCCTCCGGCTATTCGGCTATTTCGGTATTTGATCCTTAAATGTTTAAATTCAATATTGTTTTTAAGGTGCATCATGTTCCAGGGGTTCTAATTGCATTGCCGATGCGTTGTCTCATTTCAATTGGATGAAGTTTAGGGAATTGGCACCAAATGCTTTGTTGGTAGGCCTTTCTTGCCCTTGTCATCTCTGGCAGATTGTGCGGCCAGATAGAGGCTTTGGTGTTGGACTCCCTTGCTGAGGCCACTTTGCAAAATTATAGGCGCGCTTGGGACCTTCGGGTTTCATATAAGGCCAAGTGTTCTAAGCAAGGTAAGAGTGATCGAGTTTTACTTATGCACTGGCTTTGGCAGAATTTTAAAGATGGTTAGTCTAAAGCGTCCATGTCTTCCCTTCTTGCAGGGGTCTCTTATTTTGCTAAATTAAGAGGGGGGAGCTGATTTTACCAAAGGTTGGTCACGAACACATAGACCTGTAGAAGAGGCGGCCCATTGATTTGAATATATTGAAACGGATTGTTAAGATAGTAAACATTTTTGCTTTTGATGACTTTGAAGTCTGTTTGTTTAGAGTGGCATTTTCTCTAGCTTTCTTCAGAGCTTTTCAGGTATCCGAATTGGTGGCCTCCAGTAAACATGCCCAAAACTCTGGACTTTTATTTAAAAATGTAGTATTGTCTGAATCCTTTATCTCATGTATTTCCAAAATGAATCAGTTAGGTAGAGGTAAATGGGTAACAATCCAGTGCCATGTTGATTCCGCTATTTGTCCTGTACCTTTGGCTGGTCAGTATTTATCTAGAGGTCATCCTGGTGGATCTAACTGGCTGGCACATTCAGATTGGTCTCCGTTAACTCGTTTTCAATTTTCCTTAGTATTGAGTTGCTGCATGAGGGGATTTGGCTTGGATGCCTTTTGCTATAGTTTGCATTCATTTAGAATTGGCGCTGCTACCGCGGCTGCAGTGCAGGGCCATTCGGCAGCGCAAATAATGGCTTTGGGTCAGTGGAAGTCTAGGGCTTTTCGTCGCTATATTTGCATTGATAGGCTTTTAACTTTTTGTTTCAGGTTCCTGTTTAGGTAAGTTTGTTAGGGAGCAAGGGAGTTAAAGTGAGCTAGATCTGATTGCTTGCCTTCGGGGGCACAAGGGGATTTTCTCCTGTTTTTTCCCCGTTAGTAGGGTTTTCTGATTGGCTGTTGAAGACTCTGGGGGTTTCAGGAGTTGTTCACCCTCGTTTGTTTCACTTTGGCTCCATTTCTCTCTCCTCTTCCCCTTTTGTGTCTTACCCTTGTATTGCAATTGCCGAATGTTGTTTGGTTTGTCTGAATTTGTAATCTATATCTCATTTTAAGGTGTCTGTTTAGGCATTTAGTATTTTTATTGACTGGTTGGAATGTTTGTTTTTATTGCAGGTTTTGTGCATCAGGGCCACACGGTATGGATTATTAGCAATTCGTATGTTTTTTGGGTAGGTGAGTTTTTTTTAGAAGAATTTGCCTAGGTTTGGGCCTCTTGATTGGCATATTGATTGGTGGGGTGTTCATGGTATGAAATGGTAACTGTTTTAGGTTTGGTTTTGTCGGCTGGTTCGGGAATTTAGTTTGCCTAATTACTTAAATATTCATTTGGGGGTTAATGATTTGGGCCATTTAACTTCATGTGCGCTGGGCTTGGCTGTGAAACGTGATTTGTCGGCAATTCATTCCCTTTTTCCAACGTTATGCATTGTATGGTCCCACATGATTCCGAGGCAAGTATTTCAAGGCCTGGGGTCTATAAAATGTTTAGACAAGGCTAGGAAACGGCTTAATTGGTCCTTGTCAAACTTTGTTAAGGGTTTAGGGGGACTGTTGGTTATGCACCCCTAGTTGATTTATAATCGCCCTGATCTTTATAGTGTGGGCTGGATCCATTTATCCGATGTTGGGGATGCAAATATTTATTGAGGATTTGTTGGGGGTGTTGCGGGGATGTTCGGTGGTGGGCGAGGGCACTTAGGAGTGCCTTGCTTTGGCGGTAGAGGTGATGTGTCACCATTTTCTGTTTGGCGCAGTTAAAAAAGAATGGGGGAGAAAATATCTGTTATCAGAGGTGCACCCTTCGAGTTAATCATTGGCCACCTGTCCTGCGATGGGGTCTTGTTTTGTCTCCTCAATCTGAGAGGCATGCACGTGAAATGGTGAAACCGGGGGT
>WWET01000245.1:619430-636751 GCA_011038615.1 Limnodynastes dumerilii | reverse complement strand
ATTTTTTGTGTTTTCTTATCTGCATTGTATAGTATAACATCTCCTGTTTAATGCATGTCTTCCTGCAATAACCCTCCCCAGTTAATGAGCTACCATGTTCTGTCATACCAATTGTAACAATTATTATTATTATTATCCAGAGTTAAGGGTTAAATCTGTACATTAGCCTCCACTCTGGTGGCTAACATATGGATTTTGGTATCCAACATCCCGCATATAGGGCACTTGCAATTAATAATGTAAAATTTAAATGACAATGCCCACCCTCTATATGTATCTCGTCACCTGCAATGACTGGTTAGGCTGTTACTAGAACTTGATTCCCTTGGAAAAATCTCATTATAATATTTAGTTTTCATTGTAAACATACAGTAGTTTTTTTTTAAAGATGTTATCGTAAAGTATGTTAATTAATATCAATATATTTGTATTTTAATTTGCATTAGAAAAAGATTAATCTCAACCCATATGCCTACAGAATATAAGGAATGACATGACATTAATGTTAGATGCAAGTGCTATCTCTAGAGAGATCCTGATTAACATTTAAATGAAGTTCATAATGCTATAGGCTTAAATAAAGAATAATGCTGCCACTGAGAGAATACTAGATGTGAAACATGTAATATCATCCATGATTAATCATACTGGAGCAAATGGGTTAGCCAACAATTATATCTTTAAATTTTCAATTTAAGCTAAATACAAGAGTTTATTTTGCAGATTTTATTTTTGTATAAAAAATGATTAAAAAAACAAAAAAAAACCTGTTGTGCTATACATTTAATGCACTCTTTATATCACAAAAAGATATTAATGGTTTTCAGTGACCTGTACCAGATAAAGGTGTCTGGTTGTTCCTTGGGACAATATAAATAGAAGCCATTTCCCCCAGTTATGATGGGCCTGATCCAGACCAATCGCCCGCGAGCGTAGCGTATGTTCGCCCGGGCGTATAAACTTTCACGCCCATAACACTCCCATTGATTGTACCTACTTACGGCGGCTGAACCCTACCCTAAGTTTTTCCAGCGTACATGCGAATTTTCGTACCGATACGCTGGTCGTACTGGGCTTCGCACGCCCATACTGTACAATTTAAATGGCTATCAACGCCTCTGTGTAGTAACTCGAGCGTCCAGACTATCGTCATACAAAACGCACGCCCCTTGGGCGAAAAATACGCTGAAAATACGCTCGCTGTACGCTCATGTCCTTCGGTCGACCGGAAGTTGTCATACTGCACATGCGTAGTGCGTTTTTTCCCCCGAATTTTCGCTTACGATCGGCGTACTATCGCTTGCGGCCGTAGGTCTGGATCAGGCCCGATGTCACAATCACTGCACTCCTGAGAGACAGAGCACATAGGCCCTGATTCACACTTAAGCAGCTTGTACTTCTTAAATATGTATTTTCCCGAAATTACCTACTATGCATGCGTAGTAGGTCAGTTACGCAATCCACGTAGCAGTTAAGTACCGCACAGAGTAGTTTAGTTAGAAAGAGACGCGCTAATGCTGCTTCTGGGGTGTTTAGTTAGAAGTGGGAGGGGGTGGGATTTAGATTAGCCGGAGTGGGAGGGGGTAGGGAATTAGATTAGCCGGGGAGGGTGGGGGGGAGACGGGGAGAGGCATTGTCCGTGCATAGTTTCCTTACTACGCATGGTAAGATAGGGTAGCCCTATGGCACTCTTAAGTGCCATAAGGTGCCTAAAAATGGGGGCAGGTTAGGGGCTGCAGAAGTGAGTTACGTCCGATTCTGTCTGACCTGACTCACTCTTAAGTGTGAATCAGGGCCATAGTTCGCATACCTCCTGTCCAGATTCCAGTAGAACAGTCCTGATTTTGGGTGACTGTCCTTCTGTCCCTACCGCCTTCTAATTAGTCCACTGGACTAGCCCAGAGGCAGGGCTTTTTTTCTTTGATACTATGTTTATTTTGGGACTCTAAAGGTTCGGATGTATGTACGTGAGAGAACTCAGAGATAGTGGCTGTCACTGTGCCCCGTCACACTACCTCTGTGTCCAGTGATTTGGCTGGGCACCAGAGCCATTAGAAGGCTCGGACCTGCCGCATCATGCACACCTCTTATCCCTTCCACTACTAGGATTAACACCTGCTTAATGTAAAAATGCCACTGTCAATTGTGAACCTAGAATGGGAATGGTGACTGGTGAACTTCAGGCATAGTATTGATTAGATAGATAGATAGATAGATAGATAGATAGATAGATAGATAGATAGATAGATAGATCTACAATTACTATATATTTATATATTTCTGTCATTTCAAATATTGAAAATAAAAGCAAATAAAGCAATTAATGCAATTTGTGTAAGTTATGAAAAGAAAACCATGACGGCAAATGTCAAAAGCAATGTATGATTGCAGACTGCATGTAGAAAATAAACTGTCACAGCAAATGAACGATAATAAAAGCAGTGCGGCAGAGAACTTCCACTGAAATATTATAACTTCTCTGTACACATACAGAAGTGTCCCTGCTCAGCCAATATCCGACAGGTGAAGCACTGCCATGCTTGTCATGTCCGCATGATATTGGATGTAAAATGAAATAATATATCAAAATGTAAAAAATAAGAACAAAAAAATCTGAAAAAAGAGAAGGTGGTGCTCCACGAAGAGGAGCATCTAGATCTGTGCTTACATGTCTTTTTAGGTGTAAACACAATGGGCCTGATCCAGACCTACGCCGATACGCTGTGCTTAGTAAAGCACAATGTATCGGCATGTACTTTCCCCGACACTCCCCCTGTCCCAGAGTATTTACCCTCGCTTACGCCGGCTGAAGGCTACCCTAACTGTGAAATGAGCGTCTTTACTTAAACCCCTCTCTCATTAAAAAACCTCCCCCCGCCTACCTACACTAACATTTGCGTAGTAACGGTGAGGGACGCCTCCTCAGCCGTTACAACGCTGATACTACGGACGCCTGATCCTAGATCGGGCGTATCCGTAGTTACGCCGGCCAACATCTGGCCGGCACATGTGCAGAACGGCTTTTCAGCTGTTCTTACGCTGCTGCCCGCCGTATGATCTGGATCAGCCCCAATGGGCTTGGTTCACAGATAAGAAGTAAATTCGCAGAACTACGCACCAAAATGGCAAGTCAACTTCCATGACACGCCCCTCATTCTTACAGATCTTTGCTGACTTCCACCTCCATAGAACTATCTCAGCTCTCTGCGTACATGCCCAGCCCATACTGCCCTATTTAAATGCCTCTCCCACACGCCCCTTTCTGAACTTCCTACTTACGGAGTACTGGCACACCCCTTCTTACTGATCTCCTTAGGCACAGAGATGAACTCTGCATAACGGGTTTCCGTGCATAAAATCTGGATCGCGCAATTTGCAGAAAATCGCTACGCACACAACATGATTTTTTGCAGAGAAAAAATGTTGGATCTACCTGCGTTCACTTCTTCCATATGCTCTGCTCTGTGGAAAAGGGGCGTTTCGCTCTCTTAAATTGAGAAAGTTAAAGTTTTAGTACATCTGCGAGCACGGCAGCATTGATGTTTCCCTGTGCTTCCTCCTACAATCCAGCTCAGGGCTGGTGTAAGCGACGGAGGAGATTTTTAATCATTGAAAGCCCTTATTTATAGTTATAACACAGCCCTATGCAACTCACAATTATTAAACTGTCTAGCTAAAGAATAAAACATTTTAATACACACTGCATACACTACACTATAAAGACATTTTTTTTTATGACTGAAAAGCAGTGCAACGCTGCACTTTCGTTTCATTTAGATTTAAATTTGTGGTTTCTCTTGTGCATTAAAAATAATTTAATTAATATTAATTATTTAAAAATTGTTTATTATCATTAAATACGTAAATAAAACCAATTTAATGAATTATCAGATACTATATTCTTATGATTTACAATGGTGGGACAACGCCATCAAATGTGGATAAATGACCTCACTTTGGGCCTGATCCAGACCTACGCCCGCCGTCGCTAGGACGGCGGACGTAAGCGTAAGATCGGCTGATCGGGCGTCAACGATCGGGCGTCTGTAGGAACAGCGTTAAGGTTAGTGAAGGTGGGCGGGGAGGTATTAAAATGAGGGAGAGAGGGCTTAGCAGTAGTACGCTCGTGTGCGAGCGTATTACCCATTGCTTACGCCGGCTGAAGTTAGGGTAGCCTTCAGCCAGCGTAAGGAATGGGAAATACGCCCGCACAGGGGGAGTGTCGGGGAAAGTGGACACCGATACGCTCTGCTTTAGTAAGCACAGCGCATCGGCGTAGGTCTGGATCAGGCCCTTTGTCACATTGGGCCTGATGGGCATGGGCTTAAAAGCCGATCTGCGCATGCGCCAGGCAGATGTCCATAGCAGCGCTGTAGTAACGCTGGAGGGGGTGTCCCCCCGCATTACTACATTCAGGTTAGTGTAGGAAGGCGGGGAGAGGGAAGGTAATGAGTGGGGGAGAGAGCTGCTGTTACGCTGAGTGTTAGAGCACTCAGTGTAACACCGTAGGTATGGATCAGACCCATTGACCCTGATTCACACTTAATAACGCTCCTAAATATATGCAGGCCTTGTGCGTATATTTGATTTTCTGCAAATTGCGCATGCGCGATCCAGATGTTACACATGGAATCCCGTTATGCAGAGTTCATCAGTAAGAAGGGACGTGCCAGTAGTCCATAAAAAGGGGGTTAAGAAATGTGAGTGGGGGGAGACATTTAAAGAGGGCTGAATGGGCTGGATTAGGCAACTCAGAAGGCATCTTATTTAAGTAACTCTGCAGATAGATACACATGGAGAGTTAAGGTAGCCCTATGGTGGCGGACGTCTGCAAAGATCCATAAGAACGAGGGGAGTGCCATGTAAGATACTTGCCAATTAGGTGCCTAGTTTTGCGAGTCCGCGGATACTTATTTCATTCTTAAGTGTGAATCAGACCCATTGGGCCTGATCCAGACCTACGCTTATGAAACGCTCTTGTGTGTAGCGTATTTACGCCAGCGTACCTACGATGCACTCCCCTTGTTCATACCAGTTGCAATCTCCGGCTAGAAAGTCTGGCTTCCGAAAAAGGGATATTCGAAAGTTACTTTTCAAATGTCCCTTTTTCCAATACTTACACTTTTTTAAAGAAAATTTTATGAATGGGCGAGTATGCCATTCGGCATACTCACCCATTCACTTTCGGAAAGAAGAGATCACTCCGCCGCCGCTCTCCGGACTGAGGGGACAGGTGAGTCAACTCTTTCTGCGGGGTTAGGGTCAGACTGCAGGGGAGGGAGGGTTAGGGTCAGGCTGCAGGAGATGGTGGATTACGGTCAGGCTGCAAGTAAGGGAGGGTTAGGGTCAGGCTGCCAGGAAGTAGGGTTAGAGTTAGGGTAGTGAGAGGGGAGGGTTAGAGAAAGAATTAGGGGAAGTAGTGGGGGACTTTTTTTTTACACTTTTCGGAGCACCGAAAGCTCAGTGCCCCATGGATTGATTGCAATGTCTCCTTGAGGTATATGCAATCGAAATCCCAGCCAGGGGAGGAATGGACGATTTGAAAATTGGCCATTCGGACCGGAGCCCCACACCTGTTCGTACTTAGTTTTGCCATCTTACGCCGAGCAAACCCTACCCTAAATTTTCTGAGCATAACTGCAGGTGTCCGTAAGCTCCTTGCTTAGTTACGATGCCCATACTGTACGGTTTAAATGCCTAACCCCGCCCACAGTGCGTATTTATGGATTTCGAATGGCAGGAACGCCCCCTCAAGCGTTGTTACGAGGCTGGTAAGCTCAAGGCCCATACGCTCAGAATTTTGTTGCGTAATATCTGCCCCGTGCATGCGCAGTAAGTACAAATGGCCGTTTTTACGCTTACACAAGGCCTGATCCAGACCTATGATGTAGCGCTGAGCGTACTATCGTGGGACTCCCCCTGACACTCCCCCTGCCCCATCGTATTTACACTCCCTTACGCCGGCTGAAGGCTACCCTAACTTCAGCCGATGTAAGGGAGTGTAAATTCGCTGGGACGGCGGTATAGTACGATAACGCCGCCCTCCCAGCCTCATTACCCTCCCTCCCCCCGGCTACCATTACTAACTGCAGCGTAGTTACTACGTTTCTGCTATGATCGGGCGTTTCCGTAGCTAAGCCGGGCAACATCTGCCCGACGCATGCGCAGATTGGCTTTTAAGCCGATCTTATGCTGCTGGCTGGCGTTTTAAAGCCAGCCAGCATTGGTCTGGATCAGGCCCATTGTCTCTAACACAGTTGTGTACTATGTATGTAATTTTTGTGTATTAATTTGTTTGAGGGTTCAAAGGGTTTAAGAATATGATTAAGGCTTGCTAACATCATGTGGTACATAGCAGAGATTTTCCCAGGTCTGTACTAATAGTTGAAACATTTGTTTTCAAATTGAAATTGAAGTTTGCAAATTTTGTATAATTTGTCAGTAAACAGATAAAGTTCCTTTGATTTTCTGATACTGAAAAGGGGGCAATGAGGGGCAATATTATTGTCAGAGAAGGTCTGGAGATCAGAACTCACAGGTATGGTGTTAATGGTTTCCACTGGAAAGAAACATTTGTCCTATTGTTTGTTAACTTTGAATTGTGAAACTCGTCCATAAAGATCAAACCCTCTGAGTAATTCATACCTATATTTCTCTATAGTGCAGAACATAAATGGACATCAAAGGTCTTTTCTGTTTAAAGGGTGAGAATAACAGCTGGTATCTTGTTATTATTTACAGTATATGCAAAATAATGTCTATTATTCTCTTAATATTGTCTAATGATCAGCTAATAGGAAAACCCACTTATTTGGAAACGACGCAGGAGCGCAAATTAGCTTGACGTGAGTCTGGCCAGTGGTGGGGCCAGGCCCCCATCTGACTGCAGTATATTAACTGTGAAGCCATTGGTGGCTAGCACTGAGAACTGTCTTAAGCTAGGGTGCAGAGGGGTAATTGCTATGGGCCACCCTTCCAGACCCATAGCAGCTGCACCCCCCTGCACCCACAGTAGATACGCCACTGGATCTTAAGCTGATTTAATCAATTTTCTAGAACTTTTGCAAAGAGTTTTATATAAGTATATAAAAGAGTTGGGCCTGCAGAGTAGCAGCTCGGGTCTTTAATTCATTATAATATTATCTCCCCTGAAAAATGTAATGAAATAATGGTATAAGTTTTGTGGTGAATTCCTTCTAAATACCTGATCATATAACATTGTAAGACCAACAGGGCCTAGTGCTTTAGAGGTTCTTTTAGATTTAAAAGCTAATTAGTCCTTTTCCTCAACTATACCTCAGTTGAGTTTATGTACTTGGCACCAGTTCATCTGTGGTAATTAATTAGATTAAGATAGATGGTTATCACAAGTGCATAATCTATGACAAATCATTTTAATGCAGGTTAAATAAACATTCATAATAACATGTAAAACTATCACTAGTTAAGGATTGTGGGATAGATTGCCTAGGTTATACCTAATAATTGCAATTCCTTTTGTTACCCTTCTCATAATATTTTGAGAAGGGTGGGTCATTCCACCATAATTGCTTGGATTTCTGCTCAGATTTTTGTTTCTTTGGGCTCTATTTACAAACATCATTTTCATATGATACAGCCCGTTTTTGTGTGAAAACAGGCTTTATCATATAAAACCGAAGAGTTCCTTATTTACAATGCTATCATCACCATGGAAACCATGGCGACGATCGCATTAACCCTCCCGATCACCGGCCCGCATTCATTAGAGCAGGCCGGTGATCGGGAGGGTTAATGATGGTTAATGCGATCGTCGCCATGATTTCCATGGTTTTCCTTCGGTATTTACTAAGTGTCAGCGCAGATTTTAACAATCCGCGCCGACACGTTAAAGAACGCCATCTGAAGAGTGTGTTAGGGTAAGTATTCCAGCGGTCTCCCCATGTAAATCCCTTTTCTTTCCCCTAATAACTGATATTAGGGGGAGTAAGAGGGTGGTACATGTCGGGAGACCGCTGGAATACAGTTTAGTAAAAAATCCCTATTAAAATCTGAGTGAAAAATAAAAATAAAAAAATATATTAACTACCGTATTTCCCTGTGTATAACACGCTCCCTTGTATAAGACGCACCCCATTTTTGAAGCCTAAATTAAAAAAAAAAAAAAAGTTTTATGTATTTTTTAATATCATTTTTTGGCCTTACTTAATAAAAAATGGGGTGCATCTTATACAAGGGATCAGGGGATGCAACACTGAACTTACCTTTGCTGTCCCTCCGGTGGTCCCTCGGGCGGTGTTAGACTCTCTCCCATGCAGCTCTGACTCAGCTCTGACCTAAGGTCGCGCAACGTCATTGTACCGCGCGCACCGCGAGGGAGACAGTCTGAGTCACAGCTGCGGAGGAGAGAGTCTAACACTGCCGGAGGGACAGCAAAGGTAAGTTCAGTGTTACATAAGACGCACCTCAGTTTTAGACCCATTTTTTGTCTAATACGTCTTATACATGGGGAAATACGGTTTTGTTTTGTTTTTTTTTCAACGCAATTTATTGACATTTTGAATTATTTCAAGAAAAAACAACAGAACAGACATAAGTAAATAAAAGAGAACAAAACATATATGCATTGATGTGAACAAAGCAAATATGGCATTCCAAAAAATTGACAATCGGCCTATATAGCCGCAAGTATAGAAATGTAGACCACATACTGAATATATAATCAAAATCAAAAACGATCCTCAGTGATAACGGTAGGATATAGTAAAGTGGGACTCCCTTCTCTCCCAAAGACAAAGGGAGCGATTTCAGTAAACTATACCATAATGCAGTAGTGATGCATATACATGTCTGCCATACCAAATAATAAGACCCAAAGACATTATGCATATAAATAAAGGAGAACAAAACAAAGTAAAGAAAAAAAAAATAAAAAAAAAAATAAAACGAACAGCTTAGTGTTGACAGATCCAAACCTCAATAACTATCTGACAGGCATCTTGTCAGATACGTTTCTCCTCCGCAGTTAGGCTGAACTCAGACACCATGGCCTCAAGAGAGCACAAGTATGTCTGTAGCAACTCCTGTACAGATATGGTCTTAAGTAACTAAAGTCATATCTTGAGAGTCCAGTTGTTTGTAAAGATACCATTTGGTAGATTCAAAAATTTTATAGATACGCCTTTGTGTTTCTGCGCTTAGGCTATCAATGTAGGGTCCCCATATTTCTTGAAATTTTTCCCCCCTGACCTCTACTTCAGGTAGTGTTGCTTTCCTGTCAAAATACACGCACTGTAAAAGTTCTGCTCTGACTGCCCCTATAGTTGGAGAAGATCTCTGTATCCAGTTACGTAGCAGTACCCCTCTGGCCACTGTTACTATTATTGTAAGAAGCTTAATGTAATGTTTCTTATTGTGTCCTAGCTCCCAATTACAAAAATTGGCAAACAACATCGCGAGCGGGTCACTGAATACGTGTATTTTCAAAGAGGAGCTGATAAATTGGGACAGCTTGTCCCAGAATTTAGTGATCTTACGACACTCCCACATATTGTGAAAAAAAGTGGCCGTTTGCGTCTTACACTTCGGGCAAAGCGCTGGTTCTTGCGGCAATATAAACGCTCGCTGATGCTGAGAAATATACGCCCTATGAATTGTTTTTATATGTATCTCTTGTAATCGTGCAGATTTCAAAATTTTTAGGCTTGCCTCAAAATGTGTGAATAAAGTTTCGGAAGTGATATCTGCTGGGATATCTTTGCCCCATGTAGTTACAAGTGGCTCCCACAACTTGTGAGAGGTGTCTCTTATAAGGTCCGCTTGTAACATCCTGGTTTTATATTTGTTTCTTGTTATGTAATGCAGTAATTGTAGAAGCGTATCCGGTGTTTGGGAAGTAGAAAAGGGTTTTGGCTGTCCCTGAATCATATGTCTCACCTGCAGATACATGAAAAAATTATTATGGGGTAGGTCAAATTTGCTTCTTAGGGCCTGGAAGGTGAGAAGATCGCCGCCCGGGTCAAAGATATCCTTGATAGCCTTAATGCCTTTATCTTTCCAGTTCAGAAACCACGCATTTTCTAAGCCTGGTGTAAAGCATGGATTCCCCCAAATAGGTGTGTATATCAGGCTATGTCTGTTTCTTTTGAGTCTGGCATTGATGGATGACCATGAGCGATATGTATACTTAAATAAAATATTGTTGAAAATCTCGTGTGGAATATCTTTCTTGTTACAGAGTAATAGGGCTGCCGGGGAATATGGAAAAAATCGTTGTTCTTCTAGCTCACAATTAGTATATGTGCTCTTCCCCAGAAACCAATCAGAGGCATACCGAAAAGAGACAGCATGCGTAAACGCTAATAGGTCGGGTACTCCTAAGCCACCATCATGCTTCGGAAGTCGTAATTTATTGAAAGCAATTTTGGGTTTTCTCCCCCTCCAGATAAATTTTAAAAAGGAAGACCTGCAAACTTTAATGTCGGCTTTGTCTAAGTGAATGGGAATCATTTGAATTACATAAGACAATTTGGGGAAAATTATACTTTTAAGTGCCGCTATTCTGCCCAATAATGAAAGGTTTAAGAAGCGCCAACTCTCCAACAATTGTTGAACTGTTTTCAGTACCGGAGTGTAGTTATCTCTGTAAAGATTACGAATATCTTTGCTAATAGTAATACCCAAATATTTCACTGAGTGAGTAGCCAATTGAAACACTTTAAACACCGGGTTGGAGGCCAGGCTTTGACTATGTGGGGATAGAATCAAAACTTTAGATTTCTGAAAATTTATCTTATATCCTGCAAAGGACCCAAATTGAATGATAGTATCTGTGATGAACGGGATAGAGCACACCGGGTTGGAGACAAATAGCATCATATCATCAGCGAAGAGGGAGAGTTTCGCCTCAAAATTTCCTACCCTTATGCCCGTAAACTGCTGATGATTTCTAAGAGCTATGGCTAGTGGCTCTAGGGCGACCGCGAACAGAAGCGGGGATAAGGGGCAGCCCTGACGGGTGCCTCTCTGGATAAGGAAAGATGGAGAAAGATAGCCGTTGCAGGCAATTTGGGAGGTAGAATTAGAATATAGGGTCTGTAAAACTAGTGAGAATGAATCAGAAAAACCAAAACGCCGCAGGCAATCCGTTAAATGTTCCCACGTGACCAGGTCAAAAGCTTTTTCAGCATCTAACGATATCAAGACTTTGTGATTACCATCTTTTGCTAGTTCAGCTTCCTGAAGGATCGTTATGACCTTCCGGATATTTAAGACCGAGTGACGACCCCAAATAAAACCGGTTTGGTCTTTATGTATTATGTTAGGCAAAATTGTCTTCAGTCGATCTGCCAGAATTTTCGTCAGTATTTTATAGTCTGTATTCAGCAGTGATATTGGCCTGTATGAACTGGCCAATTCTGGGTCTCTGCCAGGTTTGGGGAGTACCTTTATCACTGCTGAATTGAAATACAACGGGATGCATTGTGTGGATAATATCTTGTTATAGACCTCCTGCAGGGGGGGGCAGGGGGAAATACGGTTTTAATAAAATTCTATCTAATAAACATATTCAATTACAAAAAAAACACAAAATATGGAAATCCCAGCGCATTCGCAGTGAGCTTGCCTTTTGAGACTTGAAATTTTTCGAAGTCCCAAAAGGCATCTACTGCGCATGCACCAGGACTTTAGCGCAGAACGATGTCAGCGATAGGCTCGCTGACCGTCATTGGACCTCGCCGGAGGGGTAAGCGAGGCGCAGCGAGCCTAGCTGCTATCATTAGCGCTAAATGTGCTAATGATAGTAAATAGAGCCAATTGTATCCAATTACTGTCCTATAAGTGTACTGAGTGTTGGATTCCTACATGGGAGCATGTAGAGCTTGGTGTTTGTATTCAAAGATGCAGGCATGCTTTATGGTTGTTCATAGCATGCATGTGGCACCACCTGCTGGAAGATGTGTTTTAGACACTAAAAATGGTTAAATTTATGTTCCAAGAGCAACATATTATTATCCGCTTTCTCTATCTGCATGGGATAACACCCATGGACCTTCATTGTCAGTTGAGTGAAATTTGCGGAGGAGGCATCATGGAAGTGAAGAATGGACATTCATGGGTACGTAAGTTCAAAGAAGGTCGAACATTGTGCGAGAATGCCACGGTGCAATGCCTCCAACAGGAGAAAAAGCACTGGAAGACCTTGCAGATACATGAATGTGGAATACTGGAGAGCTAAAGACACACAATTGGTTATACTGGGGAGTCTGCAGACACATGAATGGGAACTACTAGGGAGGCTGGAGACACATGATGGGGGCTACTGGGGAGGCTACAGACACATGATGGGGGGCTAACATAGGTAAATTAGTTATAAGAAAAAAAAAGTTTTTAGCTGCAATTTTTTTATTTATCAAATAAAAAATAATGTAATATCTGTGTGTGTACTTTGTAATTACTGCTTTTTTTTTGGTATATTTTGCTTTTGGTGTGCCGCAGAATTCTGGGAAGGTCTTAGGTGTGCCGCGGAATTCTGGGAAGAGCTTAGGTGTTTAAGATTAAGGCCCGTATTTAGACCTCCGTCTTCTGTGCTCGTCCGTCCGTAACTAACTGATTGAAGTTACTAGGCATGTGTAGTAATTATTGTATGCTATTTACGTAGCGTTTCGCTACGTAGATTGCGTACATGCGGTCTTTAAGACCCCGTATACGAAATCTACGTAGCAAAGCGCTACGTAAATTATACGCTATTTATGTAGCATTTCGCTATGTAGATTGCGTACACATGGTCTTTAAGACCGCGTATACACAATATATGTAGCAAAACGGTACGTAAATAGCATACAATAATTACTACGCATGCCCAGTAACCTCAATCGGTTAGTTATGGACGGACGGGCACAGAAGACGGAGGTCTAAATACGGGCCTAAGTTCATAACTGTGGAATGCTCAACAGTGTCTCATATAATCACAAGGAGCATTAATACCTTTGGCATTTTCTAATAAAATCAGTGCTTAAAAGATAATGGTGAAAATGAGTTCATCCTAGGAACATGGAAATCCATAAATATGTATCATGGAAATGTGTGAAATATTTAATATCTAGTAGTGGGGTAACCATATTAACTACAAAGTTCTGTGTCTAAATTTCTGCATATTCTGTTATACAAAATCATGCATTCCTTTTAGCCTAATCATTTTTTCCAGTGTTCACTTCAAACATACCCGGGCAGTTCTCTCAATATTTCTAAATTAAGGCTCTTATTAAAAACTTTGAAGAATGCTAATCATTTGAAATCACTTCTTGCATAGCAATTCAGAATTATTGAACCAGTTATATATAAGCTCTTGAATTTGTAGGTGATCATCAGAGTTGGAACTGTTCAGAAAAGAATAATTTTAAACTATTACAGTGCTTGACATTCTTTTAAACAAGCTCTCTACTTGGGAAGTGATCAGAACACGGTGTATGAACGGCAGAATAACAAAGATAAGGCTAGTGCTAAAATTCATTTGTAGCTGCAAATTTAGCTACTGCACCAAAAGGTTGCTTAGCATTTTTTGTACATCTATTCATTTGCTAGGTTATAAAAGAGGACAATAAACCTCTATCAAGAATATATTTGTTATATTTTTTTATTATAAATGTTTCTATCTTTTGTGATCTTTTGTTATTCTCTCTCTCCTTTCTCTCTCTTAAACTACCATTTATGCATTGTGTTTGTTTAAATATGTTTAATTTTTTATGTTGGAGCTATTTTGTTTAACTTTAGTTTATTGAAAGAGCAAACATAATATACAAAAACAGTTTTACAGAACAAACAGAGTCTGCTAGCAATTTCTTATTATAGCAAAATAACTGTAAAATGACATTAGTGGGGTAATATAACTATAGGTGGTTGGGGGGGAGGGGAAAGGCAGGTTACCATCCAAAGACAAGCTGTGAAGACTGGAGACACATAGAAAGGGACAACATGGAATCAACCCTGGGATGGAAGAGGAACCAAATCACTTGTGGGCCAGGTTCCCATTGAAGCACGTGGAGTTTGCTGGGTGAACCACAGAGACCACACTTTGCAAAAGGCCTCTTCTGTGCCTCTTAGGTAAGCGGTCATCCTCTCCATGCTCGCGACAAACCATATGTACAAGATCAGGGAACGCCGGGATTGGGGAGCCGATTGCTTCCAGGCCTTGGCAAGAAGGCACTTGGTTGCTGTCATTACATGGGCAGCTAGTTTGCGCAATGGAAAATCTATGTCAGGCAATGAATAGCAAAGGAGAAAAACACAGAGGTTTCTGGGGGCAGGGAGAGAGAGAGGGTTGCTAGGAGGGTATGCACTATGTCCCAGAATAGGGTTAATTTAGGGCAAGTCCACCCAACGTGAAGGAGTGTCCCCATGTGACCGCATTGGTGCCAGCACCATGAGGATATTTTTGCCAGCCGTTCAGGGGTGATATATCAGCGATAATATATTTTATATGTGTATTCTTTTATCTTAGTGCAGATGGAGGATTTGGCAATATTCTGTCTGATATTCTCCCAGGGATCATCATTGTCAGGACAGGGGCCTAGGTCCCTCTCCCAATCACTTTAATGCTCATCCTTAGGACCAATATGGTCATCCAACAGGATGGCATAGAGGGTATATATTATCGCTCAACTAAGTGGAGTTATCAGGAAAAGGTTTTCAAAATTCGAGGGAAACGAGAGATGGGCCTCTTGGGGCAAATTTATCAGAAAGTGTCTCATCAGGAAGTAGTGGAATGGGGTCGGGTTGAGAGCAGGGAACTTCTGTTGGATTTTGGAAACGGTGTGCCAGTCATTCCCCTCTCTAAGGTCATGACTAGCCCGGATTCTAAGGCGCTGCCACTGGAGGGAGAAGCCTGTAGATTGTCCTGGAGGGAATGCAGGACGAGATCCCCAGTTTGGATGTATCATTGTCTACCCAGGCTAATCTACCATGAGGGGCAAATGAAGCCACTATGGGACTTAGGAGAGAGGCCTGGTAGTACAGCTTGAAGTCAGGAAAGTTTTTATAGCAGAGCCCAACAGGTTCGGGGGTGGGGTGGGAGTTCCAAACCTGTGAGAATACGTTGGATGGTCACAAGTATGGTGGGGGGGACCTTCACAGGGAGTGTCTAAAAGAACACTCGCAGAAAGCATAACCCCAATTCCACTTAACATTACAGTTCAGTACCCTGTACTTGCGTTATGATTGGTAAAAGGAACATATTTGAGAGTTGCATTGTACTTGTCTGTACAGTGTATGTACGCAACCACTTTTCATACCACTAACTTTGACATTTCCACCTTCATTACTGCAGTTAACTATATGACTCAGTCGTTGGAATGAAAAAAAATCTGGAAAAAAAAGGACTACAAAAACAAATATTAAGTTATTGGCCCAGGCACTTATACAGAGATAACTGTATCTGACAGCTAGTTAGTTAGTAACAATTTAAACTATTTTTTAATATAGTTGACAGTCTTTTGAGCATGAACCACAGTCATGGACACTATGCTAGAAAAAGCACTCAACTGATTTATTTAAAGGAATAGAAGGGTTAATTATCATGAAGGACAATAAGAATTAGGAGTATTTGCATCAATAAAAGAATCTGTATTTAAAGTTAATGAATATTTTTAAACATATCCAATGCAAAGGCCTTTTTAGGTTAGGGGGTAAGATATAGTTTTGTTTTGACGCCCTCCCCCCAAGTGTCACATATTTGTTTTTAAAGAAAACTTATAAAGAAGGATTAATAAAAGTAAACAGAAAGAGAAACAAGAAAAAAAGGCCCCAGCAACACTGCCATTAATCAGTAACAAAGTATTCCACTCTATCTGTAAAATAAAATGCAGAAATATCAGTTACACATATTTGCAGAATAGAATAGTATAGTTTGTTACTGGTTAATGGCAGTGTTGCTGGAGCATTTTCTTTCCTTTGTTTTTGTTAAAGCAGATTACCCCTCATGCACCATTTTTGCATTAACCTATAAATTGATCTGAGCAACTTCCATTTTGTGTATTCTGGTAGAAAGAGAAGCAATTAAACTTGCCTTAAAAAGACTAACCCTAATGGGATCCATCTGAGAGGAGAGGGAACATGTTCACAGCACTACAGTCACATGACACACTGCCATTATCACTGTACTTTTCACTGTATCTTATGTCTTTTGTATATCTTTGCTGATCATATGACCTTCTTTTGGTTCCCTGGTTTCCACTCTCTGCTGCAGTCATTATTCTACATGTGTGGATCATTCCCTTACTGGAGCTCACTCATCAGCTGCTGTATTTAAACCCCTTTCACTGACATAACTTCACTGTCAGAGCAACAGGAATCCTTTTCTGCTGATATTGTGTCTTCGAGTGTGTTCTGACTCACTGGTTCCAGGTCCTGTCTCCAGTCCACGGTTCCAGTTATCTGGTCCCCAGTTCCTGTGTTCTTGAGTATCTTATTCCTGCCTGGGTCTCCTTTGAGGGCTGTGACCTGCCACTTTCCTGTAGCTAAGACCATCCCCACCATCAGGGGCTCTGGTCAAAACAAGGCTTGCAGTTAGACTCCACACCACTGGGCCTGTGTAGTCCATTTATGAACTGGCGCAAAGTCCGGTGCATGACATACACTCAAAAGAATAATTTACAAGCATTACCACTGTTAGTGAGTTAAAAGCTGCCTGTGTTTAAAAGCATTGTCTGCCAGCAGATCACTGATAAGCTTTATTTCTACAGGTTACCACTGCCCATCTACTGGACAGAATAACATCCTTGTTCCACATCTACCAACCAATGTTTTTAAAGTGTGGGAGAAAACCAGAGCACCCACACAGACATATGGAGAACATACAACTTCCACACACACATAAGATCTTGCCAGGGAAGCAAGCTCATGGCCTCATCACTGTGCGGCAAAATGGGTGTGGGTCCCCGGTTAGAAAATCACAATTTCGAAAATTCGAATTGCGAAATTTTTTTTGCGAATGCGAATTTTCTCCGAAATGCTAAAATTCGAAAAATGCATACACCTAAATGTTTCTATTTATACTAGTCTGAAATTATAATCATTCTAATTCGAAAGTCTGTATTTCGAATACAACTATATTTAGAATAGTGTACATTTCGATACAGAGCAAAGTAGAATAATGGTCAATTTCGAAAATCTGAATTTCGAAAATCTTCTAGTAGAATACATGTATTTTGCGAAAAAATCGAATGCGAATCGTTCGCATACCGAATGAGCCGCAATGCGAATTTTTATGCGAAATTTTCGCAAACGGCAGCCGCAATGAGTTAGCTTTAGATTGTTGACAGGGATTAACTATACTTCCATATGAA
>WWET01000245.1:581627-609975 GCA_011038615.1 Limnodynastes dumerilii | reverse complement strand
TTTTTTCTTTCTCCTTAAAAAAGCATCTTGAATCAAAGAGCAGGTCCTTATGCAGAGAAACCCTATTCCTCTCTTTCCCCCTTTCTCCATTATTCATGTCTAAACTAATTATTCTAAAAGAGAACGTTATTTAGAGTAGTTGATCACAACTTGGCATTTATAAAGATGTCCTGCTGTTTTTCCTGTGCTGCTTCAAAGAGATGATTCAGTTTATCGAGGCTCTTGGCCAAACTAATTCTGGCATTCAGCCATATAGTGTGCTTTTGCATATTCATGTTCCAAAACTAGAAACTGGTTCTGAAATGCCTCATATATAAATTTCAGTACAGGAAAAATCAGTAAAATGTTCAAAAAAGGGTTATATTAAAGGAAAAAACGAAACAAAAAAACCCAAAAACTAAACACAGTAATTCAGCCGTAATTTTACTAAAACTACAAATACTAGCTTGAATACATCCAAGGGGGAAATGTCTGTAATATTTCTCTAGGACACAGCATACATGCCCAGTGTACACAATAGGTGTTTCCGAAAGAAGATATTTAGTAAAGATTAAAGTCATATAAGACCCCATGGGGCACTAGACATGATGCTGGCATGGGCCCTCAACTCCAATCTCTATAGATTATTTTTTATTTATAATGGTATATATACTATTATCATCTTTTTTTTTTATCAAACCCAAACAATATATCCTTTGAGACCCCAACTTCTATTTCTTGTTGCTGTAACAAATTTACACTCCTGAAAGCTTTTCCTCCCCCTGTGGGGCTAGAGATTGTTACATAATAAACACAATACAGCTGCAAAGAAATGTAAAACGCAGAAGTCAGTAATCGGCACTGATCATTTTTTTCCTAACTGCGTAGCAGGTTTGGACCATGTATCCAGAGCTTATTATTACTGGGGCTTGCTGGAACCTCTTGCTGCACAGGCTGTCGTTTATCTACACCATTTACTGCAGACACCACTTAGCTTAATGATTGGGGCACAGGCCGAGTGAATGAAGAATGACCACCTTTTTTGCATACATATTATTCTTTGGGACATAGGGCCTGATCTTTATTTATTACTATTAGGGACAACCCTCTTGCATAAGTCCCCTAAAAAGTAACATTTGCGTATGCACACAGAAAATGTTACCCTAAATATCTCTCAGTTCCATACACTAGGAGATTTGTAGGGGTGGGGGGAGCAGAATTTCCTTTCCTCATGCGGCAGGGATAAACATGTAAATTAAGTACTGACCCGTTAGTCCACATAACAGAGAGAGAGGAGAGCGCTCCCCTATCTGTGAATACGGAAAACACGTGGATATCTGGATCATGCCCATGGTTATCTTTTTTTAACTTAAAAATTAAAACTCTGCTGTTTTAAACATTTTAATACCTCAGTGGAGATGGCATAAGATTTTAATGCTTTATAATGATAAATATGTTCCTTTGTCCTTTACCCCTATTTTATACACATTACAAATGTGAAATAAAAAAAATAACATTCATCACTGTTCTGCAAAAAGGTCACAAACAATTATTTTTCTGTCTCTGATTACTGCATAAATATTCCTTATTTTAACTATGGGTTTCAATGTTTTAAATAAGTCTAACAGCATATTTTTACAAGCACCTTAAGAATTTGCCATTTAGTGATCTATTACGCACCTCTGTTAAAAAAAAAATGCAAATAATTTGGTTCAAATTGGTTACATTTGGTCTTGTGGAGTCCATGAATTTCAGCATTTTGGAGGTAATGGTCATCATAAATTTGTCAGATTTTCTACATTAGTCATTGTGCGAAAATGATTGCAGGGAACATCTGATACAGCTTTGAAAGTGCTTTCGACAGAGAAAAGCAGTGCCATGTTAGCAACATTAAACACTAGAGACCTCAAGTCCTTGTGTAAACACAGCCACCAATTACTGTTAAATAGATTTGATTTAGTATGACAAGTCTGTTTTAAAATATGTCAGCTCCGAGGAACACTGTGGCTTCATATTTACCTAGTTTCCTCATATTTTTTATTATATGGGCAATCAAAATGCCCAAATAAAGGAGAAAGTAAAATACAAACAAATTGACAAAACAAAAATAGGCTCAGTCATAGGACTAAAAGACAAAAGAACAAAAGAAGCACTTTGTCCTCCATCAGTCACCATTATTATGAATTATTAATACTTGGAAACACCATTCTCATCTTGTCAATCAGCTATTGAACAACTACACCTTTTCAGTTACTACTAAAAACATTGGGGCAGATCCAGAACAACGTTTTCCTGCGTAATTACGCCTGGCGGAGACATAAAAATGCGTTTTTGTATGAACTGAGCATGCGCGCGACAGATTTTACACTATGTAACGCAACGTAACTCTGAGCGTTAAGGCCTTTCACGTAAAAGTAGCGTAAAAACGCTTGAGGGGGCGTGCCAATATTACGATAGCCGTAAGTACGTTGAAATTACGCAATGTGGGCGGGGGTTTGCATTTAAATCGTACAGTATGGGCGTGCTTAGAGGCGTAAGTACACACAGACTATACGTACGTGAGAAGACGTGAGCAGTTACGCTGCCAAAAGTTAAGGTAGGGTTTGGATAGTGTAAAGCGGACAAAGTACGTACATGCAAGGGGTGTGCCTAGGGGAGTGCTTAGAAGGTACGCTTGTGGAAATGCAGATTTGAAGCTGAGTTCTGGATCTACCCCATTGTGTATATTTTAAAATTTTAAAGCCTGTTCTCATAGAGAGGACGAAGTTGCTGGCAAGAAAAGGCACTTTAATAAATAGAGACAGCCGAACGCTCATATTCACAGCCATTTGCGTTTTTGTTTTTGAATATACTTACCCATTCATTTTTAGGAAGCCGTCTGCCATATCTGTCGCACCCACCGCAGACCCTACCGGAGAGACGAGTAACCTCTCCAGGGACTCTTGGGTTAGGCTCTAAGGAAGGGATGGTTAGGGTCATAAAAGAGGAGAGTTAAGGTTAGAGTCATGGAAGGGTTAGAGCTTGGGTCAGCCTGCGGGTAGCAGAGTCTTAGGGTTAGGCTTCGGGGAGGGGAGTCTTAGGGCCAATAATTTTCCAGAAGTTGCCCGATGGACATGTTTCACCCACCGCAGACACCACAGGAGTCGTGAGTAACCTCTATGGGGACTTTTAGGGTTAGGCTCTGAGGAAAAGAGGGTTAGGGTTATGAAAGAGAAGGGTTAATGTCAGCTTGCGTGTAGCAAAGTCTTATGGTTAGGCTGCGGAGAAGGGAGTCAGGGTCAAGCTGCAGGGAGGGGAGTCTTAGGGTTAGGCTTCAGAAATTTGAGTCTTAGGGTTGGCTACTGGGAGTTTTAGGGTTAGGTTGCGGGGAAGGGAGGGTTAGGGTCAGGTTGCAGGAAAGGGAGAGCTAGGGTGATTGAAGGGGTGGGTTAGAGTAAGGATTAGGGTAAGGGTTGGGAACAGATTTATTCTCACCTTTCGGCACAGTGTTTTTGGTCTTCCGGGGATCGATTACTTCGCCTCTTCAAGGCAAAAGCAGTTGATTTCCCAGCCAGTTTGAAACTAGCTGGAAAAGAATGTTCATTTAAAAAAAGGGCCATTCTCAGTGGCGACTCACTCATCTCATAGAGGACCTTATCCAGAGATTTAGCAAAGCCTATGCACAGGGCAGCTGTGATCATGTGTGCACCATATCCAGAGTTCTGTAAGTTAGAACTGGTAGCACTGGGTATGTGCACGCATTTGAAACATGGAAATGGATGTGTTATCTTGTATGTATTATTTTTATTACTATAATAATAACTGACCAGATCCAGACCTCTGTTGCATCCAGAAATCCATATGGGTGAGGGGAGGGTACCTTAAGTGTTCTGCACCATTCCTATGTAAAATGGGGGTGGAAATCTGGATTGAACATAAGCGTTGAAGCCAGTCCTCACTGTACTATTTATATACCTCCCTCCTCCCATGGAAGGGAAGTGCTTCAGCTCTGAGAGACGTACTGCCCTGCCATCAGGTTTTTAACTAAGATGCTACTCTGAATCAGGTCCAGAAACATTAACCAGTTGGAGGGCAAATAGGGAGGGGGTTTAATATTGTTAAAGTTTTTTTTTTTAAATACCTTCTGTTGAGAAAAATAAAGCAGAAAAATGCCATGGGTTTATAGAGTGGTAAGACATGGTTAGGACCCATTCTATATTTGCCAGAGCACATTTTGAGCTGTTGGCCAATTAAAAGTCATAGAAATGGCCAGATGTATACTTGTTAAAATATAGCATACATATCTATCGCCTCCAATGAATGAGGTCTACACATGCCCAATTTAAAGGGAATAGCTAACAATATTAGAGGGCTAGGATAAACTATGGCATGGCTATGCTCTCTTTGCATCCATGAAAAAGCTCCTTTTGTGTTATGGTCATACTAGTAATATTGAGAGGTATGGCAAAGTCACACAGTAAGCATAAGTGTTACCTGCCAACTCTCCCATTTTAGGGACTTACATGTACACTGTCAGCTTCCTTTGCAATAGTAAAGTGTCGGGTGGGGCTACGGTACCATTAAAAAATTATTTTTAATGAAGAGTTGATAGATACCATATTGGCCATACAGCTATGCATAGACGTTATGTAATCAAATGCTCTAACTTTGTATAATGCTACCAACATTATCTATCCAAGAAACTCTAGAGGGGAGATCCTGCTAATAGACTTCTACGGTCAAGACATTAATAATTACATCATTAAGTTCAGCCACATATGTGCAAAACTGTTATAGGGCAACAGAGTCACGGTAGCTCAATTTGTATTGGATAGTTTCATCAATCACTGCCTATTTTACAAGGCTACATCAAAAAAGCCTAGAGGATAGACCTCTATCAGGAGACTAGAGGCCAGATTTACTAAGCTGCAGGATAGAAAAAAGGAGATGGAAAAATGGAGATGTTGCCTATAGCAACCAATCAGATTCTAGCTTAGATTTTCTAGTATGTAATAGGAAAGTGAGAGCTATAATCTGATTGGTTGCTATGGGCAACACTTTTTCATTCCCGCAGTTTAGTAAATCTGACCCTAGCAGCAGTGTACAAAATTTGCAAGTCTCACTGACATTCGAAGAGAGTTTGTGTGTTTTTAGTCACTTGGTACTTTGAATTCAAATAGTATCAAATTGCATTTATTTAGTTAATAGCATCTGCCAACTCTCTCATGAATAAATAACACTTGTATAATGAAGACATCTAATTCACTCTCAAATCCAATGAATGAATCTGCCATCATGACCTTACTGGATATGTAAACCAACAGCTGGATAAACATTACAATGAAGAACCCCTTCTGTGGTGAGAATCGTCTTTTATCCAGTTACTACTGATGTGGACTATGACACAGTCCTAGCAAAGCAAAGGTCTTATCAAAGATTTTATATTGCTGGAAATACTTATGTGATTTCGGTCCTAAAAAGATGGAGTATGTTATGTTCTCCTTATGAAACAGTTGTATTGAACATAATTTCCTGTATCCACATTTATACACCCTACATTATGTCACACAAAGATTGACTGAACTTTATTTGGGATATTAAGTGGCCACTCATAAATTTACACATGGAATCATAATGTTAATAGAAATATTGCAGAGCCCATGGTAGTGGGAGGAAAATGAATGTGAAGTGGACAGGCATAGTACCAGTACCTGCTCTAACAGGCTATTTCAATCAGCTTCACAATTTGCAATAACTTTTGTAATATTTTACTGGATCCAGACTTATGTCCCCACAATCAAGATGAGACCACTCCCCTGACCTGCAAGAAATTTTTGCATACCCCGAAGATTTCCAATGTGTCCTCTCGTAAAATGAATACACATTACAAATCTGTAAAATTACAGAGAGTGCTTATCACGCATCCCCTTACTCAGCTTAACTGAGGAAATTTGCAATATGGAAGTCTGCCTGAGGATTCATATACACACTAAAAGTGCGGCCGATGCACATGTGCACACATACATTCTTTGCAATCGGAAAATTATATTGCTATTCATTTAAAACACAGAAAAGCCTTCTAAAATGACCAAATTTTTACTGGAATTTACAAATTCTGTTGTGCTAGTTAAATCTTTCCCAATATCAGTGAAAATTCTGCCATATATGGTGAAAAATTTCATGCATGGAGGGCCAACTTGCTGGGTAAGGTTGAATAGGGCTTCATGAATCATTAAACCTCTGTTTGCTTACCAATTAGTAGCTACTGGCTTCCTGCAGAGATCAGGCAATGGAGCTGTTTTACAGAAAGAGTATGTGACTCTGTGAATTGAATAGGTGATGTCAGCTCCATTGTCAGGAAGCCAGAAGCTGCTAATGGTAAATAAAAATTTTATAAAAGATTTAATAAAGGGCTCAAATCTAGTTTCTCCACCATGCTGTGAACATGGCTGAGAAAGCTCTATCTGAGTCCAGCTGTAACCTTCTTGCTGTCTGCATGTTTATATAATCACCAGTGATGTCAAGGGACCGTATCCAGAACTAATAAGGTTAGCCTATTTACGCAAGCTGTGTGTGAAAGTCATGCTGTAAGAGCATACATGCGTGTGGCAGATATTTACGCATCAGGACTCTGAATGTACAGAGCGCAATTCAAGAACTCTGGATAAGGTAAATCCTTTACTCCATGACACATTTAATTCAAACAAACGTTACTTCAAAATTTAAATGAACCAAGCAATCAGCGAAAAACATAATGTGAAGTAAATAAAAAAGATTTGGTTGAGTGTGTATAGAAAATTACAAATTACAAATTACACATATATTTTAAATAATACACCAATATTAAAACATATATTAAAGCAGAAAACTCTGCAAGACAAAAATACTGGAAGCCATTAGAAACAGTTCAAAATAATTGGAGTTCAAACAATAGCTTCTCCCTCCCTTTGGATAGTAGGCGCCTGGAATATGAAAACGACGCATGTAATGAATTGTTTTAAATTAAGACATCTTCTGTTTTATTTCACTGTTTGTAGCATTAACTACGGTTAAAAGAAAGACAGAGAAATGCCTGAGCCAAATATGAACAATCCTAAAGCTGCAAATTAATCTCCAGACACATGATAATTACCTGCATAAAATGTTATATTGAAGTTTAAGGTCAATGGCTATGTAGCCAATTGCTCTATATGTAGCCAAACTAGATAACTCGATTGAAAGATGAAGCACAGCACTGTTGGAATAGTTAAACAACTGGCAAACAGGTTTAAACAGACTGGCAGATACATAGTACGAGAGTTTTAACTCAAAACCACCAACTCCATCAGAGAAGATTATATGGTATGAGGCCCAGAAGGGCTCCAATGATTTAATAAACAATAAATTATCACGTGGACACATGAAACGAAGGAAGAATTTTTGGTAAAGCGTATCATTTCTATACTGACAATAATGACCATCACCATTGACGGAACACCCTGAAAGGTAATGGTAGGTAACTACCGTAGGGTGCAGCTGCTACAGGGCATGATGGTTAGAGAGTCCCTATGCCAAAACCCCACCAAGTCTCATGGTGTGAATGGATAGATCAGTGCCTGAAGAATGACACAGAGACTATCACATGGATTTTGTGATTCACAAGTCCGCATGTAGGAGAGCAGTGCACTCCTCCCTCTCTCCTACGTATGTGTGAATACCCTAAGTATTCCAAATGGAAACCCTTCCTTATGTCATATTGAATTGTATGCAAGGGCTTAGCCTAGCCCTTACTGTATGATTTGCATGCATTATCCAACCGCTATACATGGTGGGCCCATGCAGGGGGCACTGATCCGTAAGGAGTGCAGCATCGGTTGGCTGCACTCGGTTGCGGATATAATGGCACTGCACATGCCACATACAGAAGTCTGCAGTCTTACTTAATTGTGAGTTAGGTCTACAGTCCGGTGATTAGCCTGGGAGACTGTTACACATGTGTTGGTCATCACATGCACAGGGCAGTTTTCTGCCTGTTTTGGTATTGACATCAGTTTACTCTTAAATAAGATGGTCAGTACTACATCTTAAGACTTCATCTGGGACCTGCTTAGGGACCTGTCTAGGGCTATAAAATGCACTTACTGAGCTAAACACTTACTTGCTTATACAGTGCCATCATATTATGTAGTGCTTTATCAGTCCCTGCCCCACTGGGGCTTCCACACTACAATCCCTAACACACACAAACACAGGTTCATTTTCTTTAGTAGCCAATTGTCCTACGAGCATGTTTTCTGAACATTGTGGGAGAAAATTTGGAACACCCAGAGGAAACCCATGCAGATACGAGGAGAATATGCAAACTCTAACCAGATAAGTACAAGAACTGATGTTGGATTGAATATGAAATAAATATTTAATGATATAAACATACTGGGGTAGATCCAGACATAAGTGCTTGTTACGTTACATCGCATTATGTATTTACGCAATTGTATTTTCTAGGCACTCCCGTCGCTCGTACGTACTTTGACCGTTTTACGCTTCCCAAACCCTACCTTAACTCTTCAAAGTGTAAGTAATGACGTATGTAATGTATACACGTACGTGGCGGCCTAACCCGACCCATACTGTACAGTTTAAATGTCTTCCTCCACCTACTAAACGTAACTACGGGTGTCGTATGTATGAACCTGCCCCTTCGTTCGTAGTTACGCTGTACGTTCAGAGTTTCGTGTCGTAACATCTGCTAGGCAACAAATCAGCGGCTAGCGTAAAATCGCTAGCGTACGTAACTCAGGATCTGGCCCACTGTGGTTGGGAGCTCACCATCTTTGTGGTACATTGTTAGCAAAGAATTTCTTTGTTCTTTAGCTTGAAATTGGTTTTGCAGATAATGCCTTATCTGGGAATCAAACTCATGACCCCAGTGCTGTTCAGCAGAAGAGCTAACCCTTGAGATAGAAATATCAGGCATTAACCTGGTGCATTACTCACAGAGACTGAATATTTTATACCCTAAGGTTTATTGGGTAATAATTGGGTAATGTTAGAAGCCGCCCGCTCCCCTCACCGCTTACCTCTCATCCTGCACCCGCCGCCAGGAACCGTCAGCCTCCAGCTTCCATGCTCCGTCCAGCGCCTCCTACACATGCCGCGTCCAGCATGTAAACAAAGCCACGTGGAGCGGCGCCGTGGCTCTGTGCGGGCGCTCGCGCTCCACTCTGCAGTCATCACCAGGCGCTCTCCCGTGCAGCACCATTAGCCTATGGAATCACCCCTTGGACAGCCTAGCCTATCAGAGGCTAGCAGTCCCTATATAGTGCAGCCTGTCCTTCAGTCTTTGCCGGTTATAGATCTTGTTCCCAGCTTCTGTGCCTGCCTCTCTCTCTCTATCTTGCCTTGTGCCCTGTTTCTTGCTTTCTTGAGAGTCCCAGTCTTTAACCTATGGAATCACCCCTAGGACAGCTTAGCCTATCAGAGGCTAGCTGTCCCTATATAATGCAGCCTGTCCTTCACTCTTTGCCGGTTATAGATCCTGTTCCCAGCTTCTTTGCCTGCCTTTCTCTCTCTATCTTGCCTTGTGCCCAGTTTCTTGCGTTTTTGAGAGTCCCAGTCTTGTCCCTACCATTATCCTTGCCTGCCTATCTCATTGTGTCTATTCCCCCATTCTCCTTCCCTATTGTACCACCCTTGTCTGTTTAATCCCAGCCTCACCTGAGTGTCAGTACGTGTTGGCCCTTTGGGGTCCCGCTGGTGTGCATGCGTGAGAGCTAGTCCCAGTTAGTCCAGTCAGTCTCGTCCGTCCCGTCAACCCATCTCTTGTCCTCCGTGACTGTTTAGTGTTTATTGTTGTTTGTCACAGGTCAGGCCCTACTGATCTGTCTCCTCCCACTTTCTCCTCTTTCTCACGCTAGTCCTGTCTTATTCCATCTGTTCTTCTATTCCTCTCCCGGGTTTTCTCTAAGGTGCGTATCCTGACGAAGTCCTACCAGCTCCAGTCTATCCCCTGCTTCAGGGGCTCTAGCGAATACTCAGACCGACATCAGGCTCTACTAACCGATGAGTTACCCGCTCTTTCCTCTCTTACCCTTTGGTCACTTCGGTTCCCTGTCAGGGTAAACCCGGGGTACCATAACAGGTTCATAAAAGCTCTCCATAAATATAAAATATATAGGACCTGACCCAGAGGTTTTGTGTAGACCAATCACACACAAACTCCTGAAAATGCATATGCCCTAAGCAGAATTCCATCAGTAGATACCCTGGATAGGTAGTACTGCAAACTGCAGCACGCAAATATGCAAATGGAGGTGTTCAGGCAAATAGGAAGAGAGGTGTATTGCAGCGTCCTATACAACATTTAATCTTTCAAAGTTTATTTTGTTTTCTAATTTAAGCATAGTTCTGAATCAGCTTCATAGTCTTCTGTCTTATATGGAACCTCTAGAAAACCATTTCTGCTGAGAGACACATTATTTAATTAGTTTCAAGTTTATTTGTGTATTAGATGGTTATTACACTGTGGATTTTATACCAAGTAATTTTACTCTTGTATTACAGATTGTTCCCTATGAATCCACACTCTGGAATTATCTGTACATATGGCCACACAGGAACACCTGTTCACACCTCTTTAGTTTAATGATTCATTATCTACATTCTATGTAGCTTAGAACTTTACAACAAAAAACTTAGAGAAAAGTAAGAAATATTGAAGCACTAACAGATTATTAAATGCCATTTGGAAATGCACACAGCTGACAGCTAATTGTCGGCTGTGTCTATTTTGAAAATGTCATTAACTAGAAATTTACTTTGAAGACCTGCCGCAGCACCCGGTGGTTCCTGTATGCAGGTAAGACTTATGGTTAGACTGTGGGGAGGGGATGGTTCGAGGAAGGGGAGACTTAGGGTTAGGTTGCAGGGGAGGGAGGGTTAGGGTTAGAGTAATGTAAGGGGAAGGTTAGGGTGAGGATTAGCACAAGGGTTGGGGTAATAGGGATCAGTGCTTACCTGTCTGCACCGGTTCAGGAAGTTTCGCTTTAGCTCCATCCTCACAAATGGGATGTTGAAAAAGGGCCATTCTCAGTGGCAATTAACCAACAACAAAGTATGACATTCTGGACCGTATTCAGAGATCCCTTTTAGCAGCGATTTCCGTGCGTATTTTTAGGTACGTTTAACTGCGCATGCGTAGTCATTTTTTGTACGCAGTTCACGTAGATGATCATTACGGACGGACGGAAATGCATTGCGAGTGGACTTGTCAAGCGTGCATAGGTAGATACGCGTGGAAGTCAATCGGAAATATACGCACCTAGGAATTTAAATAGAAAAGGGGCGGGAGAGGCATTTAAATGAAGGGAAGTGGGTGCGATTCCAAAAATACGCCCGCACCTAAGTCATATACGCGAGGAAGTGGCGACGGAAAGTTAATGCTAGTCTATGGAGGCAGAAGGTCTAGAGTGGCGGAGTGTCAGGGGTTTGAAGGGGTTTGGCATGCTCCGTAGGTGCGTATATTTGCGATCGCAGCACGGAAGTCTGAATACGGTCCCCTATCTTTAAAATATAAGTAAAAGAATTTGTTACATACATTTGCAAATATGTGATAAGACACCAGCCACTTTCAAGGCTTATTTGTTTTAAAGCATGTCTGGAGACGTTTTAGGACCAATACAGATCTCTTTCATAAACTGTAATGTTACTTATATGTACACCCTATTGTCATCTTTTATCCTTCATACCCTCTTTTAGCTTATTATCTACTTATATTTTTTATAACTGAGAGTTTCTAGATTACATGTGACATTTGTTATAGATATCTATATGCCAAATGTTTGGATGGAATTTTGTAAATTTTTAGATTCTATTGCAGTATCTACACAGCGCATTTCTCCTGTTTCCCCAATGTTTGTTTGTAGGGATGAACTGCTACGTGTTGGCGCTGAGTCCTACTTTACCGAGTTTGTATGATATTAATCACACACACACCATTCCTTTTCATGTCCATATAATCACACACACACTGCCTATACTTTCTCATGTACATACAATCACACACACACTGCCCGTGCTTTCTCATGCCCATATAATCACACACACTGCCCACACGGCCAGCACATTCTTGAACCAGGGCGCTGTTAAGAACTTACAGTGCCCTGGTTCCACTGTTTAAAGGTCCGGTGCGGAGCCATGGACCATTCTGGATGTAAGCTGCACAGAGGCGACCCTAAAACCACCAATGGGGGCGCATGCCACCCTGCCCAGCCTGCCTCTGACCCCGTCCTACACACTACAAAAATATCTGAATTTTTGACCCAAGACACTTCACACATTTTACAGCATACACCTTACAGACACCTCCTACATGTGACAGCAATACATCCTACATGCATTCCCCCCACATGTTACAACAATATCCTTATCCAATGTCCACACACATATTACAAAAATACTACTACTGAAACAAAAAAATATAGCAACATTAATCGGATCCTGCCCCTGCCCCTTAAATTACAACAATACACAATATCTTACCCACACTACATTAAAAACGTTGCAAGTCCCCGCTGCAATGTTACACATTGCGAAATAGAGACAGCCGAAAGTGTCTGTTTGGCTGTCCCTATTTTAAATGTGTAACACCGCAGAACTTTTTTTGAGTATACGATTTGCGCCGCCAGCAGACCAGACCACCGGAGAGGTGAGTAGGCCTCTCTGGGGACTTAGGGTTAGGCTGCGGGAGGGGGGCTTAGGGTTAGGCTGCTGGAGGGGTGACTTAAGGTTAGGTGCTGGTAGGGGGGGGGTGACTTAGGGTTAGGGTAAGTAGAGAGCCTTACCTTTCGGAGCACCGGGGATCGATTATTATGCCTTATCGAAATAGGGCTGTTCGCTATGGGGACCCGTATCCCATTAAAACATACAAAAAATTATAACAAATTGAATAATGACCACCATTTGTGCGTCTTTACATATGTAGATTAAACACAGGACTTAATAAATAGGACATTTATTATAACAATATTACTTATACAAAGTTGGTTTAACTACTAACTTGTCACTACTAACCCACCTATATTGAAATATTATGTAACATGGCACTTTAATACATGCTGGACACATTGTGGCAGCACTTTATCTAACTTCTTTTAATCCATAATAATTTATGCATGCATTAATAATATAGATAAATGTAGCTAAAATGCTTTCATTGTTATTTCATTCATTCATTGAACCATGATCTTTAACTTAAAATAAAAAAGCAACAGACAAAAAATAGAAAAGTATGTTTAGTTTTTGAAAGGCTGAAATTTATTTCTGTTCTGTATTTACTGTATTTTGTAAATATAGGAATAGAAAAAAAATGCATTTCATACATGTTAAATGTCACATTGTTAAAAGAAATGTAAATTTTAAGAACTTCAAAACTGTTAAGCTGGCCATACACTGGATCGATTATCGATCCCATCAGGAGGTGTCCTAATAAACGGGATGATTTCCCGCCAGGGAAATGTTCCATTATCGGCACCATACACTCTCCTGCTGGGATCAATACTCCTAGCAGAAGAGGAAGGCACTAGCGCACATGCTAAAAAAACAAATAAGCGGACAAGAGCATTTCTGGGGACAGATTTACTAAACTGCAGGTTTGGAAAAGTGAGGATGTTGCATATAGCAACCAATCAGCTTCTAGCTCTCACTTTCTTTTTACATACAAGAGAAAGTCAGCTAAAATCTAATTGGTCACTATGGGCAACATCTCCACTTTTACAAACCCGCAAATCTGGTGTGTTTATTTGGCGTTTTAAAACTTGATCCTATCCACCAACTAGAACGATTATTTGCCTGATCACCTGTTCATTGGGATAATCACTCCAGTGTATGGCCAGCTTTAGACTTAATCTATTTTATTTAAAAACGTAAGAATAATGGAAAAAAATAGCAAGCAATGCAGGCATGCTCTTTTCATGATTTACATACCATTCTTATATTATATTAAGAAAAGAAAAGAAAAATTGTTAAAAATAAAATAGGAACAGTCATCTTGAGAGTGATGTATATTATTCTGCTGTAAAAAATCTGTGTTTACTTTAAGTGCATTGCATCATCTATCTATATGCAAGAATATACAGTAAGATATAACAATCAAGTGACTACAATATTATTTCTGAAGAAATTAATTCAGCTTTGGCTGCTACAAATCTGCATCAATCTCCGTGTAGTGATTAATCTATTACATTTTGCTCTCTATAAGGACATTATTAAAGTGCTTCCATGACAAATTCAATTCCGCATACATTTCATTAAGTCTTTCTAAGCAAAGAAATAATATAAAGTGACTAATCATTTTTAGATATTTAGCACTTTTATATTGTATATCAAAAGTTTTTAATATTGTTGAAAAAGAAAGTAATCCATGATATGACACAGAATAAATTAATGTTTTCCTATGCTTAGCATAAAAAAAAAAAGGGAACCACACACCAAAAGCATGTTTGAAGTAAAGAAAAATAGTAAATAAACTAACAATGTAACTGCAATGGTTGCACTACTTCAGAAACAAATGCTCTGCCTGCAAATGTGCTGAACAGGCATCTCTTCAGTGCATGCGTACTACAGGCACCTGCTGCGAGGTATGTCTATAAAATAACGAGACTGTGATTCCACCTAGTAAACAAAGCAGTCAGAACCGGTTATAACTGCATATGTAGTGACCTTGAACATGTGGCAGAATGGGTTACAGAAGGCACAACTGTCAACCAGCATTATTATAAGGAGGTTTTGAAAAAGCTGAGAGAAAGAGTAAGAAAGAAACAGCCGCAACTGTGGAAAAATTATTTCATTCTTAACCAGGACAATGCGCCTGCTCACACAGCACTTTATGTGAAGCAGTTTTTGACCAACAATCATATTACTAAACTTGAACATCCTCCATATTTGACCGATTTAGCACCTTGTGACTTTTATCTTTTCCCAAAAGTTAAATCAGTGCTTAAAGGGACACATTTTGAGTCAGTTGAAGAAAACGGCAGATATGTTGAAACAACTGACAGAAATTGATTTGCTTCATGCCTTCGACCAGTGGAAAACAAGACTACAGCGATGTATTAGTGCAAATGGGGAGTATATTGAAGGGGACAAGCATCACATTTGTAATAGTAATAAATAAAAGTGAGTTATTTAATCAGTGTCGTTATTTAATAGACATACCTCGTATGTATCTTTTTAGAGTGGAGGGTATTGAGAGGGTAGTGTATCATGTGAGAGGCCCTCAACAAATTGGCTGTGGGTGAAGCATGATGCCAACCTCTACATTTGGTATTAATATATTGTTGCATTTTATTAAAGAGACTATACTTTCACATGTATTACTAAATCAGGCAAATCTACTGCAAGTCCCGACCCCCTGACTCTCAGTATAGTAATCCCTATAGTTACTAGGGATGGGTGGGACTTGGTGAAGTCACCAAGCCCCACCCAATAAGAACACTAGAGAATACAGTAGTGATTTACAGGGGGCAGAGCTTAATGACAGAATTTGCATAAACCATGTCATTAAGCTCCACCCCCATTCCGGCATCTATTTCTTTCCTCCAAGATATCTAGAAGGGAAGAAATAAAAAGTAGACAAAGTAGAGCACTTAATGTCTCTCCTGTGTGTATAACACTTCATTACATTTATTGTGTACAGATAGGGTAATGTTACTCTTTTATTTATAAATAACACCATAAAGTCACATATGCACATTACTTCTGCATATGGCTAACCTGGAAATACTGTGGACTTAATCTGTACAATATGTTTAATAATCTTCTAATCCGTATATCCAGCTCAGAGTAGAAGGTTCTTTTTTGGTGTGTTGCTTGTGTTTGAGGTGGTAATCATTATTGAATGCGTTACTTCAATTATAGTTTGCAAAAATTGAATTATTACTCTTTTAAAATCTCAGAACTCCAGATCAACTAGTAGCTAAGTCTTTTTATTAAGCATAATAGGAACAAAATGATGCCAATGTTAGTTTTCAAAGAAAAGAAGTGGAAATCTGACATTGTCCTACATTTCCACAGTTGTCTTTTTCAATCATGAAAAATGTCGGTTTGCCTAACCGCATGCATAAAAAGCTACACAGCCTTGTAAAAGAATGAATGTGAATTTCCATTAAGACAGTTATTTTGTAACACCATTATATGCCAATTTTATATTAATCAGAAGGACATGTGTATGTGAATAATATTCCTTCTGAGTTAAAGGACCCAGGAGGGGTGGAGGTGGCTAAAGCTGTAGCATGAATCATGTCTAGCAAAGGAAAAAAGGATTTATGTGTGTTTCCAGCTGAGTGTCTGGCTCTGTGTTTTAGTGGTGATAACTGATTGGTTGGCTTTTTGCCATCATGAACTAGTACACATCTGATTAAGTTTTCAGCAAGAGATTAATTTTTTTCCACCATCTTAAAAGTCAATATTTTCTTGGCTAGTTAATGTCACAACAGTAGTGAACTAAACAAAAGAATAGAATGAAACAGCTGGTAATAGTTTTATGGAAACAACTCAGCGCTTCCAAATGAGAAAAAATATATATTTTTAGTTCAAATACACTTTGTGCGAAGCAATGTTTTTCTGGTTGATAAAGTTTGTTTGATTGATGTAAACATGTCTTACATTTCATGAAAGAAATTCACTAGCAGCATAACATTGCCTAATCAAACAGTTGCATGTTGCCTGCTAAATTCAAGGAAAAAGCATAACTTAATGGTTTGTTTTACTGCTGCGAAAATACAGTGCTTGAAGCTGAATTTTCCATCACTATAAAAGCATGTAACAAGAAATTGCCTCTTAACATGTATCAGTCACTGTTTTAAAACACACTTATTTACAGTACTGCTAGACTAAATACCATTAATATTCCAAATCAAATATTGCAAATTTGGTTATCAAATTAAGGGGATCACATGTATACAATAAATATAAATCTGGCTTATTACTGTGCAGAGTAAACAAATACAAAGGGACCAGTTCCAGAATGACACCATCATTGGAACACCACTGGATCCAGCCTTCTGTGTGAGTGAGGGGAGCAGCCTTAGAATCCTGACCCCTACATTAATATTTCCTACCTTATAATTAATGCCAACAATGAAGTCCCGTCCTGCCCCTGGTAACACTAAAAAATAGCAGTAGATTTGCAGGCTTTCCCAGGATACTGAGTGAACTTGCCAAATTTCCTGAGTCTCCTGGATATTCCAGGAGCATTAGCAACCCTGATGTAAAGGCTTAATTAGGGTTATTTTTTAAACATTTATATCAATATATGTTAATTCTGAGTGTGGGTCCCTATTTCAAAAGGGCCATTCGCACCCAGCCAGTTCTCGATGAGGCATAGCAATCGATCCCCGGTGCATCGAACACAGTGCTCTGAAAGGTGAGTTTCCCCCAACCCGTTCCCTAACCTAAACCCTAAGTCTCCCCCCGCAGCCTAACCCTAAGTCCCTCCCGCAGCCTAACCCTAAGTCTATCCCCCACTCTGCCTAACCCTAAGTCCCAGGCGGCGCTTCTGAAAGTGATTTGGTGAGAATGTGAATCACATACTCACCCATTCAGAAAAAAAAATTCAGAGAGGACTCGCATTCGAAATAGGGACAGCCGAAAAATAGCTTTCAGCTGTCCCTAATTTGCAATGCGAGCCTTTGCAATGGGGACTCACAACGGTTAATTTCCTTTAACTAAAATACTGTATCTATGATATTTTTATCATCTTATATTATCCTAATAGTTTTTAGACCAGCCTTTGGTGTTTCTGTAACACTATTGGGTTCCAATGTCCAAATCTCAATGAAAGCAGTCAGCATAGCTGGGTTAACATGAAGGGATTTTAAACCAAAAGTCTTGCCAAAGAAGCCTCAGGTACAGATATGTATATAATAAATAATATAGGGGTCAATTAATAATATATCTGATTTACATATTGTAAGCTTGTAAGGACCCTCTTACCCCCCCCCTTCTGTTTGTTATTACCCAGGTTAGTTTTATAATGATTGTTGAATTGATAAAGTCCTACATAATATGATGGCGTTATATCAAAATCTGTTAGTAAATAATGTAAAAAATAATGTAAGAGTTTCCAGAATCCCATACATCTCTGTGAGGTTGTTCTGGGATCTTAATAGCAATCATTAATGTCTGACAAAGTGGCAGTTAACTTCGTTTCAGTGTTAAATCTACTGCTTTCAACTTGATTCAGAGTTATTTGTCATTATCCAAATGATTTTGATTCAAACAATCTAATTCATGTTGTTAGGATGGTCTTGCTTATTACATTTTCTGCACTACTTCTCTTTAAGCCACCACTAACTGGCATCACAAAAAGGTTTTCCACTGCAATAATAAGATTGTCTTGAGTGTGAGTCTCCTCTCCTTCTTCCCCTAACCCTAAAAGTCCCCAGAGAGGTTATGCACCTTTCTCGGGGTGTCTCGCAGGTCTGTGACGGGTGCTACAGATTCAATGGGCGGCGCTTCTGATAATTCACATTCACATTCTGAAAAAAGAAATGTGAAAATGGCTGCCTATTCAAAATGGAGACAGCCGGAAAAGAACTTTCGGCTGTCTCTATTTCTAAAAGTCATCATTCTCGCCGGAGACTTCCACCGGCCCATATGCAGTCATATCCAGGAGGAAAAAGCCAACCTCTTAGTCTAACTTGATATATGAGGTAAAATGTGATATTGAGTTGAGTGGTAATTATGTCTTCCTGTAAAGCATCTTATTTCAGTTGTGGTATGTACAAAATAATATTCACCCCTCATTAAGCCCACTGCCTGCCATGTGGATATCCAAATAAGTATAAACACCTTTATTTTACTGGATATCTAATTATACTTGTACAAATAATGGCTGTTAGTATGACTGTATCAGCGCCTAGCATTGCTGGGACTTTTAAAAAATAAGTTTAAACAAAAGTAATTGCATTATTTATTAACTTGTGGCTAGCAGAAATGACATTTCATATGTGACAATATATGCATGATATATATACATATCTTTGTTCCATAGCAGCAATGTATATACACACAATGTATATACATTGCTGCTATGGAACAAAGATATGTTTTTTTACACCTACAGTCTGGAATCTGTCATATTAAAATTTATCTTGTACTGAAAATATATAGTTGCAGTGAATATGCGAAGCAACGCTACAGTAGAGGATTCATAAGTAAACAACAGTGACAGCAATGACCATGAAGTATTTTTTCCACATAATATACCGCAAGAGCTAATTCTTTCTATGTGGGGAAAAAAGACATTAGGCTACAGTGATAACTGCAATGTGCTTGTGCAAAATATGTTCTTCAGATGACATATTGGATGGTGGTAATTTGTACAATTACAGTCTGTATACTCCTTTAATTGGAATAATATTTTATATTCATGTGAGAAGTGAGGGTATTTGTTACATGATTTCTGTTGAATTGTAAAACAGTCACTTGTAATGTGCTGCAAGTTATGTTTATGCTAGACTGATAAAATGATTTGCACAAATAAAATACTATGTACTTGTATAGGGTACATTAAAATGCATTATTAATTCTATCTCAACAATTTGCACTTGCTGAATAAGAAAATATGTGTTATAGAGGTGACAATGACAAATGAGATCAGGGTATTTTTCTTGCATGACAGCATTTTCCCACAGCATATGTCTTCAGCAATGAGGGTGATTACAAAAAAAATACAGAACAAAATACTGCTTAATCAGACAGACAGTTTCACAAGCAGGAATTATGTACCATATGTCTGTCTCTGAAGTGTCAAAAAAGAACGTGACAGTCATTTGTAAACATTTTAGATAAATATTCCTCTTTACTATTACTACGACTGCATACCTTAGTGCAACTGATAATATCGCATGCTAATTTATGTCCTGGGTAAATTAATCTTAAACAGATTACAGTACAACTAGAGAAAAAAGAAATGTAATGTTATATTGAAAAAAATCACTATTACAATGCACTGAATTATTTTCCAGCATCAAAGTCGAGTTATTTGGTAATTTGCCCAGTGTTGGACAGCTGTGAGTATTTTATCAGTTTTACAGGGTCGAGTCTTTATTTTGCTAGAAAACGTGTCTTGGATTATAAATTGCTACAAAATAAAAATAAAAAAAAGCACAGAACACTAAAAGAATACAAGGTGCACAATGCAATTTGGATAACACATCTTAAGGAACATATAAAATATAGATATTTCACATCTTAACAGTACCTCTATAGCGGTTATCCCTCATTACATCTGCCCCAGTTCATCTTTTGCACTCACAGGTCCACATTTACTAAATGCGGGTTAGAGAAAGTGATCAAATGTCTGTTATATTCCCCTAGGACACAGCTGAGAGTTTAGAAACTGAAATCTTGGATCTAATCTATTTAAACATTCATCAGAAATATAACTTACTAGATGCATTACAAAGTCTCTTGCTAGGATGCGCAATGGTGATCCAGTAATCACCTGTTGGGCTGACACTGTACTTGACCAGACATGACTCAATATGGCATGTGTAAGCTTAAATGTTTTCTGTTGTGTGATGGTAAGAAATAATAAGCCAGATATGCTTAAAAGAAAAAGTGACTCACCAAAGGTAAAAGGTAAAGAATGAGAAGTAAGAACAGAAAAGACCAGGAAATAAGGGGGAGAGTGGTAAGGATGTGAAGAAAATTGGAAGCAGCATGAAATGTGGAGAAACAACAGTGGTATTGTGGGGAAAGGTGGGAAGAGGTGGATGAAGATCATGTTATTGTGTGTTACTTCCATATCATTTTCTACCAGACTCAGCCTGAATTTGTCTACCTCTCTCCTTTTCTGCTCCCTTCTTTTACCCCCTGGAATACCATTCTTGCTTCTCAAGAATTGAGTATCCAAGAGTATTGGAGAAGTTTTAAGCTAGAGGATTTAATAACATTATATTTCCAATTCTTTTGACTTTCCTTCCATAATTTAAGAACCCCAGAGACATTTAATAATGGAATGGAAACTAATCCTACATTGTCTTGTCTCTGAGGTACACGGAAGAGCAACCAATGATCACTCTGATTTTAAAGCCTTTCTCACTGAAGCATGATTGTAATCAAGGCTACTGTCACAATGTTTACAAATGCAGTACTCTACAAACCAGAGCCTGATTAAGACTTTATGACTTCATGGGGCCCAAGGCAAGATGCCCATTTGGGTCCCCCCTCAGTGAATATATATATGTGTGTGTGTGTGTGTGTGTGTGTGTGTGTGTGTGTGTGTGTGTGTGTGTGTGTGTGTGTGTGTGTGTGTGTAATACCCCTGGGTGATAAATGTAGCAAATCTGTAGATTTGGATATACATTATACAAATTTGATTATAGTAAAAAAAATTGTTGCAATTCAGTCAATGATAGTTAAAAGTACACTTATTACTACCACAGGCACAACTAGGAGAGTGTGATTCACTAGCTTTTGGTACACTTACCATTGAAAATCTCTGCTGCCTGGAAGTTGGTCGTTCTGTGTGAAATGCTATGGATGTTAATGTGCAGAGCCGTGTGGGAGCTGTTGCCAGGGCAATGATTAGTTGCCACACGAGGGCTGTTGCCTAGACAACAGTCAGCTGATGCGGAGAAGCACAAGGAGCTTCTGGAAAGATGGGGTGGTGAAAGTAGCACGAGAAAGTTCGTTGGGATTGTTGCCAGTTGGTGTGTGGTGAAGGAGAAGAGAAGTGGTGCGGGAGAGAGATATAGCTGTCACGTTTCCTCTAGTTTCTACTCACTGCACATTACCGTTGTTTACTTTCTGCCTGTCACATGATTCCCTCTGCCTCTGCACTTCCTGGTTCTCTCCCTGCTATCTCTCAGGTGCTGGTGATTACCTTGCTTGATTCCTTTGCACCTGGTGTACTTAAGGCTTTCTCAGACAGCAATCTGGTGTCAGAGCAACAGCTATCCTTCCTGCTGTTATTATCCTGAGCTCACTCATGTCCTCTGGCTCCCTGATTCCTGCATATCTTTCACTGTCTGGTTCCTGGTTCCCTCTGTGTTCATGTTCCTGTTCTCCGGTTCCAGGTGGCTCCAGCCCTGTCATTGTTCCTGCTACCTGTACAACTGCTCCCAGCATACCTGCCGCAACCTGTGCTACCACTCACTGCAACTACTAATGCTGACCTTGGACCTCGCCTACCGTCTCAGTGCCCGGCGTGATCCGCTTCTGGGCCAGGGCTGAGCTCAGTGAGTGATAGTTTGCTCTGACCACACATCATGAGTCATCATGTCGGATCCTGTCATCAAACCTTCAGCATTCCAGGTCAAGCTGCTTAGTGAGGCTGTGGAAAAACAGAAGCAGCTTAGTGAGGTTGTGGAAAAACAGGCACAGGAGCAGAGCCAAATTGTGCAAGTACTCCAGCAGTTATCTGGTCGCATAGACACCATTGCAGCTGCTGTTACCACTCCTCCGGCTTCCCAGCCTGCACCTGCAGCTGTTCAACCGATCGCAGTAATAGCTCCCAGACTGCGACTTCCGACTCCAGACAAATTCTCCGGTGATCCCAAAACCTGTAGAGGTTTTCTCAATCAGTGCTCCATACAGTTCGAACTTTCTCCAAGTAACTTTCCTACGTTCCAAGGTCTCCTTTATTATATCACTCCTGTCTGACAAAGCCCTGGCCTGGGCTTCACCACACTGGGAACGTCAAGACCAGGTGATCAGCGACTACTCTGCTTTCTTAGATTCATTCCGGAAAACTTTTGATGAGCCTGGAAGAGCTTCTTCTGCGGCCTCAAGCCTTCTCTAGCTGTGCCAATGTGCTTCCACCGTGGGTCAGTATGCCATATCATTCCGCATACTGGCTTCTGAGCTCAATTGGAATGAAGAGGCCCTTACTGCAACCTTCTGGCAAGGCCTGGCAGACTGGGTGAAAGATGAGCTGGCGGCTTGAGAACTTCCTGAGACTCTAGACGCCTTGATTTCACTAAGCAATCGGATTGACATCCGGTATAAAGAACGTACCAGAGAGAAAGCTTGTGACCACGAGGTCTTTCCTCATTTGGCCCCTCGCTTCCAGTATTGTGCAGCCATCGGTCTTGTCTCCTCCAACACCTACTGAGCAGCCTATGCAACTGGGCCATTTTTGCCTGTCCCCCCAAGAACTGCAGAGACGCCAACAGGAGAACCTTTGTATGTACTGTGCTGATCCCGGACATTTCCGTGCCTCCTGCCCAAAGCGTTCGGGAAGTGCGCATTCCTAGTTGCTTCCAGGGAGCGACAACTAGAATCAGCCTTACAGCTCCCTGTATCCTCTGAAGACCCTAATCAGCTTCTATGCATGCCCATAACCTTGGTTCACGGTAAAAAGTCTCTGGTTCTAATGGCTTTCGTGGATTCTGGGGCTGCAGGTAACTTCTTGACTGCTGAAGTCGTGGCAAAATACGTAGATTGCGTATATGCTGTCTTTTAGACCGCATATACGCAATCTACGTATCAAAACGATACACAGATTACGTACAATAGCTACTACGCATGCGCAGTAGCTACTGTTTATTGAACTACGTCCGTCTATGGAAGACGGATGTAGTTCTGGATCCGGCCCCAAGTCTCTTGAAAAACCCTTGGTCCTTTCTGCAATTGACGGTTGTCAGATAGGCTCGACTCCATTACAATCCAGCATGATCTCTGTTCAGCTACAAGTAGGCGCACTTCATTCAGCGACTATCTCCTTTTTGGTGCTGCCTTCAGCAATCCGTCAAGTAGTCCTGGGGCTACCCTGGCTGAGGTTGCACTCTCCCACCATTGACTGGAATACTTCACAAATTCTATCCTGGGGTGGCAATTGTCATAAGTCATGTCTACGTTGAGTCACTCCTGTGTTTGCGATACCAGTGGCTGCTGCCAACCCTGAAATCGCCACCCAGGACAATCTCACCAGTCCAGAATCCTCTGCCTAGGACAGTCCTTCCAGTCCATCGAGCATGCTTCCAAACTAACCACCTCAGGATGCACAGTTTTCTGATGTGTTCTGCAAATGCAAGGCTGAAACCTTGCCACCTCATCGTATGTGGGACTGTCCCATTGAATCTTTGCCTGGCAAAACACCTCCATGGGGTCGCACCTACCCCTTGTCAGTATCCAAAACCAAGGCTACATCTGACTACATTAAAGAAAACCTTACACGCGGCTTCATTCAGAAGTCCTCATCTCCGGCCGGTGCAGGTTTCTTTTTTGTTAAAAAGAAGTCTGGAGAGTTGCGTCCCTGCATCGACTACCGGGGTCTTAATGAAATCACCGTTGAAATTGCTATCCCTTACCATTGATCTCTGAACTTTTAAATCGTGTCAAGGGGGCTACTGTGTACACTAAGATGGACCTGTGTGGGGCTTACAATCTCATCATGATCCGAGAGGGTGATGAGTGGAAGACCGAATTTAACACCAGGGACGGACACTATGAGTATCTCGTCATGCCTTTCGGGCTATGTAATGCTCCTGCTGTGTTTCAGAGCTTCATGAATGAGATCTTCCGGGACATTCTCTACATGTACATGGTAATCTATTTGGATGATATCCTCATTTTCTCTCTTGACTTAGACACCCACAGGACAGGTTTCTGAAGTTTTATCCCACCTCAGACAGAACGGTCTCTACGCTAAGATGGAGAAGTGTAGCTTTGAACAGTCCCAGATGCCCTTCTTGGGTTACATCATCTCCAGCAAAGGCTTACAGATGGACCCTGACAAATTAAAGGCTATCCTGGAATGGCCCCAACCTGAAGGAGTCAAGCCTACTTAGCGCTTCTTGGGCTTTGCGAACTACTACCGTCAGTTCGTCAGGAATTACTCCCTGGTAGTGGCTCCTATCGTGGCACTTACTAAGCAGAATGCTAAGACCTCAGTCTGGCCCTCCGAGGCTATACAGGCTTTTGACATCCTCAAGAAGGCTTTCGCCTCAGCTCCTATTCTGAACCATCCGGATACTTCCAAGCCCTTCTTTCTTGAAGTAGATGCCTCCTCTTACGGTGCAGGTGTGGTTCTCTCTGCTCGCAAGCTTCTGCCTTGTGGCTTTTTCTTTAGGAAGTTTTCCCCGGCGGAGAAGAACTATGGCATCGGAGACAAGGAGCTATTAGCCATCAAGTGGGCCCTGGAGGAATGGAGGTATCTCCTGGAGGGTGCCATTCATCCGGTCACTGTATACACTGACCATAAGAACTTACTTTACCTTAAGACGGCTCAGTGTCCAAATGACAGACAGGCCCGTTGGTCCTTCTTCTTTTCCAGATTCCAGTTGGTGTTCACCTATTTCCCTGGAGCACAAAACAAAAAGGCAGATGACCTCTCTCGTGCCTTCGTCCCGTCTGAAGCAGAGGATCAACGGCATGAAAGGCCTATTTTGGACCCCAAATCTGTCATTCTAGCCCACTCTAATCTGGACCCCCCTCCTGGAAAGACTTTTGTCGCAGAAAATCAGAGGCTGAGACTCCTTCAATGGGCTCACTGCACCCGCTTCTCTGGGCATACTGGAGTCAAGAAAACTTTGGAGTTCCTGTCCCGTTCCTATTGGTGGCCTTCTCTTCGAAGAGAATCTCCCTATGGTGCGGAGTTAGGTACAAGTTATGTACGATCAGAGTTACAATGAGTAACATATGCAGCGCGCATGCGCAGTGGATTCCCACAGCCATGTCGCGTGCGTAAATTGTCTATCGTTATTAAGTCTGGATCAGACCCCAGGTATTTGTAAAAGTATTTGTTCTGACCTAAATAGAACTAAGGCCCGCATTCAGAGTACCGGACGTATATGTTATACGTCCGGTACTCTGAATGCGGGCCTTAGTTCTATTTAGCGGGCCTTAGTTCTGATTAGCGATTTTTACTACTGCTCATGCGTAGTAATTTTTTTAACGTAATCTACGTATCTTTTTCTTTCAGATCGCATTTACGCAATCTACGGAAGAAAAAGATATGTAGATTATGTAAAAAAATTACTAAGCATGCTCAGTAGTAAAAATCGCTAAACACTGGGCGTATATGTTATATGTCCGGTACTCTGAATACGGGCCTAAATCTATAACATAGAGAGGAACCATAAAGATTTATGGGATCATCACTAAAGCCTGCAATCTCTGGGCATTATTTCCTGGGATATCTAAAAAAAAAAAGTTAAGTATATACCGTAATAGATTCCAATTTACATAATAAATCTTTGCAGAGAAGGTTAATAGGAGCTGCAGCTGCAAGTGGCCCAAAGGTAACTTTTGCCGGTTCAGTTAAAGGGTAATAGTAATAAGCAATAATAGTTTTCCTGGTAAGAGATAATTTCAGGGTAGAGAATAATACGGCAATAATTCCGTATCTACCAGGAAAGATTGTTTACTCTCTGCAATGTTAATTACATGATGTATCAAAATAATATATAGTCTCTGTATAACACTTGTATTGACAATCTAACAAATAAAAAGCTGAAAGCATTTGCTCATTTGTGTATTGCAGTATATTTTCCTATTATTTGTAATGGTAATTGCACTGTGAATGTTGAGTACACTGCTCCAAAATACTGTAGAAAAGTGCAATTCCCACAGGAAATTATAGGGGGTTGTATAATGACACAGTTTTAGTCATATGTGAAGGCATGGACTGTAAAACCCTGTTTTGGCTTCACTGCCCTCACTCTGACATGGAGCAAGCACAGAAATTCCTATTAACATTGTTTGGGGCTTGACAGCAGCAGTTCTCCCCCTATGGTGTCTATAGTGATTGCACACTTGGTAATGCTGTTAGATGATTGGTAGAGATGCAAAATGGTAACAGTTACTGACAGGGTCGGACTGGCCCGCAGGGGAGCCGGGGCAATCCCTGGTAGGCCCCGGTACCTGTAAGCTCCACCCCTTTTTGCAAGGGTATGGAGCCTTACTTAGATACCGTGCATCCCTGCAAAGAGCTGGCTATGCTCTTTGCAGGGATGCACGGCTAGCAAATTAACCCCTGCCTTTCATGCAACTGTTTGCATTTACCTATAAATTGATTGAGCAACTTCCATTCTGTGTTTGTACTGTTTGTGGGCATGACTTTAAGGGGTGTCTCCTGAGGTAAGTTTGGCTCTCAGTTTAAAAACATATATATATGACCCAACATTGGGACTATCATTGTTAGAGTTAGGACCACCATATGCACCATATGCAGAAAGGCCTTGTTGGTGGCTGGTGGCTTATCATATATTTGCGCAAATATGTGTAACGGACATTTCTGTGTTTTATTTTACAGATGGAACGTTATAGCCTGTTACTGGTTTATGGCAGTGTTGCTGAGGCAATTTTTTTTTCCTTTGTTTCTGTGGCTAGCATATTAACCCCTGCCTTTCATGCACCTGTTTACATTTACCTATAAATTGATTGAGCAACTTCCATTCTGTGTTAGACCTAAGGTCATGTAAGCATCATAATTCTGCAGAGCAAGCCAGTAAGATAAGATTATAGAGTTCTTTGAAAAAATAGTTGGGGAATGGGGATTTGATGAATATGGAGGGGGTACAAAGGCTAGGTGGACACACTTAAAGAGTGAGCAATAAGGCTTAATAGACACAAAGAGGTACAATAATGTTAGCTGGACACAGAAAGAGGGGCAATAAGTTTGAATGGATAAAAAGAGAGGCAATAATATTAGTTGGACACAAAAGGAGAGGTAATAAGGCTGGATGGACACATAAAGAGGTGGCAAACATACTGGTTGGAAGGGGCAATAAGGCTGGTTGGACACAAGCCTTATACAGACACTGAATACAGGCCTGTAGGAGGGAGAACGGATGTAAATTGTATATTATGGTTGACTGCAGCCCACATGCACAGTCCACTGGATATGGCCTTTTGTCTGCAAATAGTCAGTACATTTAATACCTGTAGCCACAACACAAGCAATAAAATCACCTACCAAATAAATGTTTAAATACATGAATGTTTTAATACATTAAATAAATGTAATTCCCAAAATGTTTTAAACAAAACATCCATTAGTAAAATTTAAAAATAATACTTCTATCCCTTTAGCATTCTGAATAATAACATTTATTGATAATTTTTGACATTCTGATGAGCATACCTTGTTTCCAGATGATGTTATGCATATAATAACTCATGCATTTGCAGGAAGCTTTCAGTACATTGACATAGCAGTTCATCATAATTATGGTACTATAGTTAAGGACTTTGAATGGGTCATTGTGAGTTCAGCAACTGAACTCAAAACAGAAAGGCATAAAGAGTCATTTAAGTGAGTCACTGTTTCAAACATTCTAACAATGAGGTAATTTCATATTATTTTGTTATCTCTGCATTACTGAGCTGTTGATCAAAAGTGCAATGATCCGGGAAAATGTATTCTGCTGGAAATTTTTTCGTTTTCAGGAAAAAGGGTTCA
>WWET01000245.1:529029-548189 GCA_011038615.1 Limnodynastes dumerilii | reverse complement strand
GTAGGTACAATCAATGGGAGTGTCATGGGTGTGAAAGTTTATACGCCCGGGCAATCATACGCTATGCTCGCGGGCGCTTGTGGTCGTAGGTCTGGATCAGGCCTATTGTGTGGACTCTCTACACCGCATCTTAGAAAATGATTGATAGCTCTTATCCCTATGGGATGTTGGATGCTGGTGTAGAGAGACTCCACATCTAGGCATACAAGCCAGGTTTCCATCGGTACATATACCCCATTGATCCTTGCCAGGAGATCCTGGGTGTCCCTAATGTAAGAAGGGAGGGTCATAACGAAAGGACGCAAGTGAGTATCTATGTACTTGCTGGCTTTCTCAGTCAATAAGGAGTTGCCAGATACAATGGGGCGACCTGGGGGACATATCATATTTTTGTGTACCTTAGGCAGTAAATAAAAAGTGGGTACTTTGGGGTGTTTGATAGTCAGATATTTATACGTTAAATTAGAAATGACATCATCTTGTTTAGCTCTTAAAATTATTTCCTGATAGGTATTATGAAATTCGGCAGTAGGGTCCCCTAATAGTTTCCGGTAGCATTTGGGATCTTCAAGTTGTCGTTTAGCTTCTGCTACATACATTATTGAGGGCCATAATACAACATTGCCCCCCTTATCGGAGGGCTTGACAACAGTATCCTCCCAAGAGGCAATGTCTTTTAAGACAAAAGTCTCATCTTTTGTTAAATTAGATTGAGTTAACTCCCTATTGGGAAATAAGTTATTAAACTCCTGGGTGACCAGTTTCTTAAAAACCAAAAGTGCCGGGTATTTCTCCAAATCTGGAAAAAAATTTGGATTTAGGTCTCAAAACTGGGATATTGATTTCACTACTCGATGCTGCCGTATTTAGTTCTTCCAAAATAGACAAAAACTCTTGATCTTGTGCATCAAACGGGGGAGATATGGATTGGTCCTCAGTTGTATCATTCGAGACACTGGTGGAATTTGGTTTGTTATAAATTAAGTGTAATGCCACCTTTCGTAAAAACAGATGTAGGTCCTTCTCCAAAGAGAAGAGGTCACATGACATAGTGGGTGCAAAGGATAGACCCATACCTAGCACTCTTTGATGGACGTCAGTGAGTACATGATTGGTCAAATTAATAATTTGAAGAGAATCAGACTTACTATCTAGAATCTGCGGCAATTCCTTTGTCATCGTCTGTTGTAACCTCTGAATGAGCCTCTTCCTTGTGTGTGTGTGTGTGTGTGTGTGTGTGTGTGAGTGTGAGTGTGTGTGTGTGTGTGTGTGTGTGTCTGTGAGTGAGTGTGTGTGTGTTAGGGAATTAGACTGCTATGCAGCAGAGGTTAATGTGAAAGACTGTTTAAAATTGTAAACAGCTACTTAATATGATGCACTGTTAATAAAAAAAAATTATGTAAAATGACAATACTGATAATATGGTCGTACCATCTGACTGCCAAGACATCTAAGACGTCCATTAATGTTTTCTGTGAAAGGAGGAAGTTTACAATGTAGATTTGAAAATACAAAAAATGATAATAAAATAATAAAACTTATGGAATTGTATTGGTTATTGGCTGTAACAAGTGAATTATAAGTTGCTTCTTTCACACATTAAAATAGTAGTTTTATTTTGAAGGGACACATTTAATAACAATAGTAGAGCACATTACACAATGGACCAAAGCTTCTGTCAGTGCATAAGCACTGTTGAATTTATTGTGACCCATTCACCATCCCCCAATCTCCTACCTACTTACCTATTGCAGCATAAGCCATTACCATCTTACTCTATGTCAGTCTGCCCAACATGTCTGCGAAGCCTCGCCCCTTTTGTGGCACCTGCGAAGCCACGCCTCTTCTTCAAATTTTAACTTTTTGGGGTTTTTTTTAATTTTTTTTTATTTTCAATGTGGTGGGTTTCTGGGCACGTGCGTACACAGTGTCCAAAGTAAAGATCCACTTTCCTTCACACCGTAAAAAAGCATTGTCACAATTACCCCATGGGGAGGCAGGAACATGGGGCTGGATCCAGACTTAAGTAAGTGCTTGAAATTAGTTTCTCCTGGGCTAAACCATGTTGATTGCAGGGGGAGTCAAGTTAATTGTATTTGTATGCAGGGATATATCTTTGAATTGCTTACTGCACACAGATACTGACCAGCTTTACTATCACACTGTTATTTAGCCTTGAGATAGGAAGCATCACCTCTCAACTCTAATACTATTTGCAACAGATGAAATATGATCCCCTGCAATCAACATGGTTCAGCCCAGGAATAACTAATTTCAAGCACTTACTTAAGTCTGGATCCAGCCCATGGTTAATAATTTTACCTTTTAATTCCACCATAGTGTGGTGTTTTACAGTAAAGTGCTTGGCCAGGGGTTGTTGATGTACTTTTTAGGATGATTATGTAGGACTATGTATATCTGTGTTTGTATGTTATTTGTTTGTGGATCCATGAAGAAAGAGGTGTACACCTCTGAAATGTTGAAATAAATTGTCTGGATTTTCAAACCAACTTTGAGAGTCTGAGGTCCTCATTTACTAAGGTCGATTTTTGACAATGATTCTACATCGATCATCATCGCTGGGATTTAGCAGCAATTTTTTACCAAAAATCGAGGCATTTACCATGCCCGAATCGCCGTCGATGTTGATTGATTTTAAAATGGAAAATCAATTTCAAAATCGGCATGCATTATTCTATTACTTATCCTGCCAATGCATATACTACTATAAGGAAAAGCATCACCATGTGTTTGTGGCCATGCTAATCCTTATAGTAGTGTAAGCAGCAGCCTGATAAGTGATAGAATTCTATAAGCAAATGTAACAAAGTAACAAAATAAACATTGCAATACTACATGTTAAACCCTGAATAAAATGTGTACAAAATGTCCCTTAGTGTGTATAACGATTATAATGGTGACCACCAAATGTACCCTAAATTGTATTTTACTGTAAAAATGTGTAATAAAATAATAAATAAATGTCGCGACTCACCGTTTAGCAGTCATCTGTCTTTGGATGACTTGCTTTTATTTTCAGCTTCTTCTGAAGATCTTCTTTCAATGGTGCTTGGAGAGGCTTGTCACCTTGCTTGAAGATATTCTTCCGGTGCTGGCAGCTGGTCTTCGGCCTCTTCTGGCCCTTTCCACGATGCACCCCTTCTTCCGCCACGGTGTCCCCACTACTAATGACCGGTCTGTCGCTAGAGGGCCCCCTTTTATAGAAAAAATGATGTCACCAACACTAGAGTGCTCACTAAAGCCCCTAATGTTGATGACATCATTTTTACTATAAGCTGCTGGGACTACATAGGTCCATTCTGTTCATGCTCTCCCCTGACGACGGCGTGGCAGCCGAAACAGCTACAGTGATGAACCATACCTAAGTATCAACACGCTTTTATTTACTTCAATGGACCTTTACTTTGATAATACACCTCTCTTGTTGAGCCTATTTGCCTCATGAACTTTGAAACTATGTTGCTACTCTGAAACCATGTTGCTAATTTGATGATCTATTGTCCTATTTTTGACATCAGTTAATTACTATTGTGTTGATACCTAACAGAGCTGTATGCTGCTTTTTTTCTATATCCACTATTTTGCACTATTGCACTTTTTGATGTATATTTTTCTGAGACTACTGGGTGGTGTGTGTTGCCGCTAAACTTGATACAGTAAAACAATTGAAATACTTTTACTACTTGAGTGCTGGCTGTGGATCAGGTTCTTTTCTTGGTTCCAATGTAAAATATATATATATATTAGAGATAGATAGACAGACAAAAACCTTTGAAAAACAGAAAACTTTAATTAGCAAAATATACAGAAACTAATGAGGTCTATATGCAGTAGCATTAGTGCCTTTACAACCATAACTTTACACTGTTTTGAGAGTAAATGAAGGAGCAAATCATTAACTGAATTTCCTAATTAAGTACCCATCCTGTATAATAATGGCAGGATTTTGCTTGAATGACAATAGGCCTGATCCAGAATGAATAACAACAGGCAATTTATGCATGCGGCATGTGTAAATCTGGCTGTGGGAACACACTGCGCATGTGCACGGCAGATGTAACTCTGATGATACCTAACTTATATGTAACTGCGTACGACAGTGTGTGACAGCCCTACGAAAGCCGAAAATATGCATTGTCAGAGGAGGGGGGCATTTCAATTGTACAGTATGGGCTGGGTTAGGCACTTAAGTACACCAAGGCATACACACAGAGATACGCAAAGAATAGTTAAGGTAGGTATGTGCGTGGGGAGTGCCAGAGGGAGGGCGTTATCCTTAGTAGTGCGTAACTTAGGTACACATGCATACGTAAAACAAACTGGATCAGGCCCAATGACAGCGTCTTGGGTCAAAGACATTGTATAAGTTTGTAAGACTAATTTATGATATTATTTTATGACAATATATTGTCAATTATTAAAACATAAATGTGCTTGTTCACTGCTATAATGCAATTAGCAGCCTATCACAATTATGTCTTATTTAAAGCAAATTAAACCAAAACACTAGTGAAATTAATTGTATGTTGTGTGATTTACCACCAGTAACTGCTAAAAGCATTAGCAGTATCTTATTATTCAAACATTTATCTTGAGTTTACAAAAAAAAGAAAAAGAAAACAGTTTGTTAGCAAACAAATGATTTTGCAGTGTGGTTGCTAAGAAACACTAGATTCCATTGCTGATACGGTTGACTTTAATAGCTGCTACTTCCCTTATTATCTCTTATAGCTGATTGATCTGATAAAATAATTTTGCATTATATTATTTTAAAATACATTTTTTTTTACAGAAAGCAAGCCACATATTTAACCTCAATTTGTTAGGTCTTAGTAGCCAAGCATTTGGTATGCCATATATCCTACTATCATCTAAAACAGATTGTAAAATTAATAATACGATGAGGCATTTCTGCTTTTGTTGTAGATTTCAAGTGTTACAGCAGAAATACAGACAAGTTAGAGGTTTGAATCACAAGCTAAAATACTAATATAACCAAGGTTACAAAACATGACCCCTGGATCCAACAGACTACTTTCAAAAAAACAGATAACATAAGATTTGAACACATCACAAAACTTATTCAGACAAAACAACTGTTTAGGAATTTTTGGCAATCCCAATACACTGAATAGCAGGAGGCTATAGGACCATATGCAGACCCCTGCACGCTTTCTGTACGTGCCGGGGTCTATTTATTACACCTGGAAGAGCAGAGTGCACACCCCTGTCACTCCCCTCTGACACTTCCGTGTCAATACCCCCTACCTTAAAATTGCTGCACGGATCTGCCTCCATACGATGACAGATCCATGCAGATATTCCTAATTCTGCTCCTTTTGCCATATTGGTATGGAAAACTCTGCCTCTGATGCAGGGTTTTGCCATCCGAATGGCAAACTCCGCCCTGTCATACAGATCTCCATGAGGAAGGAACATCTGGTGCGCAGATGTTATAAGCAAGGGAACTTACGCAAGTGATTTGCATAAGTCCCCTTGCACACTTAACTGTGAATACAGGACCAGATTCAGACCCCTTCATGCTTTCCGTGCGCACGGGGGTCTGAAATTACGCGAGACAGAGGGGAGTGCACACCCCCTGTCACTCCCCTCTGTTGTGCAGGCTTTATGGCAGTTTACGCTGCCATAAGCCTGCCTTAACTGCGACAGGCGGATCAGCGGTCCGTACGACCGCTGATCCGCTACAGTGTGGGAGCCCCCCCCCACACTGTACACTTTACATGCTTCCCCCCGCCCGCTTTAGCGGAACAAAGTTTCTATAGTAATCCTAGTGTAACATCTGGAGGGCGCATGCACCTTGCGTGCGTAAATCACCTGACGATCTTAAATCTGGATCCGGTCCACAGTCCATAGTGCTCATTTAGGAATTAACATTTTTGTGCCTTCAATAGGTTCAGTCTAAGCTGCAGCCATAGACTTTTAAAGGACTATCTAAAATAATCATTTATCTCTATACTGAACCAAAGGCTTAATTAATAATATCTTTTAAAAAAAGCTGTTTACACTGCAGATTATAGCTTATCCTAAAAAATGTAGTTAATGTATGTGTGCTAAAAAGGCTAATCTGTCCATCAGGCCTCTGTAGACAGATGTTATGTACATTCAGAATTCTGCATATAGACATTCTCGTTAACAATGGGTACATTGCCACATACTTTGATGGTCTTTACACAGTGGTTCTCTACATATGCTTTTCTTTAACAGGAAATTTGTCTTGTGGATGGTTAAGAGAACTTCTTAAACACACACACAGAGGAAATTAGATGTGCCTGACTCACCATTCACACCTAGTCCAGCTTCAAAAAGAACCAAAGGCCGTATACAGACCGACGCTGGCTGGCATTAAGACGCCAGATGTTGCCCGGTGTAGCTACGGAAACGCCCGACTGTGGGTCTGTAGCAGCAGTGTAGTAACGCTGGGGGGGGGGTTCCCCTCCGTTACTACGCTGCAGTTAGTGCAGGTAGGCGGGGGGAGGGAGGGTAATGAGGCTGGGTGGGTGGCGTTAGCGTAGAAACGCCGCCGTCCCAGCGTATTAACACTCGCTTGCGCCCGCTGAAGTTAAGGTAGCCTTCAGCTGGCGTAAACGAGTGTTAATACGCTGGGGCAAGGGGGAGTGTTGGGGGAGTGAAGCGATGGTACGCTGAGCATTAGACCGCTCAGTGTACCATCGTCGCTCTGGATCAGGCCCCAAGTCACCAATCTTACTATCTCTAGACTCCTTCAAACCTTGGATTGAAGGTCTATATTATAAACATTATAGAAAGTTACACTATAATGCAACTAAGCTGTTATATATCCCAATACCATAATTGATTGATATCCCTGTGTAGATTAACAAACAATAAATAGATTTATTATATTCCTATATGTGACTCAAATATCCAGGGAAAATTGTATTGGTTTATAGGTTTAAGATACAAAATGAGGGTAACTGAAACAATATCTAGGGCCAGATTTACTAAACTGTGGGGGAGGGGGGATTGAGATTTTGCGCATAGCAACCAATCAGATTCTAGCTGACATTTTTTAGTATGTAATAGGAAATTAAGCTAGAATCTGATTGGTTGCCATGGGCAACATATTCACTTTTCCTTTCCCACAGCTTAATAAATCTGGCCCCAAATAAAAGGAACTGAGAAAACAGAATGGGATCACTCACTGAAATCTTTAAAAGCAAGTTGTGAAAGAACAGGGAGAACATACAAATTCCATATGGATAAAGCATTACTGCTTAAAAGCAACTACTACTTAAAGTACTTCAAACATTAAAGTTGTGCACATGTAGTGTTATTTTTAGCCCATGTGATTGGTTTTTTTTTATAGTACCGAGAATGCATAAAAATATGCATGGAAGATGTGAGTTAATGAGTTGTATCTAGACATATACCACCTTATGTTCAAAGGGCACCATGGGGTATCCTGATGTTGGGACTGGTCATGATTATGCTAATTTTTCTGCAATGTTCAGTTGAAATATAATATTTAATAAAATATAATATAATATTTATAAACCTCACCAAAAAACAATCCTGTCTCATGGGCTACGGTAAAATGTAGTCTCCCTAATAGCCATTTAGAGGTGTGAAAAGGCTTCTGTGTTTTCTGATCCAGACTTAATAACAACAGCCGGTTTACACAAGCGGCATGCATCTGTCTGGCTGTGGGAACGCACTATGCATGCGCATAGAATATGTTATGCAAATAACTCTGATCGTGCTCTGATAATACGTAAATTGTTTCAGAGCTCTAGGGCTAGCGATAGGGCATGACGGGCCTCATCCACACTTAAAATAAAATAAAATAAGGCATAGATTTGCAAATATACGCACCACAAGTGGTAGTTACCCCTTCTTACGGATCTCATTAGGCACAGAGTTGAACACTGCGCATAATGGGTTTTTGTGCTTAAAATCTGGATAGCGCATGCGAAATCGCAAAAAATTAAGTATTAATCCGGTTCGACATCTCTACACATGGGGGTGGATGGGTGGTTAGGAGGAGGCATTTAAATTGTACAGTATGGGCTAGGTTAGGTAGTTAGGACAAGCCATAATATACGACCACACATACACAAGGAAATGTTAGGGTAGGGTTCTGAACATGTAAGTCATCTAAGTTACATACGGGAGATGGGAGTGCCAGGGGGAGTGCATTATCCTAAGTAGTGCGTAACTTAAATAAGCTTGTATACGTAAAATGATTTTAAGTCTGGATCAGGCGACATATCTTTTCATTATACCTTACAAGAATAATATGAAATTATGAGTTATAAAAATGTGGGGCTGAATTTCAGTTAGAAGTATAGTAAGACCCAAATACAGCTTTCCCATCTAAAATGCAACAAGAAAGAAAACTAGATTTTAGACCATTAGTAAATCATTAAACCTTTGTTTACTTGCCATTTAACAGCTACTGCAGAGATCAGACAATGCAGCAGACATCACCTATTCAATTCACAGGATAAGTCAGACACTCTCTCTGTAGGACATTACATGGGTGATGTCAGCTTTATAACTTAAACAATGCACAAGGACACTACTGTTTATTAAACTGTACTAAAATACAAATGGTAATTATACTGAAAATACTGGTAACTTTTTTCATGTAGGCATAAAATGTTGTGTTAATAAAAGGTTCTAGTTCTCCATATTATTACTAAAGGCTTTGAATTTGTCTGATTCGTGAAAGACTCCATATTTAACTGAATCCTTAAACTAAGGAGTCAGAGTTTCATCTTAGGTAAAAGTTTATGTTATAAGCTATTTTTTCTACCATTAACTACTCAGTGATACAATCATTAACCAGAAGTGTGTGTATTCCTTAAAGCAAAATACTACACTTGCCTCATAGCATGAAATAAAAGCATTCCTTTTTAATCAGAAATCAAAGCTAAATTTTAATTAAAGATGAATTAACAAGAACTGTTTAAGATTTGCATTAGGTATTCTTAACGTGTGCTAATTGCATTTGGAATATTATGCTTTCATCTTTAGTTTAATAGGGGGAATTGAAAGAGTAGAGGCTTGTTATGAGATTCAGGCACAAATGTTCTGAGTACTGCTGACTGGTCATCTTATAATGGATATTTATGTTATCATCTAAGGGGTCAGCAGTCTTTTTTTAAATTAGTTTATAATATATGAATATGCTAATCACTGGATAAGAGATGTGAGCTATCATGAGTAATAGTTATGATCTTAGCCTCTGTACAAGATTGTGTAAACTTTGAAGCTTTACTTACACGTCTCTTAGAAATGTAACCAATATGTGTGTATTTCAGTCTACTTGTGAGGGCTGATCCATAATGCACATGCTAAGAGGTGAATGCTGATAGGTCAAAATGCAATTTAATCCATTCAGACAAAAGAATAATAACACTTCTAACAGCATTCACTTTATTTAAGCTCTTGAATTTCTGTGCATTTAAGATGGTAGCTTAACATGATAGGTCCCTTACTGTGTAAAGTCAGTCTTAGAAAAGTAGGAGTTGGAATCTTTGCTAGAGGCTCTGTACACATGGAGGACCGTGTTCACTTACGAATGCCATAGGGCCACCTGATCTTTAGGTTCACAGTTGTGTGCGTAGGATGGCTAATTAGGAACGTTGTTACGTAACCACGCCCAGAATTCCCCATTGAAATAGCTCCCTGTACCCACTCTTCTTATCTTTGTTCTTAATTTTTCCCGGCATGCCCCTTCATTCTTAAGTCAGCACGAACCTAGATGAACTAGGTTTGTAATGGTGATTCAGAGCCATCCCTTTCTTAAGTGCAATGTAGATTGCATTCATTAAGGACAGTATTCACAGACAGACCCGCACCTAACTTATCCATCCTGCCCCCCTTTTAAGGTACCTTATGGCACTTATGAGCGACATAGGGCTACCTTAACAATCCATGTAATGTTCGCGCGGACATTGCCTATCCCCGCCTCCCCCCTCCCACTTCTACCTAATCCCTCCCCGAGGTGGCATTACGCCGCCTCTTTCTCCCCAAAATACTCCGCGCTGGTACGTAGATAGCGTAATAAGTTCTTTACTAAAGATATGCACCTAAGAAGTGACTGCTTGTTAGATGTGAATCCGTTCCTAAGTAACTACTCATGCGCAGTTTATCCCTTCTTAAATTTACACACCTAAAAAGAAGCAGATTCTTAATTGTGAATCAGGTCGGAGAGTCTGGGTCCAGCAGCTCATAGACCTTTTGTCTTTTTAGCTGGAATCTAAATGTTAAGGGGATTCAGTTATAGACATAAAATCATAGGCAATACCACTCTTTTTGGTAAGCCTGCAAGAAAGAAAACCTCAAATGTTCCATAGGTTTTAGGCTAACTCCACTTTGTGGTTCATGCTTTGCTATCAAAAACCTGTATCAATGGTCACCATGGGCCTGATCCAGACCCACGCCCGCCGTCGCTAGGACGGCGAGCGTGAGTGTAAGATTGTCTGAAAAGCCGATCTGCGCAAGCTACGGCAACGTCCCTACGTTAAGGTTAGTGTAGGTGGGCGGGGGGAGGTAGTTTAATGAGGGAGGGTGGGAGGGCTTAGCGTTAATAGGCTCGCGTGTGANTGGGGGGGGGGGGGGGGGGGGCTTAGCGTTAATAGGCTCGCGTGTGAGCGTATTACCCATTGCTTACGCTGGCACAGGGGGAGTGTCACGGAGAGTGGACGCCGATACGCTGTGCTTTAGTAAGCACAGCGCATCGGCTGCACGAGTGCACGAGTCCCTACTTATGCATAGTAAGTCTGCTTGTACACACTTGTGGGCAGTGGGGAAAGTGTGTTGCTAACAAATCAAAAATAAAATTGCAGATAATTTAATCTGAAATAAAGAGGAGGATGATAATCTGAGGCAATCCTGTATATATCAGGTATTTTTGGTGAAATGATTGGTATGTCTATATTTTACTTCTATATGAAAACTAAATAAAGATGCACTGTAATTATAATTAGACTATATTTTACATTTTAATACAATTCTTTCAAGAATTCTTCCTAAATTAAAAAAAATACAAATTAAAATGATGGTGAATATCTAAATATACAGTATAATAACATGTAAAATAAAATGGAATAAAACTTTTTCCAGTAATTTTAATGCAAAAAAGTAATGTAAAATGGAAGATAAAAAGTGGGATTTATGTGCAAGGTATAATGCATAAGGTAATTAAATCTAGGAAATAATGTACATCATAAGGAGAGGTACGGTACATGCACATCATGGAAATCCAATTTCCACTATCTATTATGAAGAAGACAAATCACTTGAGGAAAAAACCACACTTAACCTCATGGGGCTCACATCACACTGCAAATTCACAATTGTACTTGTCACTTTAACAAATCAATAAAAGAAGTAACCCTTCAACAGCACCAGGTCAGCAGCCAAGGTTGTAGATGTCAGCCTGCAAGGCAAGACCTTTCAAAATCTCAAAAAGTAAACCTGATGATGCACATGAACACCCAGATGCTGTTTGTCGCTTTCAATTTCCTTTATCTTTAACTGTCAACAAGAAGAGCAGTGTTCCTGTTAATAAATAGAGCTATTTGTTCTACCCAGAACCAACATACCAAGCAGTCACAACACAAAGAGAGACAGGCTAATGATGCCTTTGTACTTGTGAGTCACAGAATACTGCAGATGTGCATATTCTTTAGATGTGCCCTGTTAATTTGCAGCTAGAGGCTCATAATTACACATGAATCTTTGTTTAAGGCATATTTTTTGGCAATATGCACTCTCCATTATTACCATCCATATGATGAAAGTTGTTTTACTATAAAACAACTATAAATAAATCAAATAAGAATAGTGTGTGCAATCTTAAAGACCAGCAAGCTTAGCCCAATCTGGCAGTAATTAAAATAGATGGGCAAAGTTCTTATATGTCACATGTGCCAGAAGATGGCTGAGACTTGTCATATCACTCAAAAATATTGCTAAAAAACATATGCTCTGTGATAAAAAAAAATTCTTTATTCATATAAAGACTGCTCCAAGCCCTCTTTCATCAAATTATTATTCACCCAGCTTTATGGGGAATTGCTTCTTGTTTCCAGCTTTTAATCCATCAGAGAATAACAACAACAAATGTTAAATAGTTTATGCAGTTTTTGTTTTCTTTTAACAAATATATCTAATCAAATTAATTTGTTTTACATATTGTGGGTGTGTAACTAAATAAACAGATAAGAGACATTCAATGGTGCAGTGAGGGCCAGAACTACAGGCACTGCTTTACAACAGGGAAGACTTCTTGAAAATAAGCCTTCCCTGCGCTTTGGTCTCCTGGAGTCAGATTTACTTAGCTGCGGGAAAGGAAAAATCGAGATGTTGCCCATAGCAACCAATCAGATTCTAGCTGACATTCTCTAGTATGTAACAGGAAAGTAAGAGCTAGAATCTGATTGGTTGCTATGGGCAACATCTCTACTTTTCCTTTCCCACAGCTTAGTACTGGAGTATTTGCGGCCTGCGTTCCACCACTATGAGATGCCACAATGGATGACATCACATAGGGGGTGGTGCACTGCAGATAACTAGTAATACCCAGCCCTAGAGCTTCAAGTGAGTGAACTTTGTGCTCTAGGGTCTGGTCTAGTTCGGTAGTTCTACCCATATCACAGTCCCCATAAGCCTCTAGACGGATTGCACCACTCCAATGTAAAGTACAGAACAAAGAGTGCTAAGTAAATTAAAATGTTCAAAATAGCCTTTTAAATTGGTATAACAGGATTAGCATGTAAATTACACAGAAATCTTATCACCACAAACCTATGACATTATGTGATAGGTTTGCTGTGTAATGTAATGTAATGTAATGGATTTGGACAGGATTGGTGTGTAATTTACACACAGCAAGGGCCACCATCAGGAGGTGACATCCAGGACTAATGAGCTGATGGGGCCCACGATGCTCACCTTTGCTCTGCACTTCAGTGTGCAGGGAACACCTTCCCAAGGGTAAGACTGGTCCACGACGCCCTGCCCCCTATGTGACGTCACTGATGATGTCATGTAGTACGGGGCCTGTGGGTGTGTCCCAGGCCTCGATATTTCTGATGGTGGCCCTGCGCACAGCAACAATATAAGAGCTATAAAAAGTTCACATGTACATCAGTTATCCTTCTTTATTATTTCTGCAATAAGCTCAGCAACATAATTTCAAAAATAGCCATATAAACAAATACCTTACAAACAAACAAATTGTTGCTGACAAAGTTGTAATTATTTTCTAGAGACTACACATATATGTTAAACAGTTATATTATTATATATCATAATAAGTATAAATAAACTTTGCCTAACTAAAAACTAACAATCATAAAAATATAATAAACAAGTCACTACATGGTTAATCTTCACCCTTGAAGGGATCTACCTGTCCCAAATCCCAATGAGTAATATTGGTGTTATTCATTGTTTGCTGTATAGCTTTGCATAGTTATTGGCCTAGGTGCATAGTTTTTGCACCTAGGCCCACAAAGTGCTAGTTCTGGGGGCAGTGATAGAAGTCATAGGTTTGATACCAAACAGGGACTTTGGGCCTGATCCAGACCTACGTCCGCCGCCGTAGTTACGGCAGGCGTATGCGTAAGATCGGGCGTATGCGTAAGATCGGCTGTTTAGCTGATCTGTGCATGCGTTGGGCAGATGTTGCCCAGCGTAGTGAGGATTTTTCTTTAATCTGGATAGGGTTTCTGTAACTGCAGCGTATGGATGAAGGGGCGTTCCTAGGTTATGGACGCCGTAACTACACTGCAGTTAGGGAAGGTAGGCGGGGGGGAGGCAGGGAAATGAGGCAGGGAGGGCAGTGTTAGTTAGTTACACTCCGGTCGGGGCGTAATTACACTCTGTTACGTCAGCTGAAGTTAGGGTAGCCTTCAGCTGGTGTAACAGAGTATAATTATGCCCGGACCGGAGGAGTGCCTGGATGTTATCCTATGCGTTAGTACGCACAGCGCAACATCGTAACTCTGGATCAGACCCTTTATGTCTGGTTTTTTTGCATTGGTCTCCTTGGTACTTTGGATTGGTACTTGATACTTTTGCATTGGTCTCCTTGGTACTATGGATTGGTACTGGATACTTTTGCATTGGTACTTCATTTTGGTTCTGGTAACTTCGGTGAAAACAGCTAATTTGACAAAGATGCAACTACTGTATAGTTATAGAAGTTACTATTACAGTGGACCCAGCTCTCTTTTTTCTGTTAATTTACCCCCATGCCCCATCATGCTACTAAAACTCAATTAAAACTTGACTTATTGGGGTAAAGGTAAGCCACATAGAAATGACTAGGGATTGACCCTTTAGGTTAGCAGTAAATCCAAATTATCACTAAAATACCAAAAAAGAGATTATGCTTTTTAAAATACAACTCAAAAATAGAGTATGCTATAAAACAACATTGCCTTTGAGAAAGCCGGAGAGCGAAACGTACGTCAGGCTGCTTTGCCCCGTTGTGCACCGGGGATTCACCTTCAGATGCCGACTACATGCCTTTTCTACAAACTCCTTTGAGACCCTGGCATCTTCTTTAGAGTGACATGGAGGGTAAGATAAGGCCCGTTGGGCTGAAGCACAGACCGTGAGGTCGCTAGCCTGTACTATAGGAACAGATTTATTCTGCCTATTCCATTAGATTAGTAGGTCTCTGTATTGATTACAATTGCAACATTGTCTGTATTGGTGGTATGTTTTAAATTTTTTCAGCCGGCATCCTTATATTGTTACACATTGATGGTGGTTATTAGGGTGATATAAAGAAATATTCGCTGTATTGGCAATAACATTTTGTATGTGTATTGTTTTATAGCATACTCTATTTTAATTGTGGAAAATTAAAAGTTGTATTAAAAAGCATAATCTCTTTTTTGGTATCTTAGTGATAATTTGGATTTGCTGCTAACCTAAAGGGTCAATCCCTAGCCATTTCTATGTGGCTTACCTCTTACTTACTTATAATGCGGTCTTTTAGACCGCATATACGCAATCTACATATCGAAACAATACGCAGGGTTATGGACGCCGTAACTACACTGCAGTTAGGGAAGGTAGGCGGGGGGGAGGCAGGGAAATGAGGCAGGGAGGGCAGGGTTAGTTAGTTACACTCCGGTCCGGGTGTAATTACACTCTGATATGTCAGCTGAAGTTAGGGTAGCCTTCAGCTGGTGTAACAGAGTATAATTATGCCCGGACCGGGGGAGTGCCTGGATGTTATCCTATGCGTTAGTACGCACAGCGCAACAACGTAACTCTGGATCAGACCCTTTATGTCTGTTTTTTTGCATTGGTCTCCTTGGTACTTTGGATTGGTACTTGATACTTTTGCATTGGTCTCCTTGGTACTATGGATTGGAACTTGATACTTTTGCATTGGTTCTGGTCACTTTGGTGAAAACAGCTAATTTGCCAAAGATGCAACTACTGTATAGTTATAGAAGTTACTATTACAGTGGACCCAGCTCTCTTTTTTTTTTGCTAATTTACCCCCACGCCCCATCATGCTACTAAAACTCAATTAAAACTTGACTTATTATTCTTAAAAATACACATTCTTCCCAAACACCTCTATCTCACAAACCCTCCCAATCCACATTCCATTCATTCTTCCCAAACACCTCTATCTCACAAACCCTCCCAATCCACATTCCATTATTTCTCTGACTCCCATGCTTACATACATATTACGATGTGGTACTCCTGACCGGCAGACCAAGGACAACACTTGAGGTGGAGAATCTAAGATATCATATTTCCCTTCATATTGCCCTCTGGCTCCCTACAAACCTACAGATGTCCAACCCTACAATTGACCACAGTAGCTTGTTGGAAAAGACTTTTCCCTGGTGCCACTCCTTCTTGTCTTAAACCTTGGACAGATGGGTTCAAAGGTTCCGCAATGCGAGAATAGCTGTAATCCCAGACTGCTAGAAATCATGCCATCCCCTCTGTTAAAAGAATGCATTGGCAGGATAGACTTTAATCTAGCCATGGATGACATCACACCCTCAGCAACGGACAGATTTCAGCAATTCCCTTTAACATGGTTGAGGTGACTAGAATTTAGGGAAATGCCAGAGTTCTTGACACTCCTTAACATCTATAACCAATACCAGAGGTATAAAAAGTTTTTTTTATTTTGTTGTTGTGTGTAGCCAAATAATAATAACAGTGGACTGGATTCACAGATACAATTTTGGCTGTTTTTGCGTGTGTATTTTTAGAGTCGGATTAACTGCGCGTGCATAGTAACTTTTTCCATGCAAGTTAAGTAGGATTTAGGCACGGACTCCATTAGGCACAGATTTCTGAATCGCACTTGGTCACATACGTACGGAGGGGCGTGGTTGTCTTCCGTACGTGCGAAGCTAGGTGAAAGTGGGTGGGGGGAGGCATTTAAATGGCCTTTTGAGTGTAACTTACACTCTTACCTAAACACGTAGAGTTAAGGTTGCCCTATGGATGCTTAAGTCACTGAAAATCCGTCCGTGTGAAGAGAGTGTCATGGGTGTTGCCTTGCCATGTACGTGCGTATATTTGCGTACTTTATACACACACATCTGTGAATACGGTCCAGCGTATTTGAATGAAAATGCAAATATGTTAAATGCAATATTGCAATCTACCTTTATTATTTTTGGAAAAATGTGTGTAATTGAAAAGCTTTTTCCACAACAACTGTCTCATTTAATAGGGGATAACATGAAGGCGAAATGTGTAGAATATTAATTCAGCCATGCGCATGTAACATGACTATACAATAGCGTAATATTTAATTGCGTCATTATATCTTAAAACCCTGCAGTTAATTAAATACCTACATATAATTTAAAAAAAAATCTGAGTAGAACTTACACAGCTGCCCTTGAAAACTGCTGTTTAAAGTTGAATAGTTGCATGATGTCTTTTATTTTGTGCAGTTTTCTGGCTTCACTGGCTTTTGTTTTATCATTCAGACAGCTGTAGAAGAGTTGCAACCTCTCCATTTCTTAGATCTTTGTCCTGTGGGAATTTGACTTTATTGTTTCAGACCAGTAATGACTAGATATCTTTTTATTGTAACTCAAATTCAAAAGCTTCTGTAGTGTTTCATGGCTGTTTCATGTGCTCAGAACTATTTAATAGGGCAAAAATCTATATCTTATCTATTACCCCAGTCAGCACGATGGCAGCTAAGCAAATGGAAAGTAAAATCAACATGGTCAAGCTAAGGGGAAAACTTGATCCATGATTAAACAATGCATACACATCGATGAACAGAGAACAGCCAGACATTTTAATCTTGTGATGCTGTTTTTGAAGCTTCATATCCATTGAAAGCAGGCTGGAAAATTTTCCAGTACTAATAGTGTATTTTTTGTCATTATATATTATCCTTCAGCTTTATTACTTATGCTCTGACATGTGACAGTGTGTTTCATCATTACTGATTTTCCTGGAATGCAATTACAATTACAAACATTGTCATGTCATTTCATACAAAAACCTATTACACATGGCTTATAATTATAAGTGGTTTCTATATTATAACATTTTATAAAATGTTCATGTTTACAGGAAAAAAAAATCAGTAGGATCTGTCTGTTCACTTAAGACTAAATAATAATAAGAAACTAGTTACAACTTAATAAGAAAAGGAAGGGAGGGTGGCTTGTCATGCAAAAACCAACATCTGGGAGAGCTACCATCATTGATGTCTACAAAAGATAACAATGGAGGTGGCTGTCACATATGTAGGTTTTCCAGCATCCATCACTGCCTGTTCTCATAAAAATAAAATACAACAATAAAAAAGTCATTGATAAATGCATGATTTTATATTTTCACTTACCTTATATGTCCGATACACATATTTGCGCAAATATATGATAAGCCACCAGCCAAGGCCTTTCTGCATATGGTGGTCCTAACTCTAACAATGAGAGTCCAAATGTTGGATCATATATATATATATATATGTTTTTAAATTGAGAGCCAACTCACCTCAGGAGACACCCCTTAGAGTCTCCAAAATATCTGCTGTGGAAAAACAACAAACACAAAATAGAAGTTGCTCAATCAAATGCAAACAGGTGCATGAAAGGCAGGGGTAATCTGCTAGCCACTGTCACGTGCTGTCACCAAAGGGTGACAGAGCTTACCTTCTTCTCCAGCCGCAGCGTCTCCCCGCAGTCCTCAGTAACCAGCATCCACTGCCTAGCAACCAGGACGCCGGAAGTCTCTGCTCGGTGCGTACACGCTATACTAATATAGCGTGTACTTCCAGTTAGCCGCGCCGTCTTCTTTCTCTTCTCTGGCGCCCTGGGGTTGCCCAGCAATCAGGACGCCAGATTATGCCTTGTTCTCCCGTGATGACTTCTGGCTGCTATTGGCCAGCGGTCCCTGTAAATACCAGCTGACCCTGAGGCTCAGTGCTGGCTATAGCTTCTTGCTGTCCCAGTCCCTTGTCTTGCCAGTTGATCTGTGCCTTGATCGTTGAGTGCCCTTTTTGCTCTTATTCCTTGTTACTTGTTAACCTATTGTCTGCCGCCCTCTCTCTCTCCTTGCCGTTTAGCCCATCTCTCCCTCCCAGTTCCTGAGTGCCTGTTCCTGTTTTCCCTTTGGGATTCTCTCCTGGGTGTTTGAGTGAGTGCGTTCCCTGGTCCGTCTTGTTTGTCCTGTCCTGTTGGTACCTCCCTGTCCATCTTACTCTGACTTACACAGACTTCTCCCGCTTTCCATCATTCCTTCATTCCTTCTTTCCTTCATTCTTCGTGCCTGCTTCTCCTTGTTCTTCACCTTTGCTTCTGCTTCTGCTTCCTTCTCCTACGGATTCGGTTCCGGGGATCGCAACCTGTTGTTGGAGGCGCAGCCAAATCCAACCCCACCATCAGGGGCTCTGGTGTACACCACCTGATAACATAGACTCCACACCATGGTAACAGTCTTCATAACAGCCACAGATAGATGGTATAGTCTGTTACTTGTTTATGGCAGTGTTGCTGGGGCATTTTCTTTCTTTTGTTTCTGTGGCTAGCAGCTTGACCCCTGCCTTTCATGCACCTGTTTGCATTTACCTATAAATTGATTGAGCAACTTCCATTTTGTGTTTGCACTTAACATATATTCCTGCT
>WWET01000245.1:501218-516360 GCA_011038615.1 Limnodynastes dumerilii | reverse complement strand
TGAGATAGACATTGAAAGCAGTAAGGGGGGGGGGAATTTAATAAGAGTCAAGGCCATGGAGAGGAGTGAAGGGAAAGCACAGCCGATAAGGAGGTGTCCTTGTTAAAGCCATTAAGAAAAACAACCATATTAAAGCAAAAAAGAATAATGAAGGGGGGCAATAATAGACTTAAGTTAGAACTAGTAGCAAAAATCAGCAATATGGTATTATAGGTATTGCTAAGACATGGTGGGATGATACACATGACTTGGCAGTCAACTTAGAGGGTTATACTCTCTTCAGGAGGGACAGGGAAATAAAAGAGGAGAAGGAGTATGTCTTATGTTAAAGCCAAGTATATAGGAAGTTATTTATGAGGCTATTGGTGATAACATAGAGGCATAGTGGGTGAAAATATCCAGTGGAGGTAAAAGTTCAAGGAATTTGCTGATAGGGATGTGATATAAACCGCCATGTATTAGTTTGATTGAGAAAGTCCAAATTCTACAGTAGACTGAAAAGGCTGCACAGCTAGATCAAGCTTTAATTATGGGGACTTTTAATTATATATACATTGATTGGAGTATTGAGACTTGTGGTGCAGTTAGAGGAAACAGGTTTCTGAGCATGCTAAATAACCATTACCTTTCCTAAAAAGTAGAGGAACCAACTAGGAACTGCAATATACTGGACCTAGTAATAACAAATAATGTTGAGCTTATATCATATATTCAATTAAGGGAGCATCTGGGAAGCAGTGATCATAATATAATATTGTTTGAAATTAGTTTCCAAAAGTAGTATAAGAGATCAACTAGGGCTTTATATTTTAGAAAGGCACATTTTAATATGTTAAAGGCTTCTATAAAGTGCATACCTTTAAATTTCTTAAATCTTACATTTAAGCAATAAATGTAAGGTAATAAAATCAGAGCTAGAAGTAGTTTCTCTGTAGAAGGACTTGAATAATTTGCAGGATTGGGCGGCCAAATGGAAGATGAGGTTTAACATAGATAAATGTAAGGTTATACATTTATGGATCAAAAAAAGCATGCAATCTGTAAATTAAATTTGGTAAATTTAGGGGAATCTTTAATGGAGAAGGATTTGGGAGTGCTCATGGACAACAGACTTAGGCAATAGTGCTTAATTTAAAGTAGCTGCTGCAAGAGCCAATAAAGCATTAGCATGCATAAAAAGGGGCATAAATGCAAGGGAAGACAGTGTTATTTTGCTACTATATTGATCATTGGTATGGGCTTTAGTTCAGTTCTAGGCACCACAACATAATAAAGACATTTTGGAACTAAAAAGAATTCAGAGAAGGGTGACACATTGATAAAGGGTATGGAGTCAATGAGCTACTGAAAGGAAAGGCTAGCTAAGGAAAGTTTAGCCAGTTTAGGCAGGTTTACTCTAATAAAAGAGGCCTCTAAAAGGAGATATGATTATTATACAAAACAATATATTAAGTGTTAATACAGAGAACTTTCATGGGAATTTTCTCAACCAACAAAGGAAGGTGTTCTTTACAGTAAGGGCCGTTTTGATAAGGAATTCACTGCAGGGAGGGTTGTGATAAAAGATTTAGCTGATATGTTTAAGAGAGGTAGACAAAAATTTTTGCAGAAAAAGGTATCTAGGTTTACGACTGTTAATTAAATTGAAAGATAGTAGTGGATCCAGGGAAAAATAGGACCGTCATCTTGGGTCAGGAGGGATTTTTCCAAATTGAAACAGATTGGAGGTTTCTTCATCTGGATCAATTACAATTATAAGATAGGAATCGGAGGAGATCTATAACAGGTTGAACTTGATGGACTGGTGTCTTTTTTTCAACCTCATCAACTATGTTATTAGGTTACATTTTGGGTCTTCAGGGCATCCATCCTAGTTTAGGCTGATTAGGATCTTGTACCTGTGACACATAGTTAAAAGCCTGTGAGGCTGTTCTCTCATTCTCTGATTGCCCGGGGAGCAGGAGAGAAGACTGCTGAAAGAAACTTTTATGTCACTATATGCTATGTGTTTTCTTTGAGAGGAATATAGGACTTGCCACTTTAGTGTCAAGATATTATTGCTGTGTATTAGTTTCAGCTGGACAGGCCAGGATTAAATTTTTTTTTCTTACTGACAAAATAAACTAACAATGGCTGTTTGCAAGAAAGCACTGAACTGTTTTGCTAATGTTTGATTTCTGGTTGTCCCAGTAAATGGTAACCTATAAATGACCATGGACCGGATCCAGATTTAATATCGTCAGGTGATTTACGCATGCAAGGTGCGTAAATCACCTGACTGAACTGGAGGGCGCATGCGCCCTCCAGATGTTACGCTAGGATTACTATAGTATAGTAATTTAAAGTTCCGTCCGAGCCCATTTGTGTGCAAATGGGCTGTGCTTCCCTTACGCCCGCTAAAGCGGGCGGGGGGAAGCATGTAAAGTGCACAGTGTGGGCTAAAGCGGGCGGGGGGAAGCATGTAAAGTGTACAGTGTGGGAGGGGGCTCCCACACTGTAGCGGATCAGCGGTCGTACGGACCGCTGATCCGGGTAGGCGCGCTAAAGCTGCCATAAAGCCTGCACGACAGAGGGGAGTGACAGGGGGTGTGCACTCTCCTCTGTCTTGCGTAATTTCAGACCCCCGCGCGCACGGAAAGCATGCTGGGGTCTGGATCCGGTCCCTTGTGACAATATATATACTACCAGTCTATACAGGATCATTGTTACCACAATGTCTGTGGAGAGTTGACTGTCAACAGCTTCTATGACTTGGACATGACCTGTTACTGGTGTAAATGCTTTAGCTATAAACCACGCATACTGTACATCCCCCACAGACATGGTACTCATGGTACCGTGGTGTGTTAAAAAGGTTGCCTGGGGATCTTTTAATTAGCATGAGTAGCACGCTCCAGCACACTTGTTGTCTGAACGAGTCCTGGCTCCAGCAAGTTCTAATATGCTCACAGTCTTTTAGTTTATTTTTTTTAAAAGCCCTGTGCAGGGAGAATCGCGTCAGAGGATTGCCAACCACTTTCTGCTCTCTTAGCGATACCTGAAATCTGGATATCCAGCTTCACCAAATTAGGGCCAATGTATTACTATACCGCATTTACAAGACTTTGAGCATATTAGAACTTGCTGGAGCCATGACTCTGGTTCCAGCAAGGACTTTATTGTAAATGCGGTTCTCATGTGGAGAACTGTGGAGCCAGGACTCATTCGGACAACAAGGTTGCTGGAATGTGCCGCTCAAGCTAATTAGAAGATATCCAGGCAACCTTTTTTACACAGCACAGTACCATGAGTAACATTATATCTGGCTGTTAGTTTTGATATTTTTAAATTGATCTCCTTGAACCTAAATAAAGACTGTTTGGTACTACAGGGATAGTACTGTTCAATGTTCAACAACACTTCCATTGCTGACATTTTATTTGCATATCTACAGACCAACGCTTTATGCAAATTATGAGCTACTTATTATATCAACCGAATTGACAAAATCATGATTTTCATCCTCAGTCCATAGCATTATACCTCCATCTGAATCTCATGTCTTAACAACCTGAACATCACTATGATATATGAATGATTGCTGTTTTCTTTCTCTAAATTACAATACCATGGACTTCATATTGTGTTGGAAAGTGTAATGCTGTGCCATGTGGCCTATATAACTAATCTCCATAATAGATTTTTGACCACACTGGAAACCTTATTGATTTTTGCTAACAAACTTCACATATAACACAGAGGACATCATACTGACTGTTTTTGCTGTATTTCATATGTATCACATTAGCCAAAATGGTATTATTTATTTTATTGGCCAATACATATAAGTTGTTGTTACAGTATTGCCACTATTCTCACTAGATATCAGCCCGCATAGCATTCTTTACATATCTTGATGTAAACTACTCCAACTATTATACCTGTGGAGGAGGACTTTTGACTCAGATATTGCATTTTTCTAGGTGTTTTCTATATACTATAATCTTTAGGGTTTTTTATGTACTATTTATGTATAGTTTATGTATTTTTATATAATAGTTACAAGAAGAACGTCTATTAAAATATATTTACCTCTTGACTAGTGCTCTTATCCTCTCTATTGTTTAATTTTTTTTATGGAGCAGTGACCCTCTCCTCAAGAGGTGCGGTTAATGGAAGATTCCAAAACTTAATTTTCTATTTGTCTACTGCTTGAAACTCTAACACAGCACTTACTTAATAAGGACACTATATTATTACCTATTATTATTTGTATTTGTATTTGTATTATTACTACTGTTCTTGTCCTTTTTTTTGTTATTTTATTTTTCCCAGCCTCAAGCACCCCCTTGGGAGTTTTTGACCCCCATCTTCTGTTTTCCAATGTCAAGTTACCCAGCTGGCTGATTGCAATGTCTTAAGGAAAAAGTAACATTTTCCTTTTTTTTTGGTAATTTAGAGAACACAAAGTTACATATAAAATAATGTCAATCTTTTTTAAACTACTGGCGTATACACTATTCAGTCAGGAACTTTCACCTTGACACAGCCAAGACAGCACTGCTAAATTACTGAATAGCGTGTCATAAATGAAGTGCAGCTTCTTGATTCAGTTATATATTATTAATAGGAATTTTCACTTAGAGGTATTGAATTCCTGGTCCTGTAAATCCATACAAGAAAAAAAGAAAATCACAATACAGTACAAAGAGATGAAAGAAAAAGGAAATGCCATCTTTATTCTGAACTTGACTTAATACATACTGCATTTTTTCCATGTGCAATAAATTGTTTTAAAAATATGTAACAGTTTTAGAAATATAACCACCTTATCTTTAGAACTGAAAATAACACAAAGCTCCAAAAAGCAATTCTATCCAAATCCTACTTAGAATGTATGTTTTGGCAAAAGCCCAGAGCTAGATTAAAGCTTGTGTAAGCATTTCATTTTTCTATCAGAGCAATATTTTCAGAACATTGCCACATTTATATTTAAGTGGGATCAGCTGTGTTCTAAAAATGTCTTCCAGTATTGCTTTTAAGAGTTCTCATTCCATACAGGTATATTCTTTCCCACTCTTTCTTGGTCGATAATTTAGTTTTATTTTAAATGTGTTTAAATTAAAGGCATAACATCCTATTAACTCAATGGCTGACAGAAATAAGTACTTAAGTTGTTTCATTTCTGGTGTACACTGTTTCCAATGTAGGGGAGTTAATTTTTTTTTACTTTAGGTATTTGATTTTTTTTTTAGGTTCTTCAAATATTCTAGATATTAGGGACCGTGTTCACACTTAAGAAAGAGCTGCTTTTTCCATGCATATTTTTAGGATCAGTTAAACTGGGCATGCGTAGTAACTTTTTTTACGCAATCTACGTAGGATTTTGGTACGGAAATTTATTAGGCACTTCAAATCCGTGCTTAGTGAAATATGTGCCAGTCCTCCGTAAGTAGGAAGTTTACATGAAAGTGGGTGGGGGGAGGCATTTAAATGGCCTATCAAGGGCGCAGTTAAGAATGTACGCACGTACCTAAGCAAATTAAGCACAAATATACACACGGAGAGTTAAGGTTGCCCTATGGTGGCAGAAGTCTGCTAAAATCTGTAAGTACAAGGGGAGTGTCATGGGTGTTGCCTTGCCATTAAGACGCGTATATTTGCGAATATATGCGTACTTATTTCACATTTAAGTGTGAATAACATCCTAGATGTTTGAGATAGCAGAGCTATGTGCTATCTTTTTAAAAGTTAATTAAAGCTATGACATCAGCACCTGGCTGAACAATTGAACATGTGAATACCACTCAACATTTAGAAACAAAGCCCCTCCCACAAATGTAAATTTCCCACAAAGTTCCACCTACTTTCTCATTCTCCTGCATGCTGTCATTACTTCTCATAAACTCCTGCATGCTGTCACTACTGTTGCAGACAGAGAACTCAGAAGCACACTGTACTGGTTGTAATTTATGATCATCCTCCACTTATCGGTATACATTGTAAGGAGCGCAGGACAATGGGACAGTCAACCAAAATCGTGACTGTCCCACTAGAATCGGGACAGTTCGAAGGTATGCATGTGTGATATATTCCTGCCCTTGAGTTTCCTATAAAAAGCCCTGCACTGAGGGCTGAGATTCCAGTCACAGATTTTGTCAGTGTGTGTGTGTGTGTTCAGTCAGACATTCAATCAGAGCCTGTGTCAGGAAGATTTCTTCCTCAGCCTTTGTCAGATAATTTTTACCTCACATAGTTACTAGAAGCTGCTTGATTTTCTTCAGTGAAACCTGCTACCTTATACCTGTGAATGCTGTACATAGATATAAATTATACCCTCAGTGAACTATTAATCTCCCGAGCATGAAAACTGGAATATTCTACAGAAACCAATGTTCCTGTGTTTCTAATAAATCAGCAACCTGGTTAAGCATTTTACTTACTCATTATTGCGGATTAACCTCTATGCATCCTCCCCTGTTATTAATCACATTAATCACCTAGTTATAAAACTATAGCCACCCCACTGTGTTTTTGTTACAATAGAAACTAAAAGTAGTTTTTGATTTTAAACAATCATGTACACTGGCCAATACTTATAAGGGTAGGTAGGTATATATTGTAATTTGGGACTAAAAATCTACCAATGATACTTATCCTTCTGATTGACACCATTACTGCCACTTGCTGCAAAACAATCACCAGATTCACTTCCAAATTCACAGTGCTCCTGCAGATTCATAATATCTGCTCTGCACATTATTTTTGGTATTATTCTCTTATGCTATGTTAATAATTAAAAAAAATCATGTAAAATTAAGGCAAAACTAAAATAACACTGCTATCTTGAAATATATTATTTATTTGTTAAGTAATGTAATATGCCTCCCAGTATCTAAAGATTGGGTGTTATTGAGTCTGTCAGATATGGTTGGATGAAAATAACTTTCATAAAACTTGATAGAACTTTTGTTATGGGGAAAGGTAGAATGGAATTTATTGTATTGTATGTGTGGATTGTGGGGGCAGCATTTATTTTGCCTAACAATTATTGAAATTATTTCTCCAAAAGGATAGGAAAAGAGGACGCTACTGTTACAGCTGCCGTCTAAACGGCAAGCTGCACGCACCGGCTCCCGTCCCCGTCTGCTTAACTTAGCTCCAGCGCGTCTGGGGATTCCCCTGCTGACAGGCTCCCTAGTTACAGCGTCCTTGGATACCTGCACGTGTTGCCGCTCTCCCGTTCAGCCGTCTGGTGTACACTCCTGGTGTTTCTCTCTTTTCCACAAATCTGGTTCACCGGGGGCCGTCCAGGCTATCAGACCGCTGACAATTCCATCCCCACCATCAGGGGTACTGGTGAAGACCCCCTGGATAGTAAAGTCTCTGGTCCCCGGAAAACCTTCTCATTCACTCTGCCTGTCTCCTTGGTGGTCACCTCGGTTCCCTCCGGGTAATCCCGGGGTACCACAACTACTCTCTCTTTGACCACTCCGGTACTAACCAGGTAAACCCGGAGTGTCATAACAGCTACTGGGTAGATATTAGATTTACAGCCCCACTTAAAGCAAGGTGAACACAAATGTGGGGCAGGATGCGTGCAATCCAGGACCGTGCACAACAAGCAATTTGGGCACATAGGACCTGATTCACACTTAAGAACGCCATAGGTTCCTAAATATACGCAACTAATACGCATCTAATAGCAATGAAACTCCCTCGGCACGCCCCCAGTTTTCAGGTTCTTATGTGACTTACGAGTGCCATAGGGCACCCTTAACTGTAGGTTCACATTTGAATGCGTAGGAACTTACGTATACTTAGGAACTTAACTGCATAACCGCGCCTCATTTGGTCATTTAAATGTCTCTCTCTACCCAAATCTGCGTATCTGCCAAGTTACTTATTAATGGAACGCCCATTTTTGCGTATGTTACTAAGAACCTACAGATTTTAAGTTCGTAGTGTATAAGCACGGAATTTGCAAACTTAAGTATAAAAGTTACTACGCATGTGCAGTGCATCCATTCTTAAATATACGCACATAAAATCGGAAAAATTCTTAAGTGTGAATCAGGTCCATAGTGTGCAGGCACATAGCAGCTAAGTTCAATGCATCTATGTGCCCAAATACATTGCACATGAGTAGGGTAGTACACTGTAATGCTGATGGTAAATGAAGGTTATGATTAATGCAAACACCTTTGCTTAGTATCAAAAAATTATTAACTTGTATAAAGAACCAGAAAAAGATCACTTATGCGTACTCTTATTGGCTACAGTTACCCTTGAATGAAAAAGTAAGATATACATTTTATTAATTGGTTTTTTTTTATTTTTAAGTAAATAAAAAAAATGTATATTTTACTTTTTCATTCAAGGGTAACTGTAGCCAATAAGAGTGTGCATAAGTGATCTTTTTCTGGTTTTGTATACAAGTTTACGATCACAGCAGTACCACTGGTAACAAAATGAAAAATAAAAATATTTATTATATTGTAATTAAGTTCAAGCGCATTTACCCTTGTGCTGGTGCAGAATAATACTTTCTTTTATCAAAAAATTATTGCAAACAATATTTTTACATTTTTATGAATACATGAAAAAAAATTAGTTTTTCTTACTCTATGTTGAAATGATTTAACATATATTTGGTGGCAATTCTAAGCCTTTGTAATGACATAAATAGTCAATCTTTATGTCTGTGTTCAGCTCTGGATAAGTTGCACTTGTTTGAGCACAACCCTTCCCTTACTCAACACATTCCTCAGAACACAAGCTCAAACTGCACTCAGATCTGACTCCCCGGTGACTACATGCTCTTCATTTCTGAGCATGTGCATTAGAAAATCACACAGAGAGACGTAACGTCAGCTGGTATACACTGACTTCTGCATCGGGCCTAGTATTTAAACATAAACATCATAAACTGATAATTATTACATGGGTTGGGAAATTTTCCTAAAACAAGGAAAGTTTCTGATAGGATCCCAGTTCTGATACGTCCTCTGAATCTACCCAAATTCCCTGCTTTAAATTAATTGGCTGAAGCCTAAACTGTCAACACATTCCCAGATAACCACTCGTCTGCATTTTTCTGCTTTATTCCCACTTCAAACTGCTGTTTTTGTGTCTTCAGTGCTTGGCATCCTTTAGTTATTCGAAGGAATTTTGAGTTCTATCAGAAGGGTTTGTGTCACGACCCAGGCTTCACCCGAGGATGCGTGACTTGTGTGTGAACAAGGGTTTATCAAAAACCACAACCTCCTTATCTGTTCTACAATGACTACTTCCCCCTGTTAACCTCACACTCTACTCATATACCTGTTACAAGCAAGTTTTATTGGGACAATATACAAACTTTATTATTATTATTATTATTATCATCGTTTATTTATAAGGTGCTACAAGGTGTCCGCAGCGCCGTACAAAACTGTCTCCAGGAGGCCTTTGGTTACTCCTGTAAACTAATTCGACACAATGTACAAATTATCATAAACTCAAATTAATCTCCTTTGTTACAACTACAGTTGTGATTTTTTTAACACTTTTCCCAAAATCATGGAAAACCGCCATGCATTATGGGCCCACCTACTGGGAAAAAACAAATAGGGAATCATTTATCCTTTGTTTACTTACCAATTAGCAGCTAATGCCTTCCTACAGAGGTCAGACAGTGAAGCTGAAATCATCCATTCAACGATCTAGAGAAAAGAGTGTATAACTCATGCTATGAATTGAATGGATGATGTCAGCTCCATTGTCTGATATCTGCAGGAAGTCATTAACTTTAATTGTATTCTAGCTTTCCCACCATTTCGCAAATTGAGCATCTTAGATGGGACTGTATATAGACCAGGCAGATCTGACACATGATTTGTGAGAACACAGAGTTATGAACGTATTAATTGTTATTGAATATGTAAAGAAATCACAACGCTTTCATACAAAAATGATAACTAAATTGTCACGAACTGCGAGGAGTGTTGGGACCTGCCCCGGGTGTCCAGGGAAGCAACAGATGAGCAGGAGTGAAGTGAATAAATTATGACTTTAATAGGACTGGTTGCACGAAACAGGAACAAGGGAAAAACAATGAACAGTCTTTGGATTAAAGGAGGCAGAGGGACCAAGGGAAATGGATGAGTGATAAGAGTCCGTAAGCAAGGGTTCTGGATGCGGTAGTGGAATCCGGGTAGTACCAGTGTAGGGCTGACAGTGGAATGAAGGTAGTGTATCCAGGTGGATGGTGCAGGAGAGCCAGAGTCAGCAGGGGAAGATCAGCGGAGACCGGAGTAACAGAACTGGTGAGAGCAGGGATGAGCCAACTGGAACGCAGGACTGGAACTCAGGAGTAGGCCGTAGGACTGGACCTCAGGACTGGATCTTAGGACTAGAGCGCTGAACTGAACTGCTGGACTGGACCACAGGCAGGACTCCGGCAAGGCAAGGCAAGACTGGAGTGATGGGGTGCGCCGAACTGGCGTGCTGGGGTGCGCCGGACTGGCGTGCTAGCTGGGCAACAAGGCTACTGGACCGGACCACGGCAGGACCAGGACAGCAGGTTGTACCTGGATAGTAGACTGGAACTGGAACTGGACCGGGATAGCTGGTTAAGGATCCACAGCAAAGGCACAGGACTGGCGTCTGCAAGGCACAGGACTCGTGTCTGCAAGGCACAGGAGAGCTCTGTCAGGCTATCCAGCTTCATAAAGACCAAGTAGATCTGGGCAAAGCAAGGACTGTGCACAGAGTTTAAATAGCCTGCCCAGTGCACAGATTGGCTGGAGGAATCATGTGTGTTTGGTGAAGCATCTGAGAGGTTACTGGGAATCACCTGACAGGAGGCAAAATGGCGACGCCCATGCACCAGAGAGGCAATGATGCAACTGCCTACGACACAAAACAAACACACATGTGGTAATGGAGATTTCCACAGGAACTTCTGGAGGGCTGCAGAGTGAGGAAGCTGCTACTAGATGGCCTGTGACAATGTAAGTATAGGAGACTGTCACTGCACAGTGACAGGCTCTGAAATCCAAAACTGCAGCACCGCAGGGAGAAGACTGCTGCCAGAAGACATCTGACAGGGCAAGTGCAGCGCTTGCAGCCGCAGACCGTGACATAAATGACATACCATATATGGCAAACTGTTTCTTGTAAAAATAATAGGGTTATGCAGAGTTCTCTTTTGCAAAGATCACTTTCTGTTCTAGGATTAGCAAGAGGCTTGACTTTAGTTTGCAATAGTGAAATTGAAATCACTTGAAATGAACAATATTATAATTTCATATCAGCATTTTAAAGGCTCTATCCCCTCCCCAGTCTCCACCTCCATTTCCCATTTCCCTGCCTCTAAAAGGTCTTTTAAGATTTGTATATTCTACAGGAGGATCTGAGCTTCACACTAGAAAATTGAGTAGGACCAGACATACAGCTATAAATCTTTTATTGACAATACATAGAGTTGTGCAAGGAGTCCAGGCCAGGAACAATAAAATACAGAAAAAAGGCCCTATAAAGAACAGGACAAGTAGACCATCTGATAGTGCACACCTTATTTACATTACTGAGAAGAAAAGTATTGGTCAAACAATAAAGGTCACTCCATATTCGAACACTACTACTTTATATACAAGGCAATGAATCTTACCATGATAGAGTGCAACAGAACTCAAATAGTTGATAGGACGACTGTCATGACCCTGACTTCACCAAGGGCATCGTGACTGATATGTGAGACAAAGGTTAAATAAAAAAAAAAAACACCTGGTCTGTTTTACAATGTCTAATGCAAATACAGCAAAGTAGATGGGCACAGTCGGGTAAAGGACAGTAGTGCCCTGCTGTTGGGTGCAATAAAGCCTATTTTTTGTACTGGGAAGGTGGAATTTTTATTAAAGACACCATGGGCCAGATTTACTAAGCTGCGGGTTTGGAAAAGTGGAGATTTTGCCTATAGCAACCAATAAGATTCTAGCTCTCACTTTCTCCTTACATACTAGAGCAGTGCTTTTCAACCTTTTCTCACCCTCGGCAAACCTAAGCCCTTCTCAGAATTCCGCAGCGCACCTAAGCTCTTCCCAGAATTCCACGGCACACCAAAAGCAAAATATACAAAAAAAAGCAGGAATTACAAATTGCATACGCAGATATTACATTAATTGTTATTTTTTATTTGATAAATTTAAAAATCGCAGCTAATAACTTTTTCTTTTTTCTTATAACGAATTTAACTATGTTAGATCCCATCATGTGTCTGCAGCCTCCCCAGTACCCCCCATCATGTGTCTGCAGTCTCCCCAGTATAACCAATAATGTGTCTTCAGCTCTCCAGTATTCCACGTTCATCTATCTGCAGCCTCCCCAGTATCCCCTTATTTCCTGTGCTTTCCGGCACACTTGGCAACATCACGTGGCACACTGGTTGAGGAGCACTGGCTATGACAATTCTGGACGGCCCTGCACTTCCGGTGCACGTCACTTCCAGTGACACAGTGCTGGTGTCCAATGCAGTCATGGAACCGGAGGGAAGAAAGCTACATGGTGGGGGTAAGTCTCTTCAATTTAGTTTTTTCTATATATACACACTCTGGACCGGATCCAGAATCCTGCATGTGGGAGTATGTCAGTCTGACCGAGAGAGGGGAGTAAACGTTACCTGTCACTCCCCTCTCTCGTGCGGGCTTAACTAAAGCTGCAATGAGGGGAGTCTTAGGGTTAGGCTGCGGGGAGGGAATCTTAGGGTTAGGTTGTGGGGAGGGGAGTCTTAGGGTTAGGCTGCGGGGAGGGGAGTCTTAGGGTTAGGTTGTGGGGAAGGGAGGGTTAGGGTCACCCCAGTAGAAGTGCAGGGAGCAATATGTACAATCAGGATTACAGGAATACAGCAGATGCTGGGCCTGGGAGACCAGGAGTCTCCTGGGGAGTTGCCATCTCTGCTTAAGGTCAGCCAAGACTGTATTATATCCAGAAAAGGATATTATAATGCTAGTAACTATGGGTACTATCTAGCTAGACCTTGGTGCATTCAGTACTCGTACATTCATTATTAATGAACTTAGTGATAATGGCCCAGATCCAAAACAACGCTTCCGTGCGGATTTACGCCTGGCAGACATGTAAAATCGCTATTTTGTAGGTACTGCGCATGCGCACCAGTGAAAATACACTCCGTAACGTAACTATAAACGTATGGGCCATTCACGTATCAGTCGCGTAAATCCGTACGTGTGGGCGTGGAGATTTTACTTGAGGCTAAAATACGCCTAAAATACACAATGTAGGCGGGGTTTTTTATTTAAAGTATACAGTATGGGCGTGCTTGGCTACGTAAGTACGTGTTGACCATCCGTACGTGTGCGGACGATAGCGGTTACGTGGGAAAAAGTTAAGGTAGGGTTGATTCTCGGAAGTCAGTCAAAATACGTACATTCAAGGGGTGTGCCTAGGGGGTGTATAGAAAGTATGCATGCGTAAATACGCTACGCTAGTAAACGGATTGCAAGCGGAGTTCTGGATCTAGCCCTAGATTTGTAAAGAGGAACTACAGAGCTTCCTGTCTGCTTCAGACTTCTCTTTAAACTCCTTACCCTCACCTTTAAGGCCATCTCCTCATCCACTGCTCCCTACCTCTCTTCCCTCATCAACATGCACACCCCTTCCCACCCACTCCGTTGTGCTAACCAGAGCTGTCGGACCTCTTTACTGATCACCACATCTCACGCCCGTATCCAGGACTTCTCCCGTGCTGCACCTCTGCACTGGAATGGCCTTCCATCTTCAGTCAGACTCTCCCCCACATTGCAGGTCTTCGAGCATTCACTCAAAACGCACCTGTTCAGGCCAACTTACCCCTCCTCCACTTAACATCCACACCAGCAGTCCACTTCCTTCCCTTTCCTTATGTCTTCTGTAAGTTCTTCCCTCCCACATAGTGTGTTAGCTCGCACGAGCAGGACCCTCCACCCTAGTGTTGTTGCTTCCTCCACCACTCCCTCTTTACTTTGTACCCTCCCTCTCAACCTCTCACTGTGCTCTATCCCCTGCTCCCTGATCTTCCTAGCTTGACACCTCGCATTTTGCCTTGCGTTCTGTCCTTGCTTAATTTTATTGTTTTTCTGTGATATTTTTATAGTCATATTATATTTAATATCTACTATGCTGTCCATCCCTACCCTGTATGTCTGTACTGTATTTTGTTGTATTTTGTATGGCGCTGCGGACACCTTGTGGCGCCTTATAAATAAACAATAATAATAATAATCTACCCCAATGTGCCGAATGCTGAATTAACAACGACAGGCGTGCATATGTCGGGCTGTGAGAGGGCATTGCGTATGCGTGCAGTAAATATTACGCATCGAAACTCTGGACACACAGAATTGGTTTCCGTACTTTCAGAGTTTTGTAAGCCAGGGCATGACAACACTACATGCATTCAAGGAGATGCAATGTTGGCAGGGTGAGATGTACTGTATGAGCTGGGTTAGGCACTTCCGTAGGACAAGGTATTCTGTACAAACAGCAATATGCGCAGAGGAGTTAATTTAGGGTTATGGCTATAATCCACATGTGAGAGGGGAGTGTTATGGAAGTGCACTATCCTCTTACCTTCGAACTTTAGCCAGATCCACAAGTAAGTAAGTCAGAGACTATGCAAATGACTTACACAAGTCCCCTGACAAGAAACATCAGAGCATGCGCGCACCAGGTGTTACACTAGCATCATTTCTAACATATGGAACTCAGTTCTGTATGTTAAAAGTTCAGATGAAAAGGCCAACCCTTTACTTGCCTGAAGGGATGGGGAACCCCTAACTTATGCATACAAATGAAAGGGCAGGGAACAGCTGTTCCACATGGATCTGCGTCCTTTAAAAGTTAAGTAAAGCATACGGGGTCTGGATCTGGTCCGCCGTGCAAAAAGAAAACACTTAAGTCTGGATCAGGTCTAATGTGTATTTTTGATAAATTTCAAATGTATTTCAATCCATATTAAAGTAAAATGCAAAATATTGAGAATAGAATTCAATGCAGAGACATTTTATCTGCTCGGTTATGCAGTGCAAACAGCTCATCTCAGGCTGAATTTTTTGCGCTCAGGGCCGTCTTCAGAGAATCGTTTTTTTTAATGTACGCAATTATACGTCCGACACTCCGCTCT
>WWET01000245.1:468521-491506 GCA_011038615.1 Limnodynastes dumerilii | reverse complement strand
GAAGGGTCCATACGCCCGCACAGGGGGAGTGCCAAGATAAGTGAACGCCGATACGCTGTGCTTTAGTAAGTTTAGTAAGCACAGCGCATCGGCGTACCTCTGGATCAGGCCCAAAGTGTATAGAATCTAAAATAAAGAGTTTCTTATTTTCAGAGATACCCCTATCCTTATCTAAATAATATTTGATAGCTTCCACCCCACCCTTGTGCGGAATATTAGTGTATAGAGCCTGGACGTCCAATGTGAGGAATGCCCAGTTAGGTGTCCAATTTAAGTTTTCTACCAAGTTAAGTATGTGCATGGTGTCCCTAAGGTGCAAATCTAGTGAAGTGACATATTTTTGGAGTTTAGAATCGATGTAAGCTAAGAGGTTCGTTGTTAATGATTGAATCCCAGATATTATTGGACGTCCAGGTGGGTGAGAGAAGGATTTGTGAATTTTTGGCAAGTGATAAAAGATAGGGGTGACCGGAAATGTAATCAACAAAAATTCTAAAATTTCCTTGGATATCACTCCCCCCTCCAATGCTCTATCTAGAAGACTCCTGAGTTCCCTTTTATAATCTGCAGTGGGGTCTCTATCTAATACTGTATAAAAAGTTGAATCAGTGAGTTGTCTTAGAGCTTCATTCTTGTAATCTGAGCTATCCATAACTACCACATTGCCTCCTTTGTCTGCAGCTCTTATTACCAAGGAGTCATCCCTTAGGAGGCTGTTACAGTCAGCCAGGAGGATTCTCACTGGGGTGCAGAGTCTGTACCAGCACCAGGTCTTCGCTAGAGCCTCAGATGGTGAGGATAGTCTGGGCTGCTGGTCTGGTAGGTCGCGGCCCCCAAGGGGTACTGCAGCGAAGGTGCCTGCACTGGAACCGACTCGTAAACAGGAACCCAGACACAACTATGATTCTGCCGGAACCCTTGCACAACAAGAAAACAGTAGGCATACAAGATGTTAAGCAGGAACCCAGGCATACAGGATACTGCTGGAACCCACGGACCAGATACAGAACTGAGCAGGGTAAGTATGCAGGGAAACAGCAGAAGGTGGCTACAATGTTGTAAACAGCACACCACAGACAGAGTCAGATGGACTGACTCACGCCAGGCACTACACACTGGAGATGAACACAGTGGAGATATAAACAGAAGAGCTACACAAGGTGAGATGGAGAACACCAAAAGACTAGCACTAGGACCCAGGGCTAGGATCAGCAAGCTGCAAAGAAACCACACAGCACTGCTCACTGAGAGAAGACAAACACAATGGCTTCTACAGACTGTGGGATGGAAAGAGCAGCAAATCTAAACCACGCTGTGAGGATGATGAACACAGCAAATACACACTGCAGGGATGATACATACAGCGGAATACACACTGCAGAGATGATACACACAGTGGAATACTAACTGCAAGATGGAAAATACAGAGGCACAACAGAGCTCAGCTGTCAGTGCGAGCAGCAAGCTACACTGAGAACTACAGACAGGGCAGACAACAAGACAGAGGCAGGCAAGGGTAACAAAAGGTAAACAAAGGGTAAACACCAAACAAATCCAAGGCAGATGCACGAGGAGAACACATGATCAAACGCAGGCAGGAAGCAGGAATACACCAGATGCTATAGCCGACAGGGGAGTGTTCCTGGATAAACCTATTTAAAGGACCTCCCACCAATCAGCATCAACCCCAGGCCAGGGAGACTAATAGCAGACAGCTGAGTGAAACCAGACACTTAACTCAGAGGAAAAACTACACACCCTGCTAAGATCTTCTCCTGCTGCGTGTAACAGGCTTTTTAGGGCAGTTTTTTCCCATTTATTTAGATTATTGGATCCATGCTGGATTTTAGTCTCTGAGACAAAACAGATTTTCTTGAAGTCATTAAGGGTCGCTTTATAAAAAGCGTCTATCCCTGGGCTTCTATAGTTGGTAGGAAAAAAATCAGATTTGTTCTTAAATTTGTTTGTGTTATTTACATCATATATAGGCCTGTTTGTGTCAGTGAGTACCTCCAGCATTGATCCACTTTCCCTTTGAAGGTCCTCCAAGATCGCAAAACATTCTCTTTTCATCATTATCCAATATTATTGGATTTCCTGCAGACTCCTTCTTAATGGTTTTACAGGCAAAGTATCTCTTTCTGCAGAGGTTGCGGACAAACTTATTCAGCTCCATAAAAAGATCAAATAAGTTTGGATTGGAATCCGGTATGAATGTTAGGCCCTTCTGTAGTAATTTAATTTGGGGGTTAGTAAGGGTTTTAGTAGAGATATTGGCCACTCCCCTATCAAAGACCTCTTTATCTAGTTCTATTGAGTTCTTATTCTTTGTTGTAATGGGTTTTCTTCCTCCTCTACATCCTCTTTAGGGCGTTTTGGAGTGCTCTGACGAATATTCTCGTGTGTGTTCCAATGGAATGGGGGTCCCTCCTCTGTTCCTTCCCAAAAAATATTATTAATGCTAATCTGCTTCCTTCTAGCTCCCTGGGAGATTTCTGTTTCTTCCTTATTTCTATTTATGTGTGTAACGGTTTCTTCAGTTTGATTCTGTGTTAATTTTTTTACATTTTCTATGGCACTCCCTCTATCCCCTTTTTTGGTTGTATTATAATATCGAGGGGTTTTGAGTATACCTATTTTGAGATCTGTTTTGTGTTTTGTTATATTGGGGATTCCCTTGATTGTTTTTAAGGGGTTTAAGGGCTTTGTTGTTGTGACTATGTTATCCCTTCTGTTGCCACCAGAGGGTCTCCCATATGTTTTAAAATTAGATTTGGGTTTGTAGCCCGTTTCATAGTCATAAGTGTCCCTTTTGAATTTATTTATTTTTCTTTGTATGATTACCTTTTCATAGTCATACACTTTCTTATTTATCTTTTTCTCCCTCTCTTTAAATGCAGGGTCATCTTTGAACTCCATCAGTTCTTTTTTGATTTCCTCTATTTCTTTAACTGATTCTTTAACCAGATTGTCCCTATACTTAACCAATAGTTTCATAAGATCTAGAGAACAATTCAATAACGTTGAATCCCAGGCCTGTACAAGTTCTGGGTCTTCTGTAAATGCTAGATGTCTATGCACTCTAAGGCCTCTAGGGGCTATCCTCTTATCAATATATTTCTGGAGGGAGATCCCATCACACCAATCTCTCACCTCCAGAAACATTAGATCTTCTAATCTATGTAATTTTTTGACCATATTCTGTGTGGTCCTGGGTAATTCCCCAGATGGATCTGTAATTATAATATCTGTTTTATTTCTAACAAAATCGGTCACATATTTGCCTCTTCTAGAGAAATGATTATCAAAGTTAACTCTCTCTGCCATATTTAAATTATAGCAGCCCTTTTGTTTAAAACACTCAAATACAAGAATAGCAGAAAAAATGGAAACAAAAGATGGTGCTAATATGCAGATAATTTTTTTGTAACTAATTTTGATGATATAAGCAAACTTTAAATTGTACAAGCTGCTATTTGGGAGGAGTGTGTTCTACTCCTCAAAAACCCCACCTGGGGAATAAAATATGAAAAACTAAAAGAAACAGTGCTACAGAATTAGAAAATTTTAAAAACACTGGGCATTCCTCACATTGGACGTCCAGGCTCTATACACTAATATTCCGCACAAGGGTAGGGTGGAAGCTATTAAATATTTTTTAGATAAGGATAGGGGTATCTATGAAAATGAGAAACACTTTATTTTAGATTCTATACACTTTATCTTAACACATAACTATTTTTTGTTTGCTTACACATACTACTTACAGGTCCTCGGTACTGCGATGGGTACCAGGTTCGCGCCCAATTTAGCCAATTTGTACATGGGCCTTTTTCAGGAGCATTGCATCTTGGGGAGCAAATGGGAGGCGAACCTGGTGCTGTATAAATGTTTTATCGATGACCTGTTTGTAGTATGGAATGGAGATTATTTTTCGGCACTTTCTTTTGTAGAAGAGTTAAATCACAATTCATTTAATTTAAAATTCACTTTCACTTTTCATCCTCACACAATTAATTTCCTGGATATCACTCTCTCCTCCAAAAAAGATAAGATCATCAGCTCCAACTATTCGAAACCTACCGACGCATGTAATTACTTGCATTTTAGGAGCAGTCATTATAGACCCTGGGTAAACCACATACCACTAAATCAATTTACTAGACTTAGACGCAATTGTAGGGACAATATAGACTTTAACAACCAAATTGGTTAAAGTGACAGAGAACTTCATGAGTTGAGGCTATCCTGACAACCTATTGACAGAGGCCAAAACGAAAGCATTGAAACTGGAGAGAGAGAAGCTTTTAACACCAAAAATGAGAAAATTAGACAATTCTGAAAAAACAGACTTTAACACTTCATTTATCACAAAATATAATAATAAATCTCAAAAGATTAAACATATTATCAAGAAAAATTATGATTTCCTGAAACAAGATGAACTAATTGCCCCACTGATAGATAACAAACCCAGGATAGTTTTCAAAAAAACAAGAACCTTAAAAATATCTTGGCTCCAAGCCAAGAAAAATTTCCTCAAATAAGGACTGTTAGTGAGGATAAAAAACAGGATACTGTGGTTGGATGTTTCAAGTGTGATAAACACATTTGTTTAATCTGTAAAACTATAACTCATAATGTAAAACAAATACAATCTTCTTCAAACAAAAAATACTTTCCAATTAAAACATTTATTAACTGTGAGTCAATGTACGTTATTTATATTTTACAGTGCCCATGTAAAATTCAATACGTGGGCCGAACCATCCGGAAACTAAAGGACCGATACAGGGAACACAGACGTAATATAATAAACAAAAAGACTAAAAACAGTATTTCAAAACATTTTTTGGAACATCACAACAGTGACCCGGATAGACTATCTGTATGTGGACCAGAGGTAGTATTACCTACAATAAGGGAAGGTGATAGATACAGTAGGCTTTGCCAGCGCGAAGCCTACTGGATATTCACCCTCCAAACCCTCAGTCCAGACGGTTTTAATGATGTGATAGAGTTTAAGGACACGGGCTATTAAAACCCGATATCGAACAGTAACCAACAACTCTGAGACTCTACCGCCTCACTATGCCATCAGGTTATCCTCACCAACAGTCCATATGCTTATACTTTTTATATAGAGTATTTTCTCTATTTTTTTCATGCTCATTGATCCACATTAGTGAGCTTTATATTGTGGACTTTCCCAAAAGATATGGGTATAGTTTTGACGGAAATGGGCTTTAGAATGCTTTATAATATGGTAACCCCTGGGAGGAATACGTTGTGTGAGCCCTGGTGATGATTCACCTCAGATGACTTACCGGTATCGGGGAGCTCCGCCAACGGGACACACAACAACTAAAAAACAGTATGAACTTTGTCAAGAATCTAAACAAATTTATTAAATTATACCTGAATGGATTCATAGTTTTGGCCTCAATTGAAAGATGAATAGGGGTGTGGATGTATGCACATATGTGTGTCTCTCAGAAAAGGTCTTTGTGTTTGGAATAAGAATGTAGTGATATATCAGTGATCCTAAGATAGCACCAAACATCGGTCCCAACCAAAAGACCTGCAGGAAAATGTATGTAATATTACAAATCAGTTATATGATAATATCATTTGACAGAATGTACCTTAAAATGCTACTTCTTTTATATGCTTTAATACGTGAATCTTTTGTAAAATGCAAGAACATGAAACTGTAAAGAGGTTCTCCCTGATCTATAGTATATGTATATATATATATATACATATATGTGTGTGTATGTGTATGTATACACACATGGATGAATTGGGGGTATCATAAGTATGCTTATGTTCCTTAATATTTAAACACATCTTGTCAGTCCACAACAGTATCTGTATAAACATGTTATTACAATAATATCTAGAGGGGGAACAGAAACTTGAATAGTTTAATTCATGAGGGGATTTAATCATGTACAGTATGTATAAAATAAAGGAAGATGCACTAGAGAATAACTACGGAATATCGACAGGAATAGTAGTAAAAATATTTATTATAAAAAGACCATAAATGTAAGACTACAAAATAGTCTTACATTTTAGTCTTAAAAAAAGTCTTTAAAAATACAATAGTAGCAAGCAGATATAGTGCAGCGATGTGGCTTATACAATAAAAGAACTTGGTCCAACAACAAAATACATTCAAATGAGCATGTTTAGTACTAATAGAATGGAATCAGCGTTCAATGTGCAATAGTGTGTGTATCACACATGGAGGAATATTAGCCTGCTACAACCCGCAACAGTGTCACTGTGAAGTATGACACATGAAGGGGGCTGGTGGATTAGTGATTTTAGTTGCCAACAGTGATGGTATGAACTCACATATCCCCTTTATAGATTAACGTTGTATCAGTGGAGGTCCTTGGATGCCCACAACAATGTCTCTATAAAGTATAATATTAAAGAGAAGCTGTAGACGCAGTAACAATGTATGCCGACAGCGATGGTATAACTCACGTGTCCCCTGTGTTGGTAGCCGTTAAGACGGGGGAAACAGTGGAACTGGTTGAGCTGTGGAGTCAAGCTATGCTGAATTACCCGTGCTGGACACGGGGATGAGAGGGCTTGTGAGCTCCGATGCTATCACTGATGCACGCGGGCAGTGTGTATACACCGCGATGTCGGCAGACTGCCGGGAGACTGCTGGGAGGTGTAGCCAAAGGTGAATGTTGTTCAAGCCTCCGTGTTAAGTTTTGAATAATATCGGTGGGCTTGTGAAGGAGCGGGTATAGTTCAATTTGGAGGAGATACAGTCCTCAATACTGGAGTCTCTTCAATTGGAATAGGCACAAATAGTCCTAGAATAGGCAGAGTTCACATCTTTGGTGCTCAGTAGTGCTCAGTAGTGAATGCAAATAGTAGCGAACCACATCAAATACTGCCCCTTGACGCGTTTCTTTGTCCTAATACCGACAATTTCCTCAGAAGGGATTCTTCCTCAGAACTGACACCATATACTGTCCCTATACAAAAGTATTCATGGAATTCTGGGAATTTAATGTTAGTATATATTATTATTGTATACTCTCACATAAATAGGAAATAATGCATTTAATCAGATCAAATGTGATTAAAGTTTAGTTTTAGAAATATGTATATATCTGGGAAATTTCATGAGGGTATACCCATTTGAATATCATTATTTTGTATATATTTAGTAATGTAAGAGCTATGCACATGTGTATATGTGTACACATATCTAATATTTAATTTTAAAACTGTGATAGCTAGGAGAATGGCACCAAGTGTTTTAAGAATTTTATATGAAATAGGTATCTTTACCTTTAAGGACGGAGCGCACTAAAGAAGTAATTAAGCTACCACCTGGAATCAGGGCTATTTATGGAGCCCTATGGAAGTGCTCAACTATTCGCTTTGAGAAAGTCTGGAGTCTCCAGATAAAACGCGTCAGCGGTGGTAATACCAGTCCTAAACAAAAGTCAAGCATCTTGCCTGAGCCAGAGAGAAGGAGCGAGTAACTTTAAATCCACATACCTCCCACAGCGAGAGTCTATCCTTTCATCGCACTAAGCAGGGAGTGTGGAAACACCAATTGTGAGCGTGGAGAAAGGGAGCTCTATTTGCTTCTGCACGTGGAGGAGACGGGGAAATCCAACAGGCGGATAGTCGTCCCCTCTCCTTACAGTGAACAACCCGGCTTGCCCGGTCTGATCAGCCCGAGCAGCCGTAGGACACACAGGACGCCTGGAAATACGGTCTAATTGAAGAACTGTCGCGTTCATCGGGGTAAGACCTGAGAAATGTTATTGTTCACTCTACTCTTTCACCTGCTCCTGTCTAAAGTTATTAACCTGATATTCCTGTGTCTATTTACAACGGACATTTGGCACATAAGTTTCCTTACCTCTGGATATGGACTTGAGCTGGCCATACACTAGAGCGATTATAATGGCGATTTAGCAATTATCATGGATTGGCCGAATTATCGCTCTAGTGTGTGGTGCCGATAATTTACTGAAACGGCCGATAATAAAAAAAAAAATGGTTGCCATCAGGTAATCTGATCGGGTGGTTTGCAATAAAAATTATCGTTTATTGCTAGCAAAACCGTGCAGTGTGTGGGCATTTCAGATAATTGTATGTCCTCTCACCCTGTCTGGCTATACAGCGCTGTATAGTCAGACAGGGAGAGAGGACATAGCGCTGCAGAGCCCTACACACTGACAGGCTGTAATTGCCTGCAGCAACGTTATGCCCACCCACAAAGGCGGACGGACTGCAGGATAAGAAAAGAGAGTCGTTTGAAAACAAGGTAAGAGAAGCACACTCTACTTTTCTCACGATACTGCTCCATTGTTAATCGGGCAAACTAGGCAGTCTATAGAATCAAATCAAATAATCCCATGTGCTTTGGCACGATATTGTTTGATTATGTATATGTACACACTTGCACGATATTGTTAAAATTCGCTTGTTTATCGTGTGATTGGAGCAATAATTGGGTGAAAAAACTGTAGTGCAGGCCTGGCCAACCTGTGGCTCTCCAGATAAAACTACGACTCCCAGCATGCTTTGTCGGGTATCAGCTATGCCTATGCAGGTAAAGCATGCTGGAAGTTGTAGTTTCACAACACCTGGAGAGCCACAGGTTGGCCAGGCCTGCTGTAGTGTCTACCCAGCTTAAGACGCAGGTTATTGTCTATGAATAAATGGCGCTATTTGTAACATACTGTCCCAAAAATGGAAAAAAGAAAGAAGAAATATATGAATGATTTCATGAATTAACACTGAATAAAACACCCTAATAGCAGTGTATTGCTGATAAAGTATGCTAAGGCATTGTTCTAACTAGTGATATATATGTGTAAGGGATTTTTGGAGGACTGTAACTATAAAAATCCCATTTGAAACATGCAAACTGCTATATGATGCTGCCCCGCAGCTGCAACCTCTGCACATACGGCACCATTTCCTTGTTTGAAGCAACTGCCCTTTTTCTCTACGTCCTATCCAGAGCTGCGTATTTTAATGGAGACACGTCTGGATCAGACGTAAACTGCATCTGCATTAGGTGTGCGCAGCACTTCTGCAAAATCTCTGGATCAGTGTCATAAATTATCATTATTTATAAAAGCCTCATCCAGAAATCCCCAAGTACCTCAGAGAAGAAGAGCTAAGCAGAGCATCATGGGATGCAGCCACCAACTGGGTAATAGCAGCTACTGTGGCCAGAGGCTGCACATGAAGATATCAATGCATGATCTTGCAGTCATGAGTGTCAGATGAAAGGCCAGAGCTGAAAGTATCCATTTTGTCTTATAAAGGCGTTCACACCGTTCACACACAATCTCCACTTTGTTTCCTCATTACAACATTTACAGCCATTCTTTGTTTCAGGCTGCAGTTAAAGTGAGTACTCCCCCCCAAGAGAAAATAACAGTCCGGTGTCCTTGCAAGTATCTGGTCCATAGCAGAGCCGATGCTTTCTTGCTTATGCAACTATAAATGAGACTGAATACTTCAGTAGCTTGACAATTATACGTACATCTCACTTTTCACCCAGTTACGGTCAGCCTCTGCAATGTTTAGAAAGACAACAATGATACAGCAGACACCACTAGACTGGCTGTATGATTGGTCAATAGTGATTAGAATAGAAAACCATTTTTACTATATGTAAGGTACCACTTCATAACACAGACATAAATTAGGCATCCATATAAATATAATAAATAAACTCACATTCAGAATAATCCAAAGCATAGATCAAGTATTATCCAGTTATTATCCAGAGTAAATCACGTATAGAGACTCTCGTCCAGAATAATCCAAAACACGGATCCTCCCATCCGAATAAATCAAAATATAGATCCTCCCATCCAGAATAATCCAAGGTACAGAGCGTCCCATCCAGAATAAACCAAGGAACAGAGCCTTCCATCCAGAATAATCCAAGGTACAGAGTGTCCCATCCAGTGTAATCCAAAGTACAGAGCGTCCCATACAGAATAATCCAAGGTACAGAGCCTCCCATCCAGTGTAATCCAAGGTACAGAGCGTCCCATCCAGAATAAACCAAGGAACAGAGCCTTCCATCCAGAATAATCCAAGGTACAGAGTGTCCCATCCAGTGTAATCCAAAGTACAGAGCGTCCCATACAGAATAATCCAAGGTACAGAGCCTCCCATCCAGTGTAATCCAAGGTACAGAGCGTCCCATCCAGAATAAACCAAGGAACAGAGCCTTCCATCCAGAATAATCCAAGGTACAGAGTGTCCCATCCAGTGTAATCCAAAGTACAGAGCGTCCCATACAGAATAATCCAAGGTACAGAGCCTCCCATCCAGTGTAATCCAAGGTACAGAGCGTCCCATCCAGAATAAACCAAGGAACAGAGCCTTCCATCCAGAATAATCCAAGGTACAGAGTGTCCCATCCAGTGTAATCCAAAGTACAGAGCGTCCCATACAGAATAATGGGATATTGGGAGCTGGAGAGACATGATGGGGCATATTGGGAGCTGGAGATACATGATGGGGGATATTGGGAGCTGGAGAGACATGATGGGGATACTGTGAGCTGAAGAGACATGATGGGAGATGGGGGAGTAGCTGGATATTACTTTTTTTTTCTTGCGGCCCACACAATTCTAGACTTTGATTTTTTGGCCCAATTGGGGTTTTGAGTTTGAGATGCCTGCACTACAGTGTCATTGTTTGATAGCAAAATGCCAATAAATATTGTCAAGTAATAATTTTTCACAATCAACTCTGTGTACTATATAATCTATAAATAAAATTATACTAACTATAACATTAGTTGTATGCTCAGTGACTGTGCTCTTCTTTTGTTCTGTTTAGATGATATGGTTGCTGGTCTGGCCGGTCCTATTTCAACAGTTATACAGCCGCCAGTTGAATGGCTGCTTTTTTGCTGAAATGCTCATCACATAGAAAATTGCTTCTGGGATTAGATACCTATTTCGACCCATACCCAATAGCGACAGGCTGCAGGGTTAGGGCTTAAGGTGAAGGTTAGTGTTAAGCTGTGGGATATGGAGGGTTAGGTTTAGAGCTCAAGAAGTGAGGTTAGGGTTAGGCTGCAGGAAGCGAAGGGTTAAGTTTAGGGGAGGGTTAAGGTTAGGGCTATGATGCAAGTGCTTACCTGATAGCAGAGAAACTTTGTGATTCCTGTTATAAAACTGGCCATCATACCGGAAGACCGCATGTTCTTATTTGTTGCATATATAACTAGATTTAATGTTAAAAAGCAAAAATTGGGAACTGCCATATTACATATAGCCAAATAGATACTAATGATTTTACCCAATTAAATAACCACATTAAATAAAATTGACAATGAGATTCAATTTAAGAACAGACCAAAATACAGATTAGAAACCAGCTGTACTAAAAAATTATTTAGAAAGGAAATGCAGCTAGTAAAAAAGTAAAAACAGACCTAGAAAATGGTCTAAATAAATAGCATTAGTAGAATCAGAAAACAATGTTTAAAAACAAGATTTCATTGTGGTGTAGTCACATGAAAATATAATATATGCAGATTTTTATTTTATGTAAATGTCTGATGTATTTATTTATGAACAGTTATTTATATCAGATTACATAGCGCTTTACAGAGAATATCTCACATTCACATCAGTCCCTGCTGCATTGGAGCTACATACTAAGGTTCCTAACTCATACATACGCACACATATTAGGGTTAAATTATTCGGCAGCCAATTAACCTACCAGCATGGTTTTGGTGTGTGGGAAGAAACTGGAGAACGTGGAGGAGAACCCCACAGACACAAGGAGAACATACAAACTCTTCACAAATAAGGACTAGGCCGGGAATTGAACTCATGACCACAATGTTGTGAGACGCAAGTGCTTCTTACTGAGCCACCATGCTGCCCCACATAGGGAATAAATAGAAGAAAAATGATTACATTTTTCTGCTATTTACCTACAATATATTATGAGGAAGAGTTGCTATTTTACAGTCGCCTCTGCAATACCTCCTTTTCACCACAGAGGTCACCAGTTTCCCACATCTGGACAGTAGTGCCTTACTTCACCAGAGATGCTGTCTAGTCCTTTGGTCAGATTCTGTATTTCCTTACTCATTACATGCTTCAGATTGCACCTCACACCTGGCTATTTAAGCCCTGTAATTACTAGTTATCAGGGCTGAATCCTATGGAATTGCTACAACCCTGAACACAGATTTTCCTTTTCCATTTAATGCAATCCATGGTTGCCAATTCTCTCTGAATATCAGGGAGTCTCCCTGAAGAGTGGGTGATCTCCCTGACTCCCTGAAGTGTTCTGAAGTTACAGAAGTCATTGCGGTATGATGACAGAATTTAGAAATTATGGAAGTGGCAGATGAAGAGGTCATTGATCTCCTATACACAGTATGCACAATAAATACTGAAAATATTTATTCAGTCACATTTTAACAATCAATAAATACTGATGCTGCTATTTTTATTGAGAAACAGTTTGCCAGGCAGTGTTAGACACACCCATAGGTGGAGCTGTTCATAGGACACACCCTTTTGTCTCTACAGGACACACCCCTTTGATACTACAGGACACACCCCTTTGGTGCAGCCTTGATAGTGGTATCACTATTTCCCTGATATTCATTTGCAAAAGTTGGCAACCATGATGCAATCTTTGATACCAGTACACATACATACTTTCATTGTCACTACCTTTATCTTTCCATTTATCTTTTTTCTCTGCTTGCAGTAAACCAACTGCATTAGTCATCATTTTCCAGTTCATCTTATTTTTTGCTACAGCACATCCTTGGTTTGTGACAATTGTATATATCTCAGACAGCTGATAGCATACCCTCCAACATGTAACAATTGCATATATCTCAGACAGCTGATAGCATACCCTCCATTCCATTAGGTACAAAATACTCTGCTACTCCGTTTCCAACTGTCAGTTACTATGGTCACCACCTTTGTTGAAGAAGCAAATAGTTTTTTAAATATCAGTTAATTCATTTAAACCAGGTGAGTGACAGTTGGAAGCTCAGGAGTGGATGAAATAGTACCTAATGGAATGGGTCATGTTGGAGGGTCTGTGATTGTGGAGGGTATAAATTACAAAAAGAGGAAGATTTGGGCACATAATGAATGACAAATGCATATAGATGGGGGATGGTTCAAGTATTGATTTTAAAGAACACATTTGCTCTTATCAGGGTCAATGCAAATCTAACTAGTTTATACAATAATAAAATGTACATTTCAGAAATCTGGAATCTGGTAGAACTGTAAAATGTGTCCTGGTAATACCATTGATGTTGAGTAGGTGGAGTGCGATGTTACAGAAGCCACAAATGACAGTGCTTGTACTGAAATAACTATGTAAAAATACAGCATTTGCTTGTTTGTCTCACAAAATGAGCCTTTATGTTAATACAGAGCAATGGGCTACCTGCCAGTTGGCCACCAGCCTATTTTAATGCTGTAGGTCCATTGGGAAAAGGCCCAACTTTGTAGATGCTGTCTGGCAAGGGAAGAACACTGATTCCACTATGCTACAGCAGGATACATATGAATGGGAACATTGTAAAAATCACATATATTTTGTTTATTTTTTATGTCAACCTTTTGTGTAAAGTGTGAGGTCAAGTTTAAAGAAAGGGAAATTCACACATCCTGCAATGCCCAAAAAACATCAGCCTTTTCTAAACAACAATTCAGAACATGCAAAATAGTTTACTGTAAGTGACAGCTGCCAAATTATTCTGAGCTCCGGACTCATGGAAATTATATTTGCCAAGTCCCCTAATGTCATTAAATGTGGATCAGGCACAGTGCTAGTAATTGTAGGGTGTTGGTGTACACACACACACACACACACACACACGCAAACATATTAACCACCCTACAACCTGTTAACACTACTTTAACTTACCCATCCGCTTACACTAAGCAATCTGGCCCAATCTATCCCCAGTTCACATCCCATTCATATACCATTCACACATCTTTCAAACTTCTCACTCCAGTTCACACTAGGGGCTGGATTTACTAAACGTTACTACATTTTTCTGATGTTGACGATTTTACTAAGGCAAAGTTGCCATAAAATCACCAAATTTAAGATCGCAACGGCAATTATGAATAGGCAAAAAATAGAAATCGATGGATTTACTAAGCATTGCTTAGTAAAATCACGGCCATTCAAATGTGCACCTTGTCGTGTTGATGTGTTGCAAATAGACACTCACTGTGAAAAACACAACATGAAAAATGTAAAAAAAAGTAATCTTTAAAAAAAATGTTGCCATATAAAAGTGCATAGCGCAGCATGCCATGAACCCTTAGCATGCTGTTGCATATAGTACTATAATGCATGGCATGTCAATGTGTTGCAGGGCATGCTGTGACTTTTAGTACCATAAACGGCCACATGCCAAGTGTTAATGGCATGCTGTGCAATGGATAACATGGCCCCAACTATTGTAAACAACAATTCAATTGGCTCCTCTATAAAGTTCCCCAATAACAGTACATCAGTAATGTGCCCTGCTACATAGAAATGAATAACGGTGGGTATTCAAGCTGCGGATTCTTAAGAACGTTTTTTTAAAGAAATGACCTACTACACATGCATAGTAGGTCATTTACGCAATCTGCAGACCATTTAGTTACAGTGACTGTGTTTATTGGTCTTTAAAGATGGTACGTAGATATTTAAAGAGGTAGAGGCACGCCACAGCAGCCTCTGTCCTTTTTTAAGAAGAGTGGGTGCGTGGCGGCATTTAAATGAACCGAGGATGGTGTGAGGAAGGGATCTCCGTTCGTATTTTCCTTCTTAAGAAGTAAATTCCAAACGTAGATTCCTTCCCCACACCCTCCACGGCTCATTACAAAAATTACAAACAGATCCTAACATAATGCTCAACTGTTGACATTTTGACCTGTGGAAATTTTGACTGTTGACATTTTATACCAGACCTCGTTCACCTGTGTCAGATGTTGGTTTAACAACTTGTGCTGGAAATAAATCAATAGAGAAGTTGGTTGCTCTGGCCAACACCACATTAAAAATCATACAAATGTGCCCCCTTGTGGAATATGGCAGGTAGGTAAATGTATATAGCCATTTTCCAATTTATTATTATTATTATTATTATGATGATGATGATGCTTATTATTGAGAATACCATTTATTGAGTGGAAAATCAAAGCTGAAAAACAAAAGCTAAGGTAAATAAATGTTGAGAACCCACTCACTCAAATAACAAGAGGTAACATAAATAATAAACTGAGTTATTGCTAACTATTTTGCTCTGGGACCCCTGTGACAATAAGAAAAAAATTGTGACCCCACAGGGAGCATATTAGTGGCTTATTTATGTAATACAAGTTACCTCAGCTACTGAAGTCATGAGTTCAAACCCCAGACAAAGCCTTTTTTTTTTCGTGGGGCCTATGTGTAAATATTACAGTAGGGTCCTGCCATTAGAAGTCCCATACATGTGAGGAGAGTGGTCACACCTCACACACAGGACTTATGATCACATGGGATCCACTATCGGCTGCAAAGTCTAGATCCTGCCCTTATTTCTTTTTAAATTTGATGGTCATGATGTAAAATTAGACATGCTTTTAAAGTATATGCCACTAGATGGCTCTCTAGTACTAATCCACAATACAGACTGCTTCTTAATGACAGCACCACACTATAGATTTATAGTGCACATGAATTTTAAGCCTTGATACCAAGTTCACTTTGTTGGTAAATTATACAGTTCAACAACTTTAGAGGTACACTTTTTCTTATCTAAGACCAGCCAAAATTAGATTGTAAGAAGAACATTTACACACTTCTTGGGGTTATTCTTAATGTCATAGGTTTATTCAGTAAATTAAACCTCTGCATTGAAACCTGTAGTTGTATGTAATTTTCATTGCTCAGCATTGAGAAAAATATGAAGTAGTTAAGTACCATAAAGGTAAATTTTTAGATTGTAATTCACTGCCATCCTCCGGATATTAAATATGAATTTATGCAGAGCAATAGACAATTATCAAAGGTAAAGGGTCACTTTTACCACATTCATGTATATGAGCATGTATGGGTGGTTTTTTATTTACACTTAAAGAATATGGGCCCTGATTTATTCCTAAAAAAGCAGAGGCTTAGATATTCCTCCATATTTGCGCACTGTGCATGTGTAGTTGCCATCTACGTAGCCCTTAGGTAGGTAGATAAACTACATGTGGGCTTTAAAGACCACGGGCTGTATTCACAGAGCCGTTTTTTAAAAGTACGCAATTATACGCACGCACGTAGCAAGGCCACACCCACCAACACCCACGACACTCCCCTCTCCCAGCCGTGCAATCGAAGACTTACACCTCCATAGACCATCTTTATCTTTAAGTGTGTACTTACGAACGTATATGTCTTCCGTGCGTGCGATTCAGTAAAGCCGCGCCCTCAAGCGTTCATTTAAATGCCTCCCCCACCCACTTTTATGTAAATTTACAAGTACGTCTTTAACGCCACCCAACCATACGGATGTCCCCAAGTGCGATTCACATGCCGATGCCTAAAGCAATTACGTGCGTATAGTCTACGTAACTTACGTAAATAAAGTTTTTATGCATGCGCTGTTAAAATGTACCTAAAAATACGCACGCAACTCAACATGAATACGGATCTGTGAATACGACTCCACATGTAGTTTTTAAGGTAAGAGGAGGTGTGCCTCCGTGGGAAGTTAGGTAAAGTGGGGGGGGGAGGGAAGATCATTATCTGTCCGTATTTTCCCCTCCTTAAGAGAAAAAATATGCACGGTTAGGTAAGGTTTCCTATGGCACTCTTAAGTGCCATTAGGTATTTAAAAACAGGGACGGGGGAGGGGACTGGAGAAGTAGGTGTGGACACGTGTGTATCTCACACTTAAGTGTGAATCCGGTCCCTGGTTACTGATTGGTCATTCTTTTTTTTAAATTAGAGTGAATGGATGATAATGACATGATTGACAGGGACACTGCTCACTCTTATCACACACACCACTCAATGATCAGTTGTATCAATCAAGATTGTTCAGAAACATTTCTTTGTTTAATATGTATCCAAAAGTCAAAGTAAAATAACTAAATTATGTCTGGATTAAAATAATAAAACAATAAAACTATCCATATGGTATCATTGTTCCCCTTAGCTTGGTCAGAATCACCTATAGCCTGAGAAATTGTGTGTGTGTGTGTGTGTGTGTGTGTGTGTGTGTGTGTGTGTGTGTGTGTGTGTGGTGGTAAGAGGGGAAATCTGTTCCTCCAGAGCTCATCTGAGATTATTTTGGGAGTTTGATAGGAAGTAAGATAAAAATACATTTTATGGCACTCTTTTTGCTTCCTTTGTGGTAAGATAACATTTAAATGTCAGAAATGTCCCTTTACTCCGCTCATGAAGAAGTGTTATGAGCTTTACCTTAGTTGGAAAGTTAGAGAGAAAAAGATGAAAATTGGGCCCCTCATTTTTGCTGTATCAGTTGTGTCAGACTCCTCCAGAGCCGGATTAAGGGCCACATGTGCCTGGGGCTGAAAGGGTCCATTGGAGTGGGCATGACTAGCCATGCGTTCATCTGACCAGTATGACACAAGGAGCAAATGCAGGCAGAGTACAGCAGTTAGAAGCCAGCTGGACGACAGTCATCTTATTAATTGGATTTCTGGATGGGCCTATATTCAGATGAAGGCCTGGGACTGTAGTCCCATCCGCCCCATTGTTTATCTGGCCCTGGACTCCTCATACCTTGGGTAAAGTGTTCTCAACCCCTGAACTTAACTGTTCCTATGATTGAAGGGAGCCAAAAGATCATTCTACAGGTTGTACTTTTGTCATACAAACATATTTTACACCTCAGTTCTAAGTCAAAGTACACTGTGACAAACCCTAATTTACCATCTGCTATAAGGCCTGTACCTCATAGTGAAGAATTACCTCTGCCAAAGCTTCCATAAAATGTCATACTCAGTCATGACGAACAAGAAATAGAGCATGTAGAGCAGGGTAACAACCATGTAAGGCTTGATCTAACCTTTGAAGCTTTTTGTTTGTCTTCTGAATCACATGAACTTTTATCCAAGGAGATCTTTTCCAGGATTTTAACCTAAAGGGTAAGCAGAACTTATAGACTCAAGATTGAAAGTCTGGAATCTCCTTCACACAGAAACAGAAGTATGCGTTTTTAAACATAGGCATAGTGGCTTTTTCCTTGATGAAGACTTGGTTTTGCAATGATTTTAATTCTGTTATGGAAGCACGTGGTCACGAGTACAAATCAAAGGATTGGTGTCTATTTAAAGATTCTTCTGAAGTTAGCTTGGAAGCCGTGTTTCTGCACAAGTTTCAATGTGAAAAAGGGCCTACCTTCAAAACTGTGATAGAAAGAATCTATGACCATTCATGAAGTCAGCGTAGAGGATACATATATAATAAAACATGAGGAACCCTGTAACAAAATCATTGTCTACCAGTGTTCCAATCAAAAAATTAAATAGTTTGTGGCACCAATATTGAGAACTTTCCCTAGCATAAAATCGTCCCCATTTCTCAGTTTCTTCTGTGAACAATGTTCACAACAGTGTGTGGCCAGTTTAAGTGTGAAAATCAGGTCTGTCAAGAGTGGGTAGTGGACCTCAAATATTTAATCAATAAAAGGAAGGATTTGGATGCCTAAATAGGAGAGGGAAGTCTGCTTCCATAAATAATGGAATTTAGACTACAGACCGCACAGGGTTAGAGATATTAATTGGCAGTACCTTTGTTTTCGATGTGTTACACTTGTAGAGGAAGCCTCACTAAATTTGGAAAAAAGGGCAAGAGCCGCTGTCAACCAGACCCCCAGGTTGGTTACAAACTGTAATACATTGTCTGCAAAGAGACACATTGTATAGCTGTGGCTATCAAATTAATAACTGGGGACAAACAATCTTTTTCAGCTAGAGGTTCCATATCCAAATGTAAAATCACAGGGTAAAGATGATGGCCCGGATTAACAACACCATACGTGTTGCACATACAGTCTTAAAATACCGATAGTAACTACTACGCATGCATATTAACTATTTTACGTAATTTACGTATTCTTGCGTTACATAGATTGTGTATATGCGGTCTTTAAAGACCGCATATACACAATCTACATAACAAAACGATACGTAGATTATATAAAATAGTTGCTACGCATGCGTAGTAGCTACTATCGGTATTTTAAGATTGTATGTGCAACACGTACGGAGTTGTGAATCTTGGCCGATAGCCCTGTCTGGCAGTGTTAGAGATGGGAAACAGAATGGAGAGGAAGCCATTGCCGTAGACCCAGGTAGAGGGGCATAGCATAGAATGGAGAACTAGATATGTAGATCAGTTTGTACAGCAGTATTGTTACTGAGGGCACTGCTGAACAGGGGACAGAAAAGGGAAGATGATCAGAAACCTTTATTGGCATAAGGCATTTGATTTTATTATCAATAGTGGATCTGATATAAAAAATACACTGGTATCTTTAATGTTTTTCATTTTATCAAGAATAAGATGACTTTAGATGATAAGAAGATGTACAAAGATCATTCACTAACAAAGTGCAAAGTGCGCACATTCATAGCACAATAAATTAACCATGGGTTTTGAAGAATTTCTCAAAAGCTAAACAATGAAAGCAATAATTGCCTGATTATTGCTGAGTTACTGCCTAAATCTCAGAGGTTGTTTTCTTTTTACACTGAATTAAAAAGGAATTGGAGAGGCGGCCCTAAAATTAATGGCGGCGCGGCCCAGGAGCATATGGCACCCTGCCCCCCTGGCCCTGCCCACATCTGTATATGATATATAACCTATTATTGGGAATCTCACTGTTTAGTTAGGACAGACTTAGCAGAAAAGCATTGATAGGGGCTGGTGGCATATCATATGTTTACAAATGTGTGTAACTAATGTCTCTGTGTAGATTACCTGCTTTTCATGCACCTGGTCATTAACCTATAAACTGATTTGAGTAACCACCATTTTGATTATAAAATATAAAAAAATATGTCTGCATTTGGCCATCACAAATGCTATTCCATAACATGGGAGAGGTAGGTATAATGCTTCTATTCTAGAGGGACCTTAAATTATGTAATAAGGAGTAGTGTAGCAACCTGCTGCAAGTATGGGTTACCGCTGAGAACTGCCCATTTTCAAATACGCCAAAGAGAAGCAATCGATCCACTGAAGACAGAAGATGCAGCAGCGAATGGTGAGTATTAGTGTAGCCTCAATCCTTATCCTAATCCTTACCCTCACCTTCCATTATCCTAACCCTCCCCTTCCCCGCAGTCTGACCCTAAGACTCCCTTCTCCACAGTTTGATCCTAAGACTCTATTTCCCATAGTCTAACCTTAAGACTTCCTTCCCCTCAGCCTGACCCTAAGACTCACCTACCCGCAGCCTCTTCCTAAGACCACCCTCCCTGCAGCCTAACCCTAAGACTCTCCATAGACTACTACTCCCTATAGACTCCTCTATGTAACTCACCTGTCTGGCCCAGTGCAGCGGGTCTGTGGCAGTGCGATGGGTCTGTGATGGCGGTCTCCGCATGAATGACTGGGTAAGTATGCCGACATTGAAGGTTGTGTGGTCATTGTGGGGTGGTTATGTCCCACTAGTGCTGGGTCATGTGCCACCCTTCCTTAGTGCCCACACTCTGCTCCATGGAGACTTTTTAGAATTCATAGGTGTATGCAAGTAATAGGGTAGACCCTTTCCCCCATTCCCCTTCCTTCATAAATCCAGACATTGTTTGTTCCATGCACTAATGAACTTAGGCTCTAAAGGTTCCCCAGTGCTGTCTATGGAGAACGATACAAAATAAGATTATATTTTATTATAACTTTATAATATTTATATATAATTTATTTTAAAATTGAGAGCAAAAACTCACCGCAGAGGCAGGGCCATCAGCATTATAGGCCCTGGGCAAAGCAATGCACAGGGGTCCCTGTCATCCAGTTTACAGGAATAAAAATGTAACCAAAACTTTTGAACATTATAAGCTTTGAAAAATACAAACATTTTAACATATAAATGATAATTAATCACATTGTGCCCCCCTGCATCACACTGCCCCTTTATCACACTGTGCCCTCCTGCATCACACTGCCCCGTCATCACACTGTGCCCTCCTGCATCACACTGCTGCCTCTTCATCACACTGCTGCCCCTTCATCACACTACTGCCCCTTCATCACACTGCCCCTTCATCACACTGCTGCCCCTTCATCACACTGCCCCTTCATCACACTGCTGCCTCTTCATCACACTGCTGCCCCTTCATCACGCTGCTGCCCCTTCATCACACTTTTGCTCTTTCTTGTGTGTGTCTACAGCCATATAAACTCCTCCTCTTTATGTATGTCCAGCCAGTCTTCTATTTGTCCAGCAATCCATACAGACACTTATTTCTTGACTTTCTGACCTGTTTTGATGTCTTTTTCTTTCCTCCATGGCGTGTTTTCTCTGCAGTGATGACATTGGCCTGTCCTAGGTCACACCAGCGTGTGCAGTTGCACAGCGATACAGACATATAGTGTTAGTGCAGCCGCGTGGTGTGTCAGGAGTGCTTGGCACTATATGTCTGTGTCGCTGTGTGACTGCATACACACGGTGCATGGTGGCAAGGATCTAAGTGGAAGCTCTGATCCATTCAGTAAAAGATGGAGCAGTGACCTGCGAATTTCACTGGCGGCCTCTAGAGAGTTGGGGATTCCCTCAGCTTCCTAGCGGAACTGCAGGACAGTCAGTCTGAATATGCCTTGAATTCTGGAGCCAGGCAGCAATGCTCAAGGGCCCCTAGACTTGTGGGGCCATGGGCATCTGCCCATTGTGTTCAGTGGAAAAGATGGCCCTACACAGAGGTCTCCAAAATAGCTAGTCTGGAACAGCACCCCATCTCAGCTGTTATCCCAGACATGCTTCCAAACAAACACAGAATGGTGGTTGCTCAAATCAATTTATAAGTTAAGGCAAATTGGTAACCACAGTCCCTGCACTCCCTGGTTTAATGCCGCCCCTCAACCTCCTGGAACCCACATCATCAAGGTTACTAGGAAATACTATATGTCACCCAGAAGTCTAAATAGTCTATAACAATGGGGTTGGGTATAGTGGCGCATATACCCTTACGACTGAATAGAAGACAGTCCAATAGCACCTGTTACAAAATGTAGAGTCTACTTTCCAGAATATAGTCTCCTCCAAAAAAGCCTTCTTTGAATAAAAAGGGGATTTCAATATTTTCCAAAATTCCAGCTAATATTCATCTATTCCTCAATGTGGTGGAGCTTTAGACCGGATTCACACTTACGATTTTTCTACTTTTCCCGTGCGTATTTTTAGGCACGGTTGAACTGCGCAAGCTACTTTTTTACACAAGCTACTTAGGATTTAGGCACGGAAGTCCATTACGCACGGATTTGTAAGTCGGACTTTGTGACGTACATACGTAGGGGTGTGGTTGTCTTTCGTACGTGCGTAATTTAGTGAAAGTGGGTGTGTGGAGGCATTTAAATGGACTAATATGGACGCGGTTTGTCATGTACGCACGTATGAAAGGAAAATACGCACGTAACTACACACGTAGAGTTAAGGTTGCCCTATGGAAAATCCGTCCGTGCAAGGGGAGTGTCATGGGTGTTTCATCGCACGTGCGTATATTTGCGTACTTTATACAAACGGATCTGTGAATACAGTCCTTTATCTTTACTTTTCCTCTCCAGGTATATATAAAGAAACACAACCAGTCACTCTCATGGGGCCTGATCCAGAGCTACGAAAATTCGCACGGCGGGCGAATGCGTACGTTCGACCGTGCAAATAAACATACACGCCCCTAACACTCCCATAGTAAAGTACCTGCTTACGGCGGCTATACCCTACACTGGGTACGACC
>WWET01000245.1:432575-450318 GCA_011038615.1 Limnodynastes dumerilii | reverse complement strand
CACACGCCCGCCGTATTAACTACGGCGGGCATAGCTCTGGATCAGCTCCCATGATACTATGATCCTGTAGAGCCTGATACAGATGTCCGTCCAACACCTGGCTTCCGCAAGTCTGTTGTCAGGTACGGACTGTGTACGCCACATGCAGATGTTACACAAAGGATCTCCTAGCAAACAGAAAAGAGGAGATGTTACAGTGGAGTTGACTACCCTTTCCTTGTGGACTTACAGACAGAACATGCACTCAGAGGTCTGGATCAGGTCCATAAAGTTTTCTTTCTTGCTTTTTCCAAGTAATATTTTGAACTAGTCGGTCCCTTTGTTCTTGCAGACTACAGACATTCTAATAAACACCTGATGGCATAGTATATCTCTGCATATTTTGGCACTGTGCTTGCCCACAACAAATGCAGTTATGGTGATCCAAAACCGAACACAACTCCGAAAACCGAAGTGCTGCAATAGATCGTGAGGAGAACCATGGGATGGAAGGGTGAGTGAATGTGGTCAATGTAAAGTAAGGACTGGATCAAACAAGTCCAATGCATGCTTGAATGTAAATACACACAGTACACAGCTTAGATGTCAGTTTGAGGGCACCAAACCATATCCTAAATTAGTACCAATCACATACACAGAGGACCATCCATACGGAACGCACTTCTGTTTGTGAGATCATAAAGTTTTTGTGTGAGGAGAATACACTCCCGTTGCTTTTACAGACTTTCTGTTCTCTAACCTCTACCTGATACATGCTGCGCTATTACTCATCCCTCCCAGTCCTCTCGTCTGTGGCTCACACTCGCCACATGTCTCTCCTCGCTCCTCGCTCCCCGCTCCGTCCGACATGCCAGTCATGGCATATAAACACAGGCCATGTGGGAGCGCCACCGCAGCCTCAGGTGGGCACGCGCTCCCGTCTCTTTCACTTGATAGGTGTTCTCCCTTGCTGGGGGACTTCCCCACTGGAGGCTTGTCGGCTGCTATCCTATCGGAGGCTAGTAGCCTCTATTTAAGTTCGGCATTGCCTCCTGGCAAGTGCCGGTTATAGACTCTGTTTTCAGTATCTGTGCCTGCTATCTATCTCTCTCTCTCTCCCTTGCCTTGTGCAGTTTCTTACGTTCTTGAGTGCCCCATTTTTTCGCCCAGAACCTGCTCTGCCTCAGCTAGTCATCAGGAGACCCATACTTACCAAGTCCAGCTTACCTTGGTTATCTGGTACTGTAATAGTATAACCGGCCCACTACAGGTTACTACATCCGTTAGTAACATGGATTCCACTGCCAAGGCCATCAACGCACTCATTGCACAAGTTTCCAACCTGGGACAGATGATTCAGACCCTCACGGCTAAAGTCCAGTCTCAGAATCAAGTCATCGCATTTCTGCGACCCTCCAACGTTCCAAACCCTGCTTCCACATCTGCATCCGGTCCACCTCAGGCTGCTACTGATTCCGACGCTGGGCCCAGGACTCTGGGTGGAACGATCCCGCACTCCGTAGCCAGTTTCGTGTTGGCCTTTCTGTGCAGGTCAAGGACTCTCTTGTACAGTTTCCACCAGCCCAGTCTAGATGACCTTATGCATCTCTCCATCAAGGTGGATCATCGTCTGAAGGAACGCCATATGGAGAAAGGCTCCTCAACCTCATTCTCTCTGGTTCACATCTCCACTGACACTACGGTCATGGATGAACCCATGCAGATAGGTTCCCACCTCCTGACCAAGCAAGAGAAGACCTGGCGTCGCACGCTTGGGTTGTGCCTCTATTGTGGAGGGAAGGCTCACTGGGCTGACAACTGCCCCAACAAGACCACCCAGTCGGGAAACGCCTAACCAAGATGAAAATTGAAGGGCTCCGTCTGGGTGTTCATCTCATCTGTAACCAAAATTCCCTTCTGGTTCCTGCTCGCCTCCACCTCAACTCTCAGTTGGTCAACCTGTCAGCCTTTATCAACAGTGGAGCTGCCGAGAACTTTATCAATGTCGACCTTGTCCAATCCTTGGGTCTGAAGTCCAAGACCATCTCGTCCCCTGTAACTGCCTGCGGTGGAAGACCTCTGTCTGATGGGATGATCCTGGAATGTACCATTCCTCTCTGACTCTCAATTGGAATCTGTCACTCGGAACAGATGGAGTTCCTCATCATTCGCTGTCTGGAGGTTCAAATTGTCCTCGGTCATTCCTGGTTGCATGTCTACAATCCTCGCATCGATTGGTCCAAAGGTGAGATCATAGGCTGGAGTGACTTCTGTGCCAGAGTCTGTTTCTCTCATCCTATTCGTTTAGGGCAAACCACTCTCTCTGGTCTTCCTCTACAGTACGCTGACTTTGCGGATGTATTCTCAGATCTTCAGAGCTTCAGAGGAACTTCCTCCCCATCAGCCCTCGGACTGCGCTATCGAACTTGTTCCCGGAACTATTCACCCCAAGGGGAAATTATTCTCACTCTCTTGCCCGGAGTCCTCGGCGATGGAAGAATATGTTTGTGACAACCTCTGTAAAGGCTTCATCCGTTCCTCTAGATCCCTGGTCAGAGACATTTTTTTCTTTGTGGCCAAGAAGGATGGGTCCTTCAGGCCCTGTATTAACTATCGGGCTTTTAATAAGATCACCATCAAGAACACGTACTCTCTTCCACGCATCTCTGATCTCTTCAATCAACTGAAGGGAGCAGTAATCCACTCCAAGATCAACCTCAGGGGAGCCTACAATCTGCTCAGAATTCGTGAGGGAGACAAATGGAAGACAGCGTTCAACACACACTCAGGGCACTATGAGTACCTGGCTCTGCAATGCTCCTGTCGTCTTCCAGGACCTCATTAATGAGATACTTCGAGACTACCTAGGTTGATTTATTGTTGTTTACTTGGATGACAATCTCATCTTTTCTCCTGGTCTCTCTTCACACTGGAAACATGTACGACATTCTCTCACTCGTCTCAGAGAGAATCACTTCTTTGCCAAACCGGAAAAATGTGAATTTGAGGTGAATACCGTAACCTTTCTCGGCTATGTGATCACTCCAGAAGGCTTCTCCATGGATCCTGCCAAGATGAAAGCATTCTTGGATTGGGTGCAACCCAACAACCTGAAGGCTACTCAACGTTTCCTTGGGTTTTTGAACTATTACAGAAGGTTTATTAAAGGTCTCTCAGTCCTGGTCACACCCGTTTCTGACCTTACCAAAAAGGGGACAGATCCGATCAAGTGGTCCTCTGCAGCTGTCAAAGCCTTTCATGCCCTGAAGAAAGCATTAATCTCTGCTCCCATCCTGAACTGCCATTCATCATTGAGGTGGATGCCTCCGACGTGGGTGCCGGTGCGGTCCTGTCCCAAAAAAAATTCTCTACTGCCGAAAGGAACTACGACGTAGGTAACAGGGAACTACTCGCCATCAAGATGGCTTTTGATGAATGGAGGCATTGGCTGGAGGGGGCTGTGCATACCATTACCGTTATCATGGACCATAAGAACTTAGCTTACATTGAAGCTGTGAATAGATTGAATCCCAGACAGACCAGGTGGGCATTTTTTTCACCAGGTTCAAATTCGTTCACCTATCAACCTGGTTCACAAAATAAGAGAGCTGATGCGCTGTCGCGCTCTTTTGATCCAGAATATGCTCCCACCTCTCCCCCCTAACTATTGTGCTGTCCACCTCAATCATCGTGGGTCTCACTCAAGATCTTCATTCCCTCATCCTGAAGTCACAAGACCTAGCTCCTACTCAGAAGCCACGCAATTGGCTCTTTGTTCCTCAGAAATTAAGGAAGTCGGTTCTGTTGGAGACTCATTCTTGAAAGACTGCTAGCCATCCAGGGGTCCAGAAGACGCTGGAATTCCTATCCCGCATTGTCTGGTGGCCTGCCATGACCAAGGACGTCAGAGAATTCGTCAACTCATGTTCTATTTGCACTCAGAATAAGTCTTCTCGTTCTCTGCCTGCAGGTCTCCTCCTTCCATTACCCATTCCGAGATGTCCATGGACCCATCTGTCCATGGATTTTGTGACAGATCTCCCCATCTCAATTTGTCGCCCGATTCTGGCGTGCCTTCTGCAAGCTTCTGCATATCAGCCTATCATCGGGGGATCATCCACAATCTAATGGCCAGACGGAACGGGTTAATCAGAACCAAATACATTTGGTTGGCTACATTTCCAAATTCCACGATAACTGGTCCCAGAATCTGGTCTGGGCTGAATTCGCTTACAACAACGTTTCTCACAGTGCCATCAAAATGTCTCAATTTTTCTGCACATGGGGCAATCACCCCTGAGGTAATTCCTTCCTCCAGCCTGAGGTGGATCAATCTTCTGATTTAATAGGACTGATCATTCTTTTAAGGTGGGCGACAAGGTGTGGTTGTCTACCAAGAACATTTGCCTCTGACAACCTTGCAAGAAGCTGGGGCCCTGGTATATCGGTCCTTTTCCCATCATTAGTCGGGTCAATCCAGTGGCTGTGAAGTTAGGGCTTCCCCAGAACTTGAATATTCCTAACACCTTCCATGTTTCATTGTTTAAACCTTTCCGAAGATCCAGAAGATTTAACTCCGCTCCTGTATCCAAGCCTCCTCCCGTTATGATTGACGAACAAGAAGAATTTACTGTCAAATCCATTCTAAATTCCAAAAGAGTACAAGGTCAAGTCCACTATTTAATCCATTGGAAAGGACACGGTCCTGAGGAATGGCAGTGGATTCCGGAACATCATTTTCATCTCAACTTTCCCAAACCTGCCCCTAAGGGTCTCTTAACCCCTTGTCAAGGGGGGGTACTGTTACATGCTGCGCTATTACTCACCCCTCCCGGTCCTCTCGTCTGCGGCTCTCACATGCCGCATTCCTCTCCTCGCTCCCCGCTCTGTCCGACATGCCAGTCACGGCATGTAAACACAGGGCACGTGGGAGCGCAGCCGCAGCCTCAGGCTTTCACTTGATAGGTGTTCTCCCTTGCTGGGGAACTGGTCGGCTGCTAGCCTATCAGAGGCTAGCAGCCTCTATTTAAGTTCGGCACTGCCTCCTGGCAAGTGTTGGTTATAGACTCTGTTTTCAGTATCTGTGCCTGCTATTTATCTCTCTCTCCCTTGCCTTGTGCAGTTTCTTGCATACTCGAGTGCCCCATTTTTGTCCAGCCTTGCTCCTTGCCTGCCTCCTCTCAGTGTATCAACTCCCTTTCTCCCACCTTAATGTTTTACCCCGCTGTTTGTTCCCTGCCTATCCTGTGTGCTAATCTCTGTTGGCCCCTCGGGGTCCCCGCTGGTGTGTGTGTGTGCCCTGGTTTGTCCGTTTGTTCTGTCTGTCCTGTTAACCCCTTCTCATCCATGGTCTCTGTTATTCGTTCCTCGTTGTTTGTTACTGGTCAGTCTCTTCTGACCCAGTCTATTTCCCGCTACTTCCTCCATCTTGCTCCTGACTTTCCAGTTTCCACTTTAACTCCTCCTTCCTCTCCCGGGCGTTGCTCCAGGGGCCGCGGGTTTTCTTGCAGCCCAGACTATCCCCACCATTAAGGGCTCTAGTGAAGACCAGATTAGACTCCACGCCCTGGTCGCCACGTCCGTCTTGCCCAGAACCTGCTCTGCCTCAGCTAGTCGTCAGGAGACCCATACTTTCCAAGTCCAGCTTACCTCGGTCATCCAGTACCGTAACATTACCTTAAGTTTTACATACCCACCACACGTACACAGGGGCAGATGCGTAATGGAGACTCACACATCAGGGCATAACCACGCCTTTTTTTACGTGCATCATGTACTTATGGTGGCCGCTCTGGCCCCGCTGTTGCAAAGGATTCTGTAATAGAATCATGAGGATGCAGGACCGTATTCAGACTATCGGACATATAACATATACGTCCGGTGTTTAGCGATTTTTACTACTATGCATGCGTAGTCATTTTTTTACGCAATCTACGTATCTTTTCCTTACGTTGATTGTGTATATGCGGTCTTTAGATACATAGATTGCGTAAAAAGATTACTACGCATGCGCAGTAGTAAAAATCGTTAAACACTGGACGTATATGTTATACGTCCGGTAGTCTGAATACAGTCCGCAGTTCTATGCCAAATATCTGTTAGGTAAGTACGTGCAGGAACGCAAAGTGGCCAATTTCTGCACACAGGGCCTGATACAGATCTTCACATGACTTCTGTGTGTATGGAGATCTATAAGTTGGCATGGACGAGGGGAGTGCACGCGTCTGTCAGTCCCCTCTTTTGGATGGAGTACTTTACACTTACGCCGGGGGCAGAGAACTGCTGCTCTGTCTGTCCATCTGTCTGTCGGGGTTTAGGCATGTGGAAGTGAAGGGCTGACCCCTTCCATGGAATTTCTTTCCATACGGAAGAAGTTACGACACGTGGTGCACGCATGTGCCAATGTTACTTATCAAGTAAGCACCTAATTCTGAATCAGGGTCAGAGTGCGGAAACCAGACTCAATATGTTATTTAGAATTCTACCCACTATACTTAAATTTCCATGGGAGAAGTAATAGATTATAACACACTCAGACCAGGGATGAGTCATTGGCTATCCTAGATCTCCACTCCAACCTTAAGACTCTCATCATTTCAAGTCAGTGCAGAAAAATGTTATCTAACCCCACAACGGCTATATCTTTTGGCAGCAACTTCCCCAAATGCAAGGATCAAAACCCTAACATGTATCTAGGTTTTAGGCTATGCCCTATGAAGCAAAGATTTTGTCTGACTCCTGTTAAAATTAAACATTATTTTGCCCTCAGTGACAAATGTAGGATTTTGCAACAGTGGTTTCCAAATATCCCTCTTTACACCACACCTGTAAAAATAAACATTTTATAGAGCACTGTAAAAATAAAAAATAAAACAAGTCTTATGGTAGGAGTCTTATCTCCTCTGTTGTCTCTTATGCTATGTGGCGCACGGCCATTTACTCTGATGTGATGTAAGCACATAAAGGTCATCTGTCTGCATCACACTTCAGTTATTTTGAGCCCGAGGGAGGAGGGGTAGAGGGGCAGGGGGCAGTCTGGAAATTATTACACTCTCCGCTAAGAAAAACTAATTTCCGAAAAAGGGACATCCAAAAGTTTCTTTTCGGATGTCCCTTTTTCGAATGCTTACCAATTCAGACTTTTTTTTAATGAATGGGTGAGTATTCACTTCGCAATTTGCGATATCCCTCCACCGTTAGCAATATCCCTCCGCTGTGGTCCTGAAACAGGTGAGTAAACTCTCTGTATGGGGTAGGGAGGGTCAGGCTGCGGGAGATGGTGGGTTAGGGTCAGGCTTCCAGGAAGGGAGGGTTAGGGTTAGGGTAGTGAGAGGGGAGGTTTAGGGCTAGAATTAGGGAAAGGAGTGGGGGGACTATTTTTTTTATAACTTTTCAGGCCATGGAGCTTTCGGCTCTCAGTGGATCGATTGCTATGCCTCATCAAGGCATAGCAATCAAAATACCAGCCAGTTCACAACTGGTTGGGGAGGACACGGGCAATTTGAAAATCGGCCGTTCGGACCGGAGCCCCACACCCTCTGGAAATCTGTATAACTGAATCAAGAATCTGCAGGCCAGTGTAGTAACTATTGATGGCCGGCAGATTACTGATTAGTCTGTAGGACTTTCAGTTATACAGCCATGCAGGAACCCCTTTTCCTTCCGGTGGAGAGTGCATAGAGAGAGAGAGTAGCTTCAGCTCTGTTTATATGAACGGTGCCTCCACTGTCACTTGCTGCAGCAGGTCTCTTACTAGGAGGCAGTGGAGGTGGCAATCATGACATACACGGAGCAGTTGCGATTACAGGTGCTCCGTGTGCTGCATAATCTGCATATGTCTACAGTATTGAGTGAGTCCAAGAGACAGGGACATAAATGACCTGTCACATTTGCACAAATGGACCGTATTCATAGATACGTTTTTTAAAAGTACGCAATTCTACGCACACATGTCGCAAGCTAACACCCACCAACACCCCCGACACTCTCCTCTCATGGCCATGCTGTCGGGAGCTTACGAATGCACAGACCACTCTGTTCTTTATGTGTGTTCTTACGTGCGTATATGTATGCTGTATGAGCGATTCTTAGTAACCACGCCCTCATGCTTTCATTTAAATGCCCCCCCACACTTTCATGCAAATTTTCATGTCCGTTTTTCAACCCCTCCCATCCGTACGTATTTCACCAAGTGCGATTCTCAAGTCCGACCGTTAGGCACTTACGTGCGTATATTCCACGTAAGTTACGTAAATAAAGTTACTACACATGCGCAGTTAAAACGTACCTAAAAATACGCACGCAACTCCACGTGAAAATGGATCTGTGAATACAGTCCAAAATTTCTCCTCCCAAATTTTAAAAAATTACATAAAAACCATTGCACAATACAATTATAAGGAGGTTCCAGTTTAACATATTAGGCATACAGAGAGATGCCCGGAGGGATCAGGGTCAGGGACTATTTATAACAATCATATGGTACAGTCACATGCCAACAACACCTTGTTTTTTTGTTCCTAAATGTCCCATTTGAACCAATGTAGAACAAAACAGCCTTTGAAAACAGGATGATCAAAAGTAACCTCTGCCAATAGACACTGAGAGTAACCTCAGTATTAAATTCTTTAAGAAAGGTAACTTCAGTACAAATGTAGAGGCAGCAGTCCCTCTCTTTCTATGATTTATTCATTTATTACTCACTGCATACAAGATAACACACATTCAGACTGATATGCAGATAGGATAAAACTATTGAAGAATTTGTTGTCATTTAAAGAATACTAATACACATTTACACAATAATAGTGTGTCTGTATATATATATATATATGTATGTATGTATGTATGTTCTTCACAATCTCTTGAATGCTTGAAAAATCTGGATGAGGGTTTTCAACTCAAAAAATCAACCCCTTTTGGGGTCAGGGACCCAAAACTGTAAAGGGGGAAGGGACTTATGGAAATGAGGCTGTGGTTTGATCAAAAAAGGTCAGCTTAGACATTAGATTCCATAAGACTAGGGAGCTGGGGTCATGATCAGATTCCCATTGGTTAACACTGGACAGAATTTTGACCACTAGATGGATTTGGATGACATTACTTCCCGATTAAGGAGGCACTGTCCTGATCTTGGTTACAGGATAGACAACAGAGGGTGTAGTAAATGGAATCCCTTCTGGGGATGGTAATGTAACCAGTGGAGTACCCCAGGGTTCTGTACTTGGACCGGTGCTATTTAATATCTTTATAGGTGATTGCCTGTGGTAATGAGAGGAAAATATTCCTTTTTGCAGATGACACAAAGATATGTAACAGGGTAGACACGCCACGAGGAGAACACAAAATGAGGGATGATCTAGGTAGACCGGAGGAATGGTCAAGAGTGTGGCAACTGCAGTATGCCAAAAAGTGCAAAATCAAGCACTTGTGGCACAAAACCCAAAAGCTCAATATAGCATTGATGGCATTACATTAGAAACTACAGAGGAGTAGATCTAGGAGTCATTATTTTATGTGACTTAAAGGTAGCCAAACAATGTATGAAGCAATGAGAAAGGCAAGTCAGATGCTTAGTTGCATAGGGAGAGGAATTAGTAGCAGAAAGAGAGAAGTAGATCATTGGTACAATGCCCCTTTATAAGTCATTGGTACTCCCTCACCTAGAATACTGTGTTCAGTTCTGGAGGCCATATCCCCAGAAAGACATAAATACATTAGAAACTGTGCAAAGAAGAGCAACTAAAATGGTCCATGGCCTGTGTCACAAATCATACCAATATAGGCTAGAGGAACTAAACATGTATAGCTTGGAGCAGAGAAGGGAGAGGAAGGATATGATAGCAGCTTTCAAATATATCAAGTGTTGTGACCGGCTAGAGGAGGGTTGCATTTTTCAGAGGAAGAGGTATAATAGAACACCAGGGCATGAATATAAACTGGAGGGTCTGAAATCTGTGGAAAAATTACTTCACTGAAAGGTTGATAGATAAGTGGAATGGCCTCCCATCTGAGGTGGTTGAGGCTAACACAGTAGAACAGGTAAAACATGAATGGGATAAAGATAAGGACATCCTAAATCTCAAATTAAACTGAGGGTAAATAGAGTATAGGGTCAGTATAGTTTTAAATAAACAACTGGGTGTTACTACACCACTGGAATTATCTTGGAATTCGCTGGGGCAACGCCTGGGAGAAGAAGGTGAACACAAGATGGAGGTAAGGATGGAAGAAAGACTGGATAGAGAGAAAAGCGGGAAGAAAGGCAAGGTCAGTAGGGCCTGGCCTATTCAGTAAACACTGAACAGGGAAACCGGACCAGAGAGGGTTAACGGGACCAATAAGACAGACAAAACAGACTGGGAGACTCACTCACACACTCAAACAGCGGGACCCCTGAGAGGTAACAAGTACAGGCACTCAGGGGAGATAGGGGTAACACAGGAGGGAATGAACAATAAGGTGGGAGAGCAGAAGGTGGAACACTGGGAACAAAGGCAAAGCACTGGGCAGGAATACAATGGGACACTCAACATAACATATTAATATTAGCTTACCTACGGTTTAAAAGGTTTCTTATGTATAAATGACAAGCTTAATCTGCCCGAGACTACAAGAACAGATTTGTGATTGTATAGACCTTCATTCTGGATTAATGCTTGTGTCACATTGAGTGTAGCTTTGGTCTTGTAAGATGCTATTCACCAGAAGCAAAAGGAGCACTAGGCAAAAAGGATAAGAGGCAAGAGAAACACAGCACGGGGCAGCAAACGCTATAACCAGTGGGGAAGGCTGGGACTCGCTGTTCTATTTACAGGGAGCGAGGACTGGACCAGCCTCCCTGTGTGATTGGAGGGTGCCCCGGCTGCCCACGAGGCATACGGTACCAGGAAGTGAAGAGAACGCTGTGGCAGGAAGCGTTCTGATTGCCTAGCAGCCAGAACGCTGACTGCGGGAACCAATGAGAGCCAGGGACAGCAACCGCATGGCTAATTTGCATACCGTCGCGTCCACGTGACGGTATGTAGGGACGGAACACACAAGGAGGAAGATGGCATCGTTGGAGTGCGGACAGCGGTAAGGAAAGTTACATGCCGGACCTGCGGCTTGTAACAGTACCCCCCCCCCCCTTGATGAGGGGTTAGGATACCCCTAGGACCAGGTTTATCCAGAAATCTCCTATGGAATTCATTGAGCAGTCTTCTGGCGGGGATATTTCTAATGGAGATCCATTCCCTTTCCTCTGGGCCACACCCCCTCCAGTGAACTAGATACTGAATCTGGCCAAGGAACCGTCTAGAGTCCAGACTCTCCTCAATCTCATACTCTTCTTGGCCCTGGACTTGTAACGGAGGAGGTTTGGAGAAAGGATGGGTGGAAAACTTCTTGAATCTCTTCACAGGTTTAAGAAGGGGAGCGTGAAAAGTGGGCGGAATCCTCAGGGTGCGAGGGAGCCTCAGCTTGAAAGTGACAAGATTGATTCTTTCAATAATAGAGAATGGACCAATGAAGCGTGGCCCTTATTTCCTTGAGGGTTGTAGTATATTGTTGTTTTTTGGTGGACAGCCAAACTTTATCGCCCATCCTGAAATTACACTTGCGTCGATGACTGTCCACTCTGGCCTTGGTCTGTAAAGCAGCCTGTCGTAGGGAATGATGAACCTTGGACCAGATGTCTCGCAGATTCCTGCAGAAGTTTTGTACATCAGAATAAATTCCAGTATGGGTTTGGATGAGGGTACAGGCGCGAGGATGATAGCCCAGGACACAAAAGAAGGGAGAAATCTTGGTTGTGGAATGAGTGGCGTTGTTATACGCAAATGCGGCCCAAGCCAAGTTTTGGACCCAGTTGCAGCTTAGATACGTAGCAATGGAGATATTGCTCTAATGATTGGTTGACTTTCTCCGTCTGGTCATTGGACTGTGGGTGATAACCAGAGAAGAGGCTGATCTTGAGTAAGGTGCAGAAAGACCTCCAGAATCTGACGACAAATTGGGAGCCTCGGTCCAAGACTATGTCCATGGGAACACCATGAAGTCTGACAATTTGAGAGACGAAAACCTCAGCGAGCATCCTGGCAGATGGTAGACCACGAAGGGGGGTAAAGTGAGCCATCTTGCTAAAGCGATCTACTACCACCCAGATGCTACTGAAGCCTTGGGAGGAAGGTAAGTCTGTATTGAAGTCCATGGATATGTGTGTCCAAGGACGCTTTGGAGACTGCAAGGGGTGGAGAAGACCGATGGGAGGAGTTCAGGGAGTCTTATTACAAGCGCAAATCGTGCAGTTCCCGACAAACTCCTTGGCATCACGTGACATGGCAGGCCACCAGACTGACCGAGAAAGAAGTTCCAGGGTCTTGGAAACACCGGGATGACCAGCAGACTAGCACTCGTGTATTTCCATCAGAACTGCTTTTCTGAAGCTCTCCGGGACTTTTCTGAAGCTCTTCCACTCGTCGCCATCCCAAATCCGGACCAGGTTATAAGTTGATCTTGGTGCAGATGGTGGCTTCCTTGAGGTCATCAAATAAATAAGAAATAAGAGGGATAGGGTACGTGTACCGTACAGTGATCTTATTGAGAGCCCTGTAATCAATACAAGGTCTAAGGGACCCGTCCTTCTTTGCCACGAAGAAGAAGCCTGTGCCAACTAGAGACATGTAAGGTCGGATAAATCCTTTCTGAAGGTTCTCCTGAATGTATTCATTCATGGCTGTAGACTCAGGACGAGATAAAGAGTAAAGTCTACACTTGGGTAGCTTGCTTACCGGAATCAGAGGAATGGCACACTCATAAGGACGATGAGGTGGAAGGGAGTCAGTGTTGCTTTTACTAAAAACATTGATGAAATCAGAATACTGAGGCGGAAGACAACTCTCAGTGGCAGCAACATACCGCAGGGGAACCTTGAGACAAGAAGAGTAGTAGTCCTTGTTCCAGCGGCTAATCTCACCCTTAGCCAATGGAGTGGAGTGACAGTTGATGAGTAAGTATTTCCTCCACATGACAGATGCCCACAGTGAGAAGAACAGAAGACGAAATCTTGGTAATTACTCAACCAAAGAGAGGCTTACCATCCAGGCCACACGCAGAAATGGGAGGAGAGAGTTCACGGAAGGGAAATCTGAGAAAGTGTGCCAGGGTATAGTCCAAGAAGTTTCCTGCAGCTCCACTATCAACAAAAGCGGTAACCTCAAAGTAGTGTCCCTCAAAAGTCAATCTGGCAGGAACAATAAGAGAGTTCTTAGAAGAGATTAGACTCAAACCCAGATGAACCTCTTCCAAACCTTAGTACTGTGTCTCGCCCCCACAGTAGAGACACAGTACTAAGGTGTTACACCTATTCTTTTCCTGCCTGGTGAGACGGTAAGTCCCAATTTGCATGGGCTCCTCTTCAGAAGGAGATCCAAAGAAGGCCAAGTCCACAGGAGAGTTCAGGGTGACTCCTCTCTCCAGACATCTTTCCTTCAGGCGGCAGTCAATTTTAATTGTCAGCAGCATAAGATCCTCCAACAACGTGGTGGTGGGATACTGCACCAAGGCATCCTTGAAAGACTCAGTCAGGCCAGCCCTGAATTGGCTACAGCAAGCAGGATCGTTCCACTGGGAGAGAGTCGCCCAGCGTCTGAACTCAGAAGCGTACTCCTCAGCCGTCCATCTCAGACGTCCTTCTCTTCTGTTTAAGAGACCGCAGATGAGCCTCGGTGGTGGCAACCAGGTCTGGGTCTTCATAAAGCAGACCCAAAGCTTGAAAGAACTCCTCGACACTTTGGCGAGCTCGGTGATCCAGAGATAAGCTGAAAGCCCATGACTGGGGGTCGCCCTGGAGAAGGGAAATGATGAAGCTGACTCACTGGAGTTCGCTGCCTGAAACGTTGGGGCGAAGCTGAAAGTAAAGAAGGCAGCTGTTCTTGAACTGGCTGAACTTGCTCCTGTCCCCAGAAAATCGATCCGGAAGATTCATCTTAATGTCTGTGACTGGGTTTGCGGGAGGAGGTGAGGATTGGCTGGAGGGTTGGGAGACGTGCGAAGTCTTGCGATGGCCCCCTCTTGGGAGTTCACCTTTTCAGTGAGTGCTTGAACCAGGGAAACCGGACCAGAGAGGATTAATGGGACCAAAAAGACAGACAAAACAGACTGGGAGACTCACTAACTCTAACAGTGGGACCCCCTGAGGGGTAACAAGTACAGGCACTCAGGAGAGATAAGGGCAACACAGGAGGGAATGCTGTGGCAGGAGGTGGGAGGCATTCTGACTGCCTAACAGCCAGAACGCTGACTGCAGGAACCAATGAGAGCCAGGGACAGCAGCCGCATGGCTAATTTGCATACCGTCGCGTCCACGTGACGGTATGCAGGGACGCAGCACACAGGGAGGAAGATGGTGTCACTGGTGCGCGGACAGCGGTAAGGAAAGTTACATGCTGGACCTGCGGCATGTAACACTGGGCAGACTGGATGGACCACGTGGCTCTTATCTGCCGTCAATTTCTATGTTTCTATGTTTAAGGAGCTTAATGTGTTCCAATTTTTGGATTTTAAATGTTGGGAGTATGTTTTTAGAGCCATAAATGATGTTATTAACAAAACTGTACATATTGTCAAGCAGCTGCACTGTATGGTAGAAATAACTTGAAGAACTAAGCACAGGCAACATAGGGTACTTTTGCTAATTAAAACTAAAACTCATCTAATGCTCCAACACACTATGTGGTATTCTCTTAGAATGTTAGACAATGATCCTCCAATAATTCTTTAAAGTTTGAGGGGTTTTCACTCTTCTCTTTCCTGCTGTGCTTCCTGTTGTGTAGGATTGTTGGTGCTGTGGCTCCTCTCTTGCTGTATGCTGCACTCAGTAAAGGGTCATTAGGTGTATTCCAGATATTGAAATATGCAAGTACTGGAAATTAAAGAGCCCTTTTCTAATCATTTATGCTACTTACAGCACCATGTAACAGCACCATGGAATTAACTAACCTTTGTTTTCTTATAACTGACAACTGAAATGTAAATGTTATTTGTCTCACATATGTTCAAGTGTAGAAAGTGTCAAATACTTGTTAGACACAGTGGACCTGATTCACAACTAATAAAGAACAGAATCTCTGCGCGTATTTTTAAGATCGGTTAAACTGAGCATGCCCAGAATTTTAAACTACGCATTTAAACCATGGCCGAATGATTCACAGATAAGAACGACTACAGTACTTAGGAATGATTCGTGCTTGGGAATGTAATGATTTCCGCATGCGTGGCTAGAGGGGCAAGACTTTAATGCAAATGAGCAGCACTCGGGCTACTAATGTACAGTATGGGCGTCCTCTAAACTTAGGAATGATTCACAATTAAGAAGGACTTGTGAAAACTAAAATACGCACAAACAAAGATAAGAACGCCCCCTGACAATCCGCATGGTTAACAGAGAGCCAAAGCCTCGTGCTTTTCTGTTTGTTCAACACACGGCTGCTGCGTGCTTATAATAAATGCAGGTGTTCACTTTCACTCATTATTTACATTTATTTGCAGTTTGTGCATTATTTCATTGTTTGTTGTAAACATTTTTTAAACATAAGTTGCCTTTTCTTACCTTGTAGCATGTTTGCATTGTTTGTGTGTGATCTTGAGATCCAAATTTTGTTTAGGTCTAATTTATGTAGATATATATTATTTTGATATTTATGGTCTGTATTCACACCCAAGAAGCCTCTGCTCCTTAGATGCGTATATTTAGTAAATTCCTTCTTAAGAAAGAAACTACGCACGGTTAGAAAAGGTAGTCCTATGGCACTCATAAGTGCCATAAGGTACCTAAAAATGGGGGCCGGACGGGGTAGGGGACCGGAGAAGTAGGTGCGGATACATGTGTATCCGCACCTACAGGTGTGAATCCGGTCCGATGTTATAACAACTTTGAAAGCTGAATGTTTCTTTCTTAATCCTTCAATTAGTATTTGTGATTTTTATAATTTTATCAATTTTTACATATTGCAATTAAAAAATGTTGGTTATTTTTGCTAATTATAAAACAAAGAAAGCCCTAGAAAATCAATCTGCTTTTAAATTCAATTAATGCGTGTCTTTGCTAAGCCGGGAATCATGAGTATATTAAAGATACTAAATATACGCGTGATTCTCATTTGGGAAACAAAGCTGTTCCTAAATATACGCATATGGAGAAAATAATTTTATTTAGTATTTGTGAATCGTTCTTACGGATCTGAGCTGTGCGTATATTTAGGAATGTTCCTAAATTCTTTCTTAAGTGTGCATCAGGTCCAGTATTATTGATATTACCTGTGTAACATAACATAACCGGGACAGAAGAAAGCTACATAAAGGTGTACACGCACCTAGAACAGAAAGTATGAATAATAAATATAAACACTGTCCATAGAGGTCTACTGTATGTCTGACCCAGAAGAGGGACACAAGAATTTACAGTTTTACAAATAAATTGCAGCACACGTTATATGTGAAACACTGATTAAAAACTTAAACTGTACTGTAGAAATGGTGGTGTTAGAATAATCCCTCTAGGCAGAAAAACTTCTAATTGAGTTCTTGGCCAGCTGGAACTTATTCAAAACAAACAGAAAATGTTGAACTGTTTATTGACAGTAGATTATGGTGTCTGCCAGCAGAACACTCTTTAAAGTGACCCTCACTCCGCTATTTGCATTTCTGCATTTAACAATATTAGTAAAGACTAACCTGAAACTGTCGATCAATGTGTGACGTTTTATTTAGCCTTGTATGAAGCCTTGAGCTCATGTGAACTTTTTTTTGTTTAAAAAGGACAATAACTTATGATAAATTAGTTAAATGTTACATATGACAAAGAAAAAAGTCATGTCTATACCAACAGATATTAAAAATATAATCCCAACCATTTTTATAAATTTGAACGTGTTCATATTTCAACTTGTTCTTGAATTTGATCTAAATCTGGCATAGTATCCTGTTATCATACACACTCATCCACTGGTCAGCTCCAACCAAATTAGAAGGCTTGGTTGACAATGACAAACAGGTTCAATATCAATAACAAAATTACATTACAAAATAAATAATAACAGCAGGTGGCCGGATTCACAGGTAATAGCTTAGTACATAGCATATAAAAATCTGCTGATAATTGGTACTGTGCATGCCCAGTACCAATATCCCTGCATTGGAACGCAACCGGCCGATGCTGGTGTGCCTATCTCCCGTGTATATAAGATACACATGGGGGGGGGGGTGTAGGCATGTAAATTGTACAGTATGGGCTTGGCTTAGCACTTATGTTCAATCCAGTATTGCACATACTTGCAGATGCATGCAGAATATTTAGGGTAAGGTCCTCTTGGTGGATCCACCATCTGTTCATAGAAGAGCAGAAGGCATTGCCCTGCTCTCCTGCATGTGGGCATGTGGATGACCAATTCCATACGCTAAGCTCCGCAGCAGAGGCTAATGTACGGAATATAATTCTGGATTCGGCCCAGTGATATTTTCCACCTCTAACAAAATGGGTAAGATAAAAAGGCAGGTTCCATTTTACTTGCTACTGACACAAATAGAAACTGAAAAAACCATTGATCTAGAGCCAGAGATCCAATTTACCCCCATTCTCTGTGTGTTCACATTGTACACGCATCTATCGGAAGGCATTGCATATGTACAGGGTAAGCACAGCCCCTCAATACATACAGATCTAGACTTTACATGCCTTGAAGTCAGAAAATTTGAGCCAGTCTCTGTCTATAGAATGTGAGTCTGT
>WWET01000245.1:405082-420813 GCA_011038615.1 Limnodynastes dumerilii | reverse complement strand
AATCAGCGATTCATATGTGCATGCGTAAGCCTAAGGTACAAGGGTATGAATCTGGCCCAATGGAAGTATGACATAGTGCTATAGAACAGGGGCTGTCCAGGGGTTAGGGAGGAACATATAATGAACACAGAAGTTATTGCACACAGTTACACAGCAGAATATCAGAAGCAGGCAGACTAAATTATTCCAAGCACATCAGATACTGATATACTGTAACAACAGTCTAGACACAGAGAAGCTGAAGCATTATATGCACAGGAAGACAATTCCAAGCATTCAGAGACTAATATACTACAGATGCAGGGAGATTCATATGGAACAAATACAAAAATTGATACTGATTGTGCCAAACAATACTGCAGACTGATATTAAAATACTAGTTTACTGTATTCTATTATCTGCAAAATGGATTTGTTGTAGAGGACAAGATTGCCACCTAGCAACAGCAGGTAGGTCAGGCAGCAATGCTTCTTAATACTATGAAAGAATTTTCGCTTTCCCTGCCAGAAACGGAGCTGGGCACGTTAGGTCACATGAACGCCACATGGTTAGATTACCAGTCCTAGGTATGAATAGAGTGCTGTGGAAAAAAAAATTGGGCCTGATTCAATTAGCCGCGATGATGGGAAAAAGCTCACGGTGCGCTATTTCCCGTCATATATAGTAGGAAAAATAAGCAAATATTTATGCGCACCAATATCTTCCAAATTTTTTTTTTACGGAATTAGTTTTGCACTGCAAATAACGCCGGAGCGAAGCTAATTGAATCGGGCCCTTTGAATATGACAGTTTATTGCACTTTTAAATTGTGGAGGAAGACAAGACTCTAAATGGCTATAAGGGCTACACATAGCCTCCAACATGACCCCTTCCATTAGGTACAATATAATCCACACCTGACCTTCCATCTGTCACTCACCTGGTTTGAATGACTTAACTGATATCTAAAAATCTATTTGCCTCTTCAACAAAGGTGGTTACCATAGTAACTGACAGTTGGAACCTGAGGAGCAGAGTATTCTGTACCTAATGTTGGAGGGTATGGGTACACCAGCAGCTTTCTGGGCCTCTCTAATTCCCTGTCGGATTTTTGGGAGAAGGGCAGGGAGAGGGAATACATAGGAGCAGGGCCAGTCAGATCTGACCAAGGGAAAGACATTGCATTGAATTTTTGCATTCATGGAGATAGCAAGGAAGTCTATATCTAAGTTACCGAAGGAGTGAACTATTTTGTGGCAGACTTGGCTTTTCAGTGCCATGAGTCTAGTGAAATTCATCTGTGGGATAGAGAGTAGTTCATTCAGTTCTTCTTGTACTTGTATTTGGTATTAACCGTTTGCTTGTATTTCTGTTTCACTGTATGCCATGTATTGGGTTTCTCTTATTATTTATTCCTGTTGTGTTCTCCAGTATCCTCTGTTAGTCCTGCCTTGTATATTTGCATTTATCCAGTTGTCTCTGTTAGCCCTTCCCTGTGTATATGTAATGCGTTTATTCTGTTGGTTTGGTAGGATTCTCAGTGTTATACCCTTTTGTTTATATTTAGTTCAGTGTTTATGTTTCTCAGTTGTACCCAGTTCACTAGTTTCCATTACCATAACACTCTTTGCCTGTTACTCCGTCCTTCATTTTCTGTGTTGTATATAAGCTCTGCTTCACTGTTACAATGGGGGAGAGGGGGCTGCCTTCCAGGGGTTGTGACCTATTGGGTGCCTGCTGCACAAGCCTATCCCCACAATCAACGGCCCTAGTGAAAACCAGGCCCCAGTTAGACTCCATGCCCTGGAAACAGCCTCGTAACACTGCAGCTTTATTGTCCAAGCACAGGTGGACAGAGACCCCTTTTAAGTGCCTTCAGACTACTGCTTTCAAAGCCAATAAATGTAACGCCAGTACATTTATACACAACTGTTATTTCTGAGATGATCAGGTGTCCTTTACTGATGTCTGAATCCTCTGTATCCTGTCAGAAGCACATCTCTGGTAATTATTTTGGAGGAGGCCTGGGGAGACTGTCCCATTTGAACATCTCTCTTTTTATTCTCCCAGACAGATGTATGATGTTTGACCAGGAATAGCAGGCATGAGTCAAAGTCAGGGTTGCCGACTCTCCCGGAATGTTCAGGAGACTCCTGAAATTCGGGCTGATCTCCCGGGAGATCCTGCAATTCTCCCGCAAGGGAAATGAGGCTCATGGTTTCCATGAAACCACGGCCTCAAGTCCTGCCCACCTGCCAGGCAACACTAGTATCCTAGTGTTGCTAGGGGCAAGGAGGGACTTGATGACGCAAATTTAACCCTGTTAAACCCAAAAGGGGTAATTAATAGTCAAGGGGTGGGGCTTAATGACACAATTTGCGTTAAAAGTTGGCAACCCTGGCCAAAAGCAAGGCAGCGCTGTGTCTGGAGTCAGACTGCGGCTGGATGTTAAAGTGGTAACTCCCCTGTATAAGACGCACCCTGTTTTTTGGACACCCGCAGATTATGTAAATCTGGCCCTATGTGTTGGAGGGATGTGGGTATATATCTGCTTTTTTTTGTTTGTTTGTTTAATTCATTTAACAGGTACCATAATCTATACTCTTATATGAGTGGCTGATGTACCAGTATGGGAAATTACACGTTTAGGGCATTTATAGGTCTACTTAAAACACAATGAAGTGACACAAAGTTTCATCAATTTCATCACCGATTTAATACAAATTATAATTTTGAAACTAGAACAAGTACTAAAAAACTAAACAAAAGGACTGTTATGCAAAGGAGGCTTCTAAAATGGTAAAATACAACATTCTGAAGTGGCCATTTGTATTTCCAGATATCCCATAGTCCTATGGGGCAGAATGTGGGTTATCCCCTACATATGTCTAATAAATAACAAATGCATTGCGTAGCTGCATTTGTACATGTTTAGAAATGATTGCCAGAAGTATATTTAATTCTGAATTAGAAAAATATGCCCCAAATGCTCAAGTTTGCTCTTATTATAACTGTCGATTTTATAATATAACTGTTCTGTAAGGTCCAGATATTGGCACCAGTTACCTCTCCTGCTATGACCCATAATCTTGTTAGAAGAGAAATAGGCTACAGAGATTGGCAGGAGGCCCTTGCAGCCGATAGGCTGCACAAGCCTCCTCTCAGTCTCTGCTATGATTGGCTAAACAGCCTTCTGTCCATCTTGTAGCTAGCTAATTGGCTGGCTGTTGAAACTTGGTATGTGGCACTTCAACCTCCTGGCCGAAGTTTCCCTGTGTGACTCCATAATTGCTGGAAATTTTAGTTGTTAAGCCCCACACACTACAGTTTTTTTTAAACGATAATCGTTCAAAACATTGGTAAAAGTAGTATTTTGAACGATATCGTGCAAGTGTGTATGCTGCTATATGATCATGCCTGATCGTTGTAAAGTACACAAACTCGTTTGATCACATCTTTTGAAAAGTTTAATATAAACGATCAAGCCATTCAGTACTGAAGGCTCAACAGAAAATCGTTTGTAGTGTGTATGCAGCCTGATTGGCAATAAAAATGTTCTGTAATGTCGTCCATCGTTTAAAAAACAGTAGTGTGTATGGAGCTTAATACAGTAATGAAGAGTCAGGATCTCTTGCCGCTGTACTTTCCAGTAATTGTAAATATGCATACACTACACAATCTCGAACTAAAGCAAGATATATAAGATCAATTAATTGTACCTGAGTGTTACTGATATGCTTATTGAGCGTTTGGGTTAAATATCGCTGTAGTGAGTGATCAGGGGCCGTATTTAGAGATCCGTTTTTGAGGGAAGTTCCGTACGTATTTTTAGGATCGGATCAACTGCGCATGCGTAGTAACTTTATGTACGTAGTTTACGTTGACTATACGCACGGAAGTGCCGAACGGACGTACATGTGAATCGCACTTGGGGACATACGCACGGAAATCAGACGTATGGAACAATTAACATAAAAGTGGGTGGGGGGGAGGTATTTAAATGAACATATGGAGGCGCGGTTATAAAGAATCGCACGGACGGAGCACATATACGCACATAAGTACACACGTATAGAGCAGAGTGGTCTAGTGACTCGTAAGTCACCAACAGCACGTCCGGAAGAGGGGAGTGTCGGGTTGTTGGGTGTTTCCTTGCTCAGTACGTGCGTATTATTGTGTACTTTTAAAAAACGGATCTCTGAATACGCCCTTAGGATGGATTTTCCAAACTCTCGATAGCTGTATGATCAGGACAATAATCGCTTTTGTGCGCTTTTTAGCCCAGAAACTCCACTTTAAAATGGCAATACGGGTATGATATTTTTCATCAGTAAACACATTATCCAGTTGTTCTACTAGCCATAATGAAATAAAAGCAATGATCAGAAGACATAAATAAGATTTAATAATAAATAAATCATTAAAAAGGAAAGAATTGGAAATCCTCAAAGATAATAAAACATGACCGAATTAATGTTCATTCCATGTAATGCAAATATAAACTGTAATGTACTAACAGGTGATTTAATATAAATATAATTAACGCAATGCTTATATGTTCTAGAATACCATTTAACATATGACAATCTATAAATAACTTGATGTAAAATAAAATATATAAACATAGCCAGAGATATCATAACCAGGAAAACTATTTCTAATGTAAGGTTTCCATATATTTACAATCGTTTAGGTGACTTTCATTGAAAGCACACAATATTTGTTAAACAATAAAGTGCATTTTATGTTCAGGAATTCGGTATGATGAGAGTGGGTTTAGGGTTACAATATGTTCCTCAATAGAATGTTATACATTCTGATTTTAGAGATGGCAACATTAATTGTTTAATATCAAAATGTAATTATAACTTTAAAGTGAGTTTATGAAAATAACCAATTCCTCTTTAAACCAATGAGTCTCAGGAAGGATTAAATGGGTTATTCAGACACAATACTGGTTCAGATTATCAGCATTAATATTAAGCATTGTCTCAAATTGATGCCCGTTTTAATTTGCTGTATGCCCATCATTTCTCTGGGAAAGGAACAGCTTACCTGTATATTGGCACTAAGCACTTGGACTAGAGGGTCACCTAAGTGGGCATCCAAGTCATTCATTATTCATGTGTTACCTGCTCATAAAAACAAAAACTTTAAAATCGGTTAAAAACTAAAAGCGTTATCGAAATTTAAAAAAACAAAAATCACTGAAGCATCTAATGGACAATAGGAAAAGGCATCTTACATAGTGTTTGGCTTTTCTCAATGCAGTATAAACTGCTGAGAGCGGAGGCTCAAAATGTGCAAATCCTAGCCTATGGTTCCCTGTGTCTAATGAAGAGGAGAGCCAGACACTTGTGTACTGGATCATCACAAGGAACATAGTAACATGGTGCATGGCTTTAAACCAATGATACAACATTCACACTAATTTCACTGACTACATTTTCTATAAAGTGAAGTGCTGTCAATCAGACTGAAGCTCAATTGATAGAATACGGGTTGCTCTGGGCAGTAACTTCTCCCTTTAAGAATCTTTAGTTAATATAACCCCAAGTCCATGGGCCCGATTCTGAATTAGGAACGACACCTTACTTTCCGTTGGATGTTTATGGGGTAGTGCGCTACAGATATTACGCTACAGATCTCCTAATATAAGGAACTAAACTAAGAGATCGGTCCGACGGGGCATCACTCCATATCCGCATGCCTGATTCCTGAAAGGGGGCGGAGATAGGCATGCAGATCATTGAGAGTGGGCGGAGGTATGCACATCCGCATAATTCTGCATTCGTATGGATCAAGTTAGACCTATACCTGCTCTCCGAGGCATTATGGCAGTCTGGCAGCTTTTCTAAATGAAGTCTCCAACAAGTAATGTCAGTAGATGATCATTAAAATGTGGTAGTGATGTCACACCTAAGTGCACAGTCATATAAAAAAGAATTGTGTGTAGAAATGGTGCATATACATAATCTGTTATAATACATCTCAAAAGTGCCCTGCTTAAACATCTACAGATCAGTATAAACATTTATGACAACGTGATTTTGTAAGTTTCAAACAGTTGCTTCCAAAGAGAGGGGGCAGTAAATGGCTCAGAGCCCACGGGAAAGCAACATTACTTCATCCTCTGAAGAATCACAGCGTTAATGATATCAGCTTCTTCCAGCGTCTGGCTCTCATCTGTTAATTCTGTGTTTGGAAACGTTGTCACCAAAGTAAACTCAGTCTGGGCAAACTCCGAACGCGACTGGATGATAAAGTGACGAATATCCACAATTCTGAATGCATAAAGAATACACAATGTATATGTGAGCGCAAAAATATAGAAATGATCCATCATAAAGTGGTTTCAAACATTGCTGGTGGGTTGGTGTAGTTTATAACAGAGTTATTATAACAAGTGTTATTTGTACCCAATTACAGGAAAATAATAATAATAACAACAAGAATAAATATGTTATAACTTAATATAATTCGGGAAGATCCTAAGCCAAGTATGCTAGCGCTTTACACTAGCCGATGACGTAAAATCGCCCATTTGTATTTACTGCGCATGCATGTTACGCCACTTAACTCCTAACGAACGTACCATCAGTGTAAATACGAACGATGGGGCAGGGGCATCACTACGACACCCATAATTACGCTTTGGAGGCATTTAATGTGGAATATATATAATATGGGCTGGGTTTGGCTGTCACGTACGTAAATCCGTTACGAACGTCAGTACTTACGCTAGGAAAAGTCAAAATAGCGTTTGGGCAGTGTAAAACGGTCAAAGTACATACAAGCGAGAGGAGTGCCTAGGAGAGAGCATAGCGTAAATACGCTACGCATTGTAACGTAACTACCCCGTAGGCCTGGTTCTACCCCATTATTCCATTAATATCCCTAAGAATAGGGCTTTTCAGTTTTCTTTATACCAGTATTATAATAGACAGAGGACACATCATGTTATAGCATTACGTTTCACGACATGACGTGCGCATGCATTGTGTTGTACGTACCTATGACTGAGGTTGAATCTTTGGATTAAGCGAGTTCCGTCACACAGCCTTATCTGAATTTTTGTTGTTGGAACATGTTCATCGAGATCAACATCAGCATTTAAAAATGGCTTGTGTTCTTCTTCAGGAGAGGAGGGGGTACTTATTATTTCAGGGGTAAGGCTGTGTGGTCACAGGAGTGAAAACAACATAACACAAAAGGCAATTTATGTAAGTAAGTAACAATGACAGGTCACTTAAAATACAGTATAACAGAGAAAGTCAAGTCTCCTTAGGTTAAGTAATTCGCTTTATGATCTGCCCTATTACTGAGAACATGCATCACACTGGACCAGATCCAGACCCTCGCTTCTGCTGCGCTTAGAGCTCCGAGCGCGGCGTCAGTAGAGATCCGATGCCGGAAACTCCTGTGCATGTATGTAACATGGTTGCTAAGAAATATGGACCGTGTGTAAGTGCATTTACTGTGCCCCCTGCAATCGGAAAGACTTACACCACAAAATATGGATCCTAAGGATTCAGATCCATGATGGAAGTGTGTCGTGTGCACAGGAGCAATATTCAGGTTTTCTGCTCATCAACATGGGAAACACCTATATTTTGGGGGTCTGGATCCGATCCTTTAATATTAGCCAGAAGACTAAATGCATGTAGCACTGATTGCTCAATACAAAGCCCACATGTAATCGTCTCCATATCATTTCAGAAGAGCAGTCTGATAGAGATGAACGATATTCAAAACCTATTAGTAAATAAGAGATTTCCCCTCAATGACAACTCTGATGTCACTGCTTGTTTGTCGATGACTCCTGTGTTAATGGCAGTCATATTCATCTGCTGTACACTTAGAAAAGAATAAACAATACTTTTATCACCTGGATGTGGTAATGAGTCTGTTCTATAACTGCACAAATGAATATACACTCCATGTTGAGCATAGAACGAACAACAAAAATAGTGTAATATGTCAAATAACATGGAAAATTAAGTCTTACAATGAAACAGTGTAATTCCTACAGGGACATGTTCTACACCCTCCCTCACAGCCACACCATAGAAGGTAAGTGTGCTGGCCACACTCAAGTTAATGGACATTATTTAAGTGTCACTATTAACTGTATGGGCTCCAGAGATGTTGACTGCCGGAGTTGCATGATGCTAGCACCAAGCCTTTATAGTAAGCAACAATGTCTACAAACAGCAGTGGCTGTTATTCTGTAAGCAAATGGTGCAAGCAATGTACAGGGGAGGATGCTGCACAACCCTGCACTGCAGGCACAGTGTTATGTTTTATGGGGTCAATTTCCATTTACATTCTCAACACAAATAATTGCTTTTATATCCAATAAAGAAAAAAAAGAAAAGGGGGCCGTATGCAGACTCCCGGATGTATAACATATACGTCCGGAGTTTTACGGTATTTACCACTGCACATGCGCAGTAAAATTTTAATGTAATCTACGTATCTTTTCCTTACGTAGATTGCGGTCTTAAAGACCGCATATACGCAATTTACTTAAGGAAAAGATACGTAGATTACGTTAAAAATTTACTACGCGTGCGCAGTAGTAAAAACGCTAAGCTCCGGACGTACATGTTATACATCCAGGAGTCTGCATACGGGACTGGATACGTATGTACCATGAAATACCTCTCTAGTCACATTCCAAGTAGCATAAACAACAACATACCTATGTTTTACTTGATATCGAGCCCATGGTTCAGTTATACGAACTCTTCTCTACGCTAATCCATCATAAAATCTTTCCTGGTACCCCGGGAGGTGAATGCAATTACCTTTCACATAGAACGTGCCCCTCCACCTACTTTTTCTATGTACATATCTCCACTCTTATTCGTTATATTGTTACTACCTCAGGGTAACTTAGTGGAGTCATTGCCCAGCTCCCTTCTAACAAGCCATTTAATGTTTGGTGTATTCACAATCCAGAGAGAGTGAATACATAGGACTTCAGTAATATACTTTTCTCTATCGGCAGAATCAGCGACAGGACATATTATTTCTCCCATATTCAGTTTTAATGTGTTTTTTTTTTTTTCTAGCCAATAGCTCCCAAAGGGGACGTCTTCTCATTTTGTGATGAGTAACATCGCTGCTTCTATTTGCTGTAACCAATGACTGCTGTTTTTATTGAACGCCCTACATTGTGCCTCTCAGTAAACAAAATAAAACAAAAAACTATTCTATAAAGACCATAACATTTCGTAGCAGGGACTTTAGCCATATAACAGTGGCTGCCTCTAACAGGACAGAGCAGTGACATAAAGAGCAGCGAATCCATGGACGGACATTGTAATCGATAACTATACAAGTTCTGGGTGTGAAACATGGATATATGGATTGAGAAGGAAGCATACAAAGCTTCCGAGAATCTGTAACCTGCATCCAGGCCTAGCAAGTGCTTTACACTTTTCAGTTATAGCATTATGCTGTCTTTCTATGTGGCAACAGTTTGCAGCACCCGTATAAAGGGAGATTTACAATCAAAGCATAGCTGGCATATCTGAACTCATCACGCTTTCACAAGTTTCACCTTCTGTATAAAACTGCTATATTATTATAATAAAGCATTATTTGCAAAACTGTATTACGTTTGCTCAGTGCTATCAAAATACAAGAATTGAACATAAAACTTTAAATAGATGACTTTTATACCTTCCAAGTTTTTTGCCCTCACCACTAAAGGCCTTGAACTTCAGCCTTGGCTTTACATATTCTTGGTCTTGATGGTCTTCCATGTCTATACTGACTTGACCTTTGTAAGCCATTCGCTGGAGTTCCATAGGAATTTCCCTAAAGGGAAGAGGAATAGCTATTAATATGTATCCTTCATCTGTAGTGGCTCTAAGAGCACACCATACACCAGTAACCAGGCCTGTCTGCTTATATTATATACTTCTGTGCTGGATGTGGGTCGTATAAGATGTTAACAGTCAGACTATAAAGCTCCATTTACTATGCCCAGAGATATTCCCTGATGGCCATGTCAGGGTTATCACGGTGAACACACACACTACACTGGGCTATATCCTCACCGCCTAATAGGAATTCTTGAACAAGCTGATAATTGGGACGTGACATACACTATATAATAATTGGCTGAACTGCCTGATTATCGTATTGTGTGCCGCCAACTTAAATTTCTGGACACTTCTAACTGTCCTCATCGACCACCATTGTATTTTAATTACAAAAACGCGAAAAAGATTAATATGGTAAAACAAGAAACACACTTTACCCAGCGCTGATGATAAGCTGCAGCTGTTACAATTATACAAACCGTGTTCCACCAGACACAAACCTGGACATTAGAAGGAGTGTATATGATAATCGCTAAAGCGCTGCTTAAGTTAAAGTTCAAAAGATAAAAAGTTACAAGAGTCCACCAGGTGCTTGATTTAAAAGTTCAGTGTTTCAGATGATTGTGATCAGCCTTTATCAAGCTGATCACAATCACAATCACCCTGATAAAGACTGAAGTAATCAGATGAAACGCGTCAGTGTGGTGTGGGTAAGGTGTGTCCAGACAGGCTGTGGTGCCTCTTCTCTCCTTGAGCTAGCTTATGCTAACCCTTTTCCTGGGACCTATTTCAACTGATGGTTGCATATTACACCTCATAGGAACGAGTGGCCCTTTTTGCTTAGCTCTTTACTGATTACATCTTTTGTTTCTTTTAATGCATAACATTGGAGCCTACATTGTATCAAGAAGAACCTTAAATAGGTGAAGCCTTTTGTAAAGGCTGAAAACTAATGAATCTAATGTAGAAGATCCCCTGCATGGTTCCCATAAGAATCATAAGAACTTTTATATCAGCGCATCTGGTGGACTCCCTTGTAACGTTTATCTTCTAATCTTTAACTTAAGCAGGACGGATTAACATGTCTAATTAAGGCTTCTTCACCAACACAAAATCTAAAGAGATGTTAAATCTTTAGCATTTCAATTCAAAAAGCAATGAAATTACAACTATTATGGTTGGAGCTTTAATGGACATGTTTCATTAAGCAGTACACACACGTTACACCATCACATCCTTTGATTGGCTGCAGATTCAGGTCTAACATGGTGTGAGATTGCTGTCAATCACAAAATGGCAGAGCTGCTCATTCACAAATTTTTGAGTTCAATTACATCATGGTACAAGGGCTGTGACCAAGGGGTGAGATGGACTTGAGGCAGTTGCTCTATCTGTACCCGTAGTAGTTATAGACTGCCCAATGCCAATGCTATGGTTTAAAAAATATTGTGCTGGATCATCCTCTGCACATGCCTCAACTTATAGGATAAATGGACCCAATGCCTAGTTGGTTGTGGATTCTATATTTGTATTCTAGTGAACACAAAAATCTGTGAATTAGCAGCTCAACTATTTTGTGAGTAACAGCAATCTCAGTCTATGCTTTAACGGTAGTAACTTCATTGCTTTTTGGAGTTTGAGTGCCATTTATTATTATCTGCTATAAATATTTTTTAAATAAACAACCAAGCTTGAACTTTGAAACACATTCTTTATATTGTTTTATATAGGCTATAATAGAAAGACATACCCCCTCTTAATGGATTCTAGAAACTGAGCATTCACTGGATCTGAGTAAGGCCGAAGTTCTCCATCATCTATACTGAATCCATTGCTCCACAGCTTCAGCAATATTTGAACCTGCCAAGCATAAAGCTGAATAAATACAATACTAACACATTAGAGGCACAAGGGCTGATCATAGTGAACTGAAGATCAACTCTAAATAAGAGTGTGAAAGAAAAGATGTTAAGGGTCATTCCATCCCAAATCATCACAGCTTCCAACCCGACTGTCTCAGATTTGGTAGGGTGGTAGACGACATTTAATTTGGTAGGATGGTAGACGACGTACAAATTTTTTTTAGTTGACCATGCAGGAATACATTTTGCACTTTCTGTCATGTTTGCAACCCTGTTGCGTGAACACCGTGTATCACTGAGGGCTAAAATGTTTACATATGAAAGTTACTTTATGCCGTTAACCATCTCACCAAATTTTATGAAAATCTGAATGGGTCGGGTTGAAAGGTTACTTTTTTATGATGATTTGGCATGGAATAACCCTTAAGTATTGATGTGCAATAAGTAAAACCATCAAGGAGTTTCCCTATGAGTTAATTCATTTGCACTCCGCACATTGCAACAAGGTTTGTCCAGGTGCACTTTTGTAGTCACTCCTAACTGTAGATCAGCCCCAAAGTGTGTACTGTGCACAGTAGTAGCTAATGATGGCTTCACTGATACTCTTGTTGCACCTGAGCATGCAGGACAGTGTAATACAAACCCTGATACCTTTTCAAAATATAAAAGAAAAGGACTCTACAATGCTGCAGACAAACACTTATTTACATTCAGGCTTTCACTCCTAGATTCTCTAGATCGGTGTCAAAGTTCAAGGACAATTAATAACATTGGCATCAGAGCAAAGCGGGAGCAGGGAGGGGTCAACTATTGGCAACAGAGTCACAGACAAATGCCCTTGAAACGGTCAATCAGCCTTGACATAGCAATCAGTGACGCACTTAAGAGATAAGAGCGATATGTAATATGTAAAACACATGATGAAATAGATAGTCTCTACAAAACTATTATGACAGCTCAATCAAATGATATTCAACACAGTTTCATGTAAAACTAACATTTAAACAAACATGTTAACATACTTAGTTCCCAAACTACAAAAAGAGGATTAGACATTATACACCATGTAACTTGCTTTCTGATCATTAGTATGCAAGAGTGTCAGTGTCAGTTGTGCGAGTTAATGTGGGTACACACTTTACAAACCTCCTGAGATCAAACTCCTGACCAGGCGGTGGCCTGGATTCAGAGTTTGGGAGTAAGGGTAAAACAGGTGCAAGTGTACAGCTCAGCTATACCATTTTGCTAAATTAGGGGTGCTAAATTGATCTTAAATCTTTTACATGTAGGCAAAATACTTTTGCAAATTAATCTTAAATCTTTTACATGCAGGGAAAATACATGACTTTTGCACACAGAACTTAAATACTGCATAACTTTAGGTTCAATTTATGAAACAGAGTTGAGCTAAGAAATTTCACCTCTTAAATATAATTTTGGTTTCACAATTTAAATTTGCCTCCCCTTGCAGTTCAACATGGTATGGCTCAGGTCTACACTTGCACCTAAATAAAAAAAGGTGTAATTGCAGCTCAAAATCAGCCCAGGTTTGCACAATGCTCCTTGAGACCTACACCTGATCTATGTCTACACACCCGTCCAGTTTTACCGCAGATCTGCAATCTCCAGCAACTCAATCGTTCTGCTGTGAACTGTCACAGTACACACTCAACAAACCTTTTGCAGACTGGTTGCCTCTCATAGACAAGTTTACATAAGCATTGGGAGAAGAATTGGACAAACCAGTGGCAGGAGTGTACACTCTTACAAATTGGTTGGGTGATTGCGATTGGGTCTCCTGCTTTTTAAGAAAGTTTAAAAATATTTTGATCCAACCTGCCAACGATTGGATGCAATGAGTGGTAATGTGAGCATACACACTTATCTTACGTTGGACATACTGGTAGATCAAAGGTCGGAGAATTGGACCCAGAATGTACCCAGTTTAAGTTTACAATTTGATCCCTTTCTTAGTTATAATACATGGTTAAAATGAATAAAGATATATTTATTTACAAATAGCACACAAGACTGGAAAGAGAAGCTAGAAAATAGGCTAATGTATCCGTTAATGAATCTGCATGCTTAAATTGCAATGGAAAACCAGTTCTCAATGACAAACTGTATAATACAGCAGCAAACATAAAAAGGTCTATAAATGAAACTCCAAATGTTATTATAAATTATGCAGCATAAAGCTTTCGCAAACATTTCAATTACATCAGAAATTAAAGTATAAAGTGAAACATAAAACCAGCTGTAACAGCAAGTAACTAAGCGTCTTCACCATTATGTACAAACAAATAGAACAGAAAAGCTGTTGGAGAGAGATTTAATTGTGTGGTTCTGTAAAACCCATGGCAAAATTTTCCGTGGTTTACTAACGGCCATAATTCAAAGTATACAAAGTGAAGACATCACCAAAACGCCAGTTTAACAAGTAATTCAGACAGCAGAACTTCCAAAAAAAAACCTCCCAAAAATACTCCTCTCAGGGTCTAGATGCTCATATTGCTGCCTTTTAATATATATTTCAAGAGACCTATACAGGACCGTGAAATATTCATGCACATATGTAAAAAAGATTGTTATTGTGTATGGCCAAAATTTTCCAGCACCTAATGTCATTATTAGAACATTGTAGCTCATAAGCTCTGGTACTGGTAAAGGATGTGGATGTTAATAATGTTTAAATTGAAATAAAATACATTTAGTAGGAAGTGTGTTTTGAGGTAGCATTTAGTGCCCCCCACTGTTAACCATTAGTCATCCACTCTGGCTCTACAAAATAGCTCCTGAGGAACCATATCAAAAGAACTAATGCACTTTCTGTAATTGCAAGTGTCAACTGCAAACTGCCACAAAGGCAAAAAGCATTATGCAAAAAAACAGTGTATCACCCGCCAACACTTAACCCATTATATATGCTGACGTTAGACCGAAAACAGCTATCAATGCATACAGATATATTGTGATCTAAAAGCCACCAACTAACCGCGTCTAGTTCCTCCTCTTCTCTGCAATGTCATTTCCTGACACTCTATCAGAGGAATATAGACCAGTGGTTACCAAACTTTCTCAGTTCGTGGCACCCTTATGGTTTTAAACTAATTGGGTCAAAACAACTTAAAGGAGCAGGCACATATATAGCATTGGCAAGTGTAAAACCTTCAATATACATTATTTTAAATCTAATATCTTACCATTTTCTGAATTTTCTTCCGCTTTCTTGCACACGGCTTGTAAAGCAATAACTGGGAGAGGCTGTGCTATGCTGACACTGTAGCACAGCCTCTCTCCCTGCAACTCCTGTGTGCTGTCTGGCACTAGACTCACAGAGGAGTTGCAAGCAGAGATCTCCGTGCAGCTTCTCTGTAAAAACCTGTGCTCTGACCAGCTTGCCGCGGCGCACACTTTGGGAACCTCTAATATAGACTGTGCCTTGTACTCTAAATTTGCAGGAGCTACTGGATGCCATGAATAAGTGGGAAGGACTTACATGGCCAAAAAGCAGAACCACAGGACTCATAGGTCAGAGGGACCTGACAATGCCTGAAAATCTCCAGAGATCAGCGCAATGGGCTGGATCTAGACTTAAGAAGGAGCTTGAAATTAAGAGCGGAAAGTTACAGCTGGGTTAAACCATGTTGATTTCAGGGGGAGTCATGTTAATTGCATTCTTTGCATGCAGGGATATATCTTTGACTTGCTTACTGCACACAGATACTGACCAGCTTTACTATTACACTGTTATTTAGACTTAGGATAGGAAATATCATCTCTCAACTCTAATTCTGTCTGCAACAAATGAAATATGACTCCCCTGCAATCAACATGGTTTAGCCCAGGAGTTACTTTCCTCTCTTAGGACCTGATTCACACTTAAGAATCTTCTTAAAATAAGAACTTAAAGTCACTCCTGGGCTAAACCATGTTGTTTTCGGGGGGAGTCAAGTTAATTGTATTCTTTGCATGCAGGAATACATCTTTGACTTGCTTACTGAAAACAGATACTGACCAGCTTTACTATTACACTGTTATTTAGACTTGGGC
>WWET01000245.1:378639-390515 GCA_011038615.1 Limnodynastes dumerilii | reverse complement strand
ACATACACACATACACACACACACACACACACACATACACACACACACACACGCTGTGCCCCCTCATTAAGCACACACTGTGCTGGGCCAATCATACACACACACACACACACACACACACACACACACACACACACACACACACACACACTTCAAACTATTAATATTAAACTTTTTGGAGTGAATTGGAATATTATACTTTTTCCAAGGGTTCTATCACTTTCCATTTCTATTGTACAATCATGTGGAAGCCTCATAGAACAATTGTAAAGAAGTAAAGAGTAACTTGAAACACTTCAGAGGCATCATAGAAGACCATGGCCCTGATTCAGAGATTAAAAATAAGAACTTAAAGTTACACCTGGGCTAAACCATGTTGATTTCAGGGGAGTCAAATTTCATTTGTTGCAACAATATTATAGTTAAACGGTGATGTTTCCCAGCTCAAGTCTAATTAGCAGTTTAAAAGTGAAGCTGCTCAGGTATCTGTGTGCAATAAGTAAAAGCAAAGCATTCTCCCTGCATGCAAATTAACTTGACTCCCCCTGAAATCAACATGGTTTTGCCCAGGTGTAACTTTAAGTTCTTATTTTCAGCCTCTGAATCAGGCCCTAAGAGAGGAAGGTTACACCCGGGTAGATGTTGATTTCAGGGGAGTGAAATTATTTTTATTCTATGCATGCAGGGAGAATACTTTGCATTTGCTTATTGCACACAGATAGTGACCAGCTTCACTTTTACACTGTTATTTAGACTTATGCTGGGAAACATCACCTCTCAACTCTAATACTGTTTGCAGCAGATAGAATTTGACTCCCCCTGAAATCAACATGGTTTTGTCTAGGTGTAACTTTCCTCCCTTAGGCCCGAATTCAGAGTATTGGACGTATAACATATATGTCCGGTGATTAGCGATTTTTACTACTGCGCATGCGTAGCAATTTTTTTACGTAATCTACGTATCTTTTTCTTAGACCTAAGCATGCGCAGTAATAAAAATCTTAAGTTATACGTCCAGTACTCTGAATATGGGCCTTATTTTCAAACTCTGAATCAGGACCCATATTTTTTGTTCCAAGGCTTTACCACATCCCAGTCCTGAGATATTTGCATTTGCGTAAATGCCTAGAAAACACGAAAATCTCTGTCTGTATCCATGGGCCAGATCCAGACTTAAGTTCCCTTTAAGAGCGATCGTGCAGCATAGTAAGAATAATGCACTCCTCTCAAACGCACGTAAAATTCGCTGAATTCTAAATTTCTAAATCCTACCTGCACTTTTTCTTGTGAATATGTGGTCGTACATAGCGCCTTGTCATACGTAACTGCCAAACCCTGCCCTCACTGTACAATTTAAATGCATCCCTCTGCCCACAATGCGCATTTTCTGCTGGCTTAGGGATGACACGCCCCTTTGCACGTAATTACGAACAAGTTACGTACGATCAGAGTTACGATGTGTAACATCTATTGTGCGCATGAGCAGTATGTACAAACAGCCAAATTTGCGTAAATTCGCTGTCGTACTTACGTCTAGATCTACCCCTATGATTTAAAGATAACCACTATTCTGAAAAGGAAGTAGAAGGAAAATATTAGTGGTTTTAACCACTTTTATTGCTATTGACTATACAATCCCCCAATCATTTCATTCTGACTCGTTAAATCCTGTGGGATGTACAACGCTATATGAAGCTGTTTTCTATATGGTCTATTGTCTATTTGTACTTCCATTTATTTTACAACAAAACCTGCAATATATGCTGATGGTCCTTATACCTAATTATCTTAACCGTTAGTTCTTTTAATAAATAAATATATGTTTTCTGAACCTCTTGTGATTGTAGATTTCCTCAGCGCAGCTTTTTTGTATGTTGCTTTCTTTTTGCTTAAGGTATTGCACATACCATTTTTAGCTTGCACTCTATAGGCTATCTACAAAAGACCTATTTTTCTTTTTATGGTGTGATTTATTCACTAGTTGTGATTTAATACTAATTTTCACCACTAGTTGGCGCACAACAATCTTTTTTCTGGTTTTAACCACTGGCATATGGGAAAGATAACAAAAAAAACCCCAAAACATTAAAATGGTCAAGCAATCGGTGTTAGGTCACTTTGTATGGGTTGACCCTATAGGGAAACCTGGAAGAGTTGCTCAAATAAGGTCATTCACGCAATCAGGTGACTAAAGAACTGCAATAAAGACAACAGACGGCAATGGGCCTGCAAGGTTTGTAAATATGAATAGTGAGAGAGGATAAGAGTCAGCAGGCAGCATAACAATCCTCTCGTACAACTGTTTTCTAAATGCATCTGAGCGTTAGAGGTGAAGAGGTCTGGTGGAATGAGATTAGAAGGGCCGATTGGCCAGGCTTTTCCGTCCTCCTCTTCCATGTTACAGGGAGGCTGGGAGAAAGAACTCCATCATTTGCAGCAATAAAGCGCAGACTGTGCTTAATAACACACACAATCTATCACCGGGGGACGACCTTAGCAATGTTCCGCTCATACTTGTCAAGGTTCAGATTAAAACAAGAGAGAGCCGGCATCCGCTTCGGAATTGTTTCTTATAAGTCACCGGCTTTCATAACAACTTCAGGGCAGCGATAAAGAAAAGAAAATTCAATCTTTATGTCGGAAACTTTCAATGGTGAAAAGAGAACTAACTTTAGACGTCTGGCTGCTGTTTTGAAGTTATAAAAGAACCATAGCAGTGTTTGTGGTCACATATTCGCTGCTTACCTGCTGGACACAGGAGCTCGACACTGCCTAACCCTAGCCTTATACCTGCCACAGCCTAACCCTAGCCTTATACCTGCCACAGCCTAACCCTAGCCTTATACCTGCCACAGCCTAACCCTAACCTTATACCTGCCACAGCCTAACCCTAGCCTTATACCTTCCACAGCCTAACCCTAGCCTTATACCTGCCACAGCCTAATCCTAGCCTTATACCTGCCACAGCCTAACCCTAGCCTTATACCTGCCACAGCCTAACCCTAGCCTTATACCTCCCACAGCCTGACCCTAGCCTTATACCTGCCACTGCCTAACCCTAGCCTTATACCTGCCACAGTCTAACCCTAGCCTTATACTTGCCACAGCCTAACCCTAGCATTATACCAGCCACAGCCTAACCCTAGCCTTTATCCCGCTGCAGCCTAAAAACCCTAGCCTTATGCCTGCCACAGCCTAACCCTAGCCTTATACCCACCGCAGCCTAGCCCTATACCTGCAGCAGCCGAACCCTAGTCTTCTACCCACCACAGCCTAACGCTAGCCTTATGTCTGCCACAGCCTAACCCTAGCCTTATACCCGCCTGTCACTATATAGAATGGGTCAAAATAGGTACCTATTCCCAATAGCAAGGTTCTCGGACAATGATACAGCCGCCATTCAGCCGGTGTCTGTCTCATTGTCGGAATAGGCCCGGCCAGACTGGCAACCTGCTTGGCACTTCCGCACTCAACGCGACTGAGTGTTTCACTTAATGTTGCTTTTAATGTTGATTTTTAGGGGTTAGGATGTTGTTATAGGACAGTTAGGATTAGGCTGCGGCGAGGGGATGGTTAGTGTTAGGCTGCGGTGAGGGGATGGCTAGGGTTAGGCTGGGATGAGCGGAACGGTTAGGCTGGGATGAGGAGACGTTAGGGTTAGGCTGCGGCGAGGGGCTGGGTAGGCTGTGGTTGGACTTTTAACTATCATCAACACTGAAGTCAGTAAAATTATACTAACACAATGTTCATTCATCAGAATTATCATAAAATCTAAATGATCTGTTACAACTATCTAGAATTTTAGAACCAAGCTGATCGGACACTTGAATTGATAATAAACAGAGACATTAACTTATTAACTGATATTTAAAATGAAAATAAATCTAAAATATGGTAAAAAAAAATGATATACAAGATATTGCAAACCATTTCTTATATAATAAAAGGGTTGAAATTCAAAGCGTTCACTTACACAAAGAACACTTTCTGTGCTGAGACTGGCAAGAAACTGGTACATTATAAGATCCAAAAAAACAATAGACTATATAACACTCCCAACAGACCCCATCTCCTTTTCCTCTTCCTCCGTAATGATATTTCAGATTTATAAATTCTGTGTGAAGAATCTGAGTTTATCTGCTTCCCATGAGGAATTTGGGTCTGGTGTTGAGGACCAGACATACACCCATTAATCCTTTATACACAGTTTAATAATACACACGCAAACATCATAATAAAAGTTCATATTTCTGCAATATTTCTTGATAGAAAATGTATTGCATCTTGCAATGACACCCCTCTCATGATCAAAGCTAATTCCAGCAAACTTTTAAAACATCTAATCTAGCACCCGCCCTTCTCAAAAAGGGTAAGTGACTTTGACATGAGGGGAGGGTCCATGTCACAATGGGTGTGACCAAGTCTATATAACGCTTTTTTTTTAAAAAAAAACAAAAAAAAACCTTTAATGTGAATGTGAAAATAATAACAACAAAACAATCTATTGGGATTATACAGCACATTCTAGCAAACCACTCTAAGGAAGAAACATATATTTGCTTTCAAATATGAAATTACACAATACAAGATCTTTAGCTCAATCTGCTACATGGTAAATTAAAACTTCACTTACCAAAATCTGCAAAGACAGACTGTCCGATTATTTTTGCATCTTTGGGTTTTGTACTGCTGAAAGTGACAGATGAGAATTGACCATCCTTTAAAATAAAAGGAAAAAAAAAAAAAAGAATTACATTTTTGGTAAGAAGTATAATCTCAATGATCACCTACAGTCAACTCGGCAGACTGGATGTGGCTCTTATCTGCCGTCACTTTCTATGTTTCTATGTTAAACACTAAACCTCAAAAATGTAAAAAGATCTGTGAATACCTTATGCAACATCAGAATTAAAATGTGGTTAAACACGGCTGCAGTCGTTCTATGAATCAAGTTCTAGCACTAAAGCCGCCCAATGATCTACTTTATCATCCTTTTGCAATGCGCGGAAGGAAATTTTTTTGGGGGGGAATGGAACTAATGAATTTTCTGCAATCATCTCAGATATTAAGGCCCTGGAGAAATTAAATGGGAGAAAATATCATTGGATAGCTTTTCCAAAGTTTGGACATTCTCCGACACTGAGTGTTAGCTGGGGTCTGCCTCTGCAGAATAATTGGTGACATAAGATGCCAACTCTAATGTCTGCACCGCTCTATTTTAAGTTGGATGGTTCTTCAAAGCAGAGACATAACTAGGGCCGACGGAGCCCAGTAACAGTAACAAGAAAACACAAGGGGCCAGATTTACTAAGCTGCGGGTTTGAAAGAGTAGAGATGTTGCCCACAGCAACCAATCAGATTCTAGCTGACATTCTCTAGTATGTGATAGGAAAGTGAGAGCTAGAAGCTGATTGGTTGCTAGGGGCAACATCACTTTTCCAAACCCGCAGCTTAGTAAATCTGGCCCAAGGCCGCGCTTCTTTTCAAATATATGAAATGTGTGCAAGTGTATATATAAATGTGTGCAAGTGTATATATAAATGTGTACAAGTGTATATATAAATGTGTGCAGTGTATATATAAATGTGTACAAGTGTATATATAAATGTGTGCAAGTGTATATATAAATGGAGAGGTGCAGCCAAGGACCAAAGTGACCACTTGCAACTACAAGGAACAAAAGGCAGATCCGGTGCTCCAAACACACATTATATAACATTATGTGTCAGCACATACATAAAAAGGAGGTTTCACAATATACTGGGTTATCTCACCTGCCCAGCGTCAAGGTACCTCTGGGCAGGTAACCTTAACCCAGCGTTTGGAGCACCGGACCTCTTGTTTGTTCCTTGTAGTTACACAGTGGTCACTTTGGTCCTTGGCTGTACCTCTTCATTTATATATACACTTACACGCATTTCATAGAAGCGCAGCCTTGCGTTTTCTTGTTACTGTTACTAGTTTAATGTTGGGAGCCTGACTCCTCCTAGATATGATGTGTGATTTACTTGTGGAGCTCCTATCCTTACGTACGAGAGGCGATCCTTCCGATAGGGCAGGTTTTCCCCTCCACCTGTCAAAAAGTGGAGCACGGTGGTGTGGGGAGGAGTCTGTACAAAAGAAGGGAATTATGGGAGTTCAGTCGCCTCTTCCGCGCAGACTTTTGGACCCCTGTCTGTACGCAATGCGTAGGATCCGGTTTTATGTTCCTTTTCCCCTAGTGCTGATTAATGATCAGACAATCAAGAAAATCCTCAGGATGAAAACAGGCTTCAAGGAGATAGGATTTGTTTAGAAGATGGAACGACTTTTGTATTAAAAAAACCCAGCAACATGTCTCAAAATATATGAGTGTTCCAGGCTAGGGAGGAAGAACCGTCCTCTGGAAATGCTTTATCTTGGCGTGCCGGCGCGCTCGCCAATGTGGAAACCAGCAGACAGATGACTGAACAGTGTGAGCCTTGTTACCTGAACATTAGGGCAGATTAATTGCTCTAATCGACAGCCACAGAAGCCTAAGCCGGAAGAACGGATGCTGACAGTTTACTTCTTCTACATAAAGTCACCTAGGACCTTAGAAGACTTATTTAATGGCAAGGTGCAATTATAACACACCGATGGCTGCAATCGTTTGTCCATGTTGCGCTAAAGCAGAGCTCGGAGAGCGGATGCCTGCAGTCCCTTGCTTCTTCCTATTTAAATGTCCTATTGCTTTGTTACAGCTTGTAACACTTGTGCAGGATGTTGCTGGTAAGGTATTACATATACTTGTCTCTTTCTTTGATCAAATCAATTGTGTGAAGTTATTAGCAAGACTAAAGTTTAAAATGTGGCCCTCTGGAAGATAGAAAGGCTCCAATATAGCTGCTGATTGGCCATCACTGACACTATATATGGTATCATCTAATTTGTTGCTATGGGTTACAACACGATTATTTGCTTACTATAAAGACCCCAATGTAATGTACCCTATAGGAAGAATGGACCCGATCCAGACTTGCAAAAAGATGGCGTTTTCGAGAACAGCTTTTCTGAAAGCGGGGAGGGAATCAGAGGTGCATCCGCTATGTGGGAGGGGAAAGGAATGCTGATAATACAGTGAGGACGCTCTAATCACCCTCTGTACTATCCAGACTTACACGCAGCACACATTTTAAGAGTGGATGGTGCAGAAGTTTGAAGGCAGGGTCCTCAGAGAGCAAGGATATGGCTTCCCTTTTGCCCATACGAAAGCCTGGATCTTGCAGGGGTTCGACACTGGCCCTGATACAGACAAGCATGAAAATCTAAATGCAGTATGTGTGCCTTGGGTGTGGGTCCCCACTAAGATTGGCCCTATTTCGATAGCGCTGTTCTCTCCCAGCCAGTTTCGAACTGGCTGGTATATTGATTGCTTATGCCTTGATGAGGCATAGCAATCAATCCCCGAACACGGTGCTCCGATAGGTTAGTGTAAAAACTAACCCAACAATTCCCCTAATTCTAATCCTAACCCTCCCCTTCCATTACCCTAACCCTCCCTTCCCCGCAGCCTAACCCTAACCCTCCCTTCCCCGCAGCCTGACCCTAACCCTCCCTTCTCTATAGGCTAACCCTAAGACCACCCCCTCCCCAAAGCCTGACCCTTCTATGGCCCTAACCCGAACTCTCCCTTCCTAAGATACTTTAACCCTAACCCTCCCTTCCTAAGTAACTACATGCCAGCACCACTAGTGGCCATGGTGGCCTAACGCACACAAACGGCTGTGGTTTGTCGGCACGATGGTCTGTTTCGTGACGGACCATCATGCATAAGTTGAATTGCAGCAGTCTTTATTTTAAACAGCGGCGGAGGGTGAAGATTTCTCTGATGACAGGTAAGCACTTCCACCGTGACCCCCAACCTTAACCTTCCCCTAATCCTCTGTTTCCCACAGCCTAACCCTAACCTTCCCCTTAAGCCTAAACCAGGCCTGGCCAACCTGTGGCTCTCCAGGTGATTTGAAACTACGAGTCCCAGCATGCTTTGTTAAGTGTCAGCTATGCCTGTGCAGTTAAAGCATGCTGGGATTCGTAGTTTCACAACACCTGGAGAGCCACAGGCCTGGCCTAAACCCTAACCCTCCCTTCCTGAAGCCTAACCTTAACCGTCTCTTCTTCAGGACTAACCCTAACCTGACCCCAACGCAGCCTGTCACCATTGGGAATGGGCCCAAATAGGGATTTAGGTCCCGGATTCACAGTTACATAAGTTGTTTTAAGAATTGAGCTACTACGCATAATCTTTAGACCGCGCTTACGTAATCTACGTACAGAAACGGTACGCAGATAGTGTAAATAAACTACTACACATGCGTAGCAGCTCAATTCTTAAAACAACGTACGGAAGACAAAAACTAAGTAACTGTGAATCCGGACCCCAATCCCAATCTCAATCTATTATGTTCCGAGCACTTTCTCATTCTCAGAATTTACAGTCTGAGGACAGAAGAGAAACATCAAGAAAGTCTAAAACTTAATAGTAGCCAGTGACTGTCCCCCTAGGTAACAGAACACTTCCCTGGATGTCTAACACGGGTGTAACACAGCAGTGTCATTGCAATCGCTAAGGGCAGTAACAGACCAGGAGCCCAGAAATCTGGAACACCAAAGAGACGCAAAAACGTGACGTCAGCAATGGCATTTTACCGTGTTATTATTTATGTTTTCTAAAGGTGAATCATAAAAACATATTATTTGAATGTGTCGAGGACAGAGCTGTCTTTTATTCTGCCTATCATGCTCCTAAAGACAAGGAAGCAGCTTATCCTGCACAGACACACAATCTGGTACCTTCTATATTTGTGGTGCAGCAGCAAAGTAATAGAGCAGTTTAGCAGTGATAGATCGGTGGATTTACTATGAAATACTGTGCGTAGCCTGCGCCGCGGCGGCTAGCGGACGGAATTTCTGATTCACAATACTTCATTAACGATGTAAATGCCTAACGCCAAACACCATGCACACAAGATACCCATGGTGGTTGGCGATAGGCATTTAAATTGTTAATGCCCTGCCCCCTTGTGGAAGCATCGAGCAGTTGCGTTTTATAGCAGAAAAAAAAAGTAGTGCGCATGCGCACTGTATATACAGAGGTGACTGACAACACTTATTTACTTACATACGTAAATCAGCTGAGTTTCTTAATTCTGGATCTGGCCTAGAGTCTATTGCATCTGATTCAGCTTCGGCTTCTTTAGCGCGGTGAATTAAGAAATGAGCAACTACGCAACCTTCGTACAATTTAGTTACGTGGCTTGACTGCGTGCGGTCTTTAAAGACTGCGCTGAGTAGTTTAGGGCAGGAGGAGGCGTGCCAAAGCAGCCTCGGGGAGGAGATGCGTGGGTGGGGGTGTATATTAGCCGGGGAGGGCGAGGGGGAGAGAGTCATTCTCAGTTCGTAAATCCCTACGTATAAACTACGCACGGTAAGATAAGGTAGCCCTATGGCACTCTTAAGTGTCATAAGGTAACGAATCTCTCCGCATCTAACTCACTCTTAACTGTGAATCAGGTCGTATATGTTACAAAACGCAGAGCTTCAAATCTGCTGCATTTCGCTTCTGGCGGAAGACAAATAATCTGATCTTCCATTTATAGTCTGCAAAGAATCAGAAAGATCAAGAATCAGGAAACACTCAATTACTCTTATAGCACTATCCCTGAGGAAGTCTGCACGAGCTACACATAGCTCTGACGAAACGCGTCGGTTTGCAGTTTAACTTACTGTGTGCAGTGTCCGGAACAGTGACCAGTCCAGCCTACCCATCTCTTACGCCGAGTGGATCGGTGCAGCGAGCGAGGAGTATCGGGAGTACCCTGTAACACGTAGGACCTGCTGTCTATACTAATATATTTCTTAATGCTTGTGAAATTTTCATTTGTGGTATGCAGCCATTTAAAATGATTTAATAGTAAAAAGTATTTTAATGAATGACTGAATTACTACACTATGGTCTGGTTTGTTCTCTCTGTTTTTCTCCTTTTATGAAATCCACATGGAGTGACGGAACAAGTGTATACAGATAGAAGACCACCTTCTTCATTCAAAATTTAAATTCTGACCTGGTGCAGACCTTTGAAAACCCTCTAATAACACTTTATTACAATCAACAATTTTATGCAATATCAAGTTATTACTGGACGAGTAACATTTTACACTTCATTTGGGGTTTAGTGTTTCTTTACCATTATTGGTTTCTATTCAAAGCCATTAGAAATGATAACATTATTTTGTAAAATAAACTTTACTTTAACGAGCGTTTATTTGGGACTCAAGAGAGATGATGGATAAAGAAAGGAATGGAACAAGCGTCTGTAATTCTCATGAGTCAGAATTCTGGCGCGGAAAGGATAAGGAGATATAGGTCTGGATTCACAGTTACGTAGGTTTTATCTTATGTGCGCTGTTTTAAGAATTGAGTTACTACGCATGCAAATAAAGTAAAGTAAATAAGTTAAAGAAACGAAAACCATTTCTCACCTGGTTCTCCCACGTCTCAAACAGAATGTCCGTATTTTCTGGCACCGTTGTGAGAAATAGATCTATATAGAAAGAATTGACAGAAATGAATTGAGAAAAAATAGCACACATTCTTACCTTGTGGTATAGATTATATCAGCAAAACCACAGAAGAACCTTTTTTCTGACAAATAGCTATTTAAGTACCTTTTAAGCAGTCATTAGACGTTATTCTCATAGCTACCCTTTTACAGATGAATGCTATAAGTATCTCGGCATGTTATGCGCTGGGAGAATGCACAGAACAGAGGAACAATTTCCATTTGCTGTTTTTATATTAAAGTAAATACGTACATACATAACTACAGGTATACAGGAGCAGCACTAAGTTATAAGACTATACTACTAACAGACATATAGACTGGCAAAGATTTCTGGGATTTGATGGCCACTGCAAAGAACCAGGGACCCTAACTTAGAAAGAGGAGACCTGATTCACAGATAAGAAAATGCTACTTTTTAGGTGCGTATATTTAGGGAAGGAATATACTGCGCATGCGTGGTACCTTAATATATGCAATTTACGTAGGACTTAGGAATGGGACGGCTCTGAATAACTATTATGAACCTATTTCTTCTAGGTTCCTAGTGACTTAAGAAGAAAGGGGCATGCTGGGAAAACTTAAGAACAAAAGCCTGGATTCAGACTTAAGAAGGAGCTTGAAATTAAGGCCCTGATTCAGAGATTGAAAATAACAACTTAAAGTTACACCTGGGCTAAACCATGTTGATTTCAGGGGAGTCAAATTTCATTTGTGGCAACAGTATTATAGTTAAAAGGTGATGTTTCCCATCTCAAGTCTAATTAGCAGTTTAAAAGTGAAGCTGATCAGGTATCTGTGTGCAATAAGTAAAAGCAAAGCATTCTCCCTGCATGCATAGAATAAAATTAACTTGACTCCCCCTGAAATCAACATGGTTTAGCCCAGGTGTAACTTTAAGTTCTTATTTTCAATCTCTGAATCAGGGCCAGAATTCTTTATTAGGCCCAAGGAGGCTAATTAACTTACAAAAAACATCACTTAGCTTTGTCTTATTTTTCTGTGCTTTAAAAAAACTTCCTACAGATATTTGCAAAGAAAATTCTTGAGCTTCTGTCTTGTTTGTTGTAAGTTGTTTGATGCTAAAGAGAAGTTAAACCTGTGCATTTTCTTGACTTAATTTGAAGTGTGATTATTACATGTAAAAATGAAAATATAAAAATATGAGCTGCGTAAAGACTATGGACCTGATTCACACTTAAGAACGCGATAGGTTCCTAAATATACGCAACTAATAGCAATGAAACTCCCTCGGCACGCCCCCGGTTTTCAGGTTCTTATGTGACTTACGAGTGC
>WWET01000245.1:364717-377387 GCA_011038615.1 Limnodynastes dumerilii | reverse complement strand
ACCATACCATGTTGATTTCAGGGGGAGTCAAGGTAATTGTATTCTTTGCATGCAGGGATATATCTTTGAACTGCTTACTGCACACAGATACTGACCAGCGTTACTATCACACTGTTATTTATCACCTCTCATCTCTATACTATTATATTATTATATTATTACACAGATACTGACCAGCTTTACCATCACACTGTTATTTAGACTTGGGACAGGAAACATCACCTCTCAACTCTAATACTGTTTCCAACAGATGACATATGACTTCCCTGCAATCAACATGGTTTAGCCCAGGAGTAACTCATTTCAAGCACTTACTTAAGTCTGGATCCAGCCCATTGTGAGAGCCATCACATCTCATGACTACACAGGTGTGTACCCAGCGTAATTTATACCATCCTGAAGAACTGCCCCAGTGGATGTACAAGGTGCACAGCGCCACTACACTTATTCATGTATCATTGCTGGCGAATGTTTGGGTTGTGCAGATCACACCGTCACTCTTATATAAAACTTCAACCTGATGTTCACAATAGGACATATGTATGTGCCAAAAAATAAATAATAAAGCTAAAAAAGCAAAATAATAAAAACAAAAAATATAAAAGGATCAGGCTAACTGAAAGCTGCTTGACTACAACTCCCATGATCCTTCCAGCTTATAGCTAGAACCAGAAGCAGCCTTAATTTACCCCTAACGATAACAGCAGGTTGGCTGAATCGATCTGCAATCAGTAGGACAAGCAGTCTTTTATCCACACAAAGAGAAAAGTATTGTCACAGACACATTTCATTCCTTCCTTGCAGAGATTCCAGCTCTGTTAATGATACTGTAGCGGGCAGTATCCATACCACCTCCATCTAAGATCAGTGAAGGGGAACAGATAGGATGGAGACAGAGAGAATGAGAATCATGTTTATAAGCCGGGTACCCTAAGAATAACTGGGGCCTTAGCAATGATACACAGGTAGCGACACTGTCAGATTTTATGGTTTAAAATAAGAAGTGTGACGGCATCTCGATATAGCGTCTCCATTAAAGTTTACATATTATCTATGCACAATAGGGGCAGACATTTTGGGGGCCAATAAAAATAAAATTATAATTTCACTAGGAATTAGTGGTATCACTGGTATCTAGCATATTAATCGGTTGCATGCTCAGTGATGTCACTGGTTCCTAGAGCACTGATTGGCTGCATTTCTTAGTAAAATCACTGGTATCTAGCATATTAATCGGTTGCATGCTCAGTGATGTCACTGGCTTCTAGTAACTGAATAAGTTGCACTCTAAGTGATGTCACTTATCTACAGCGAATGTGGAGGCTGCATTATCAGTGAGGTAACATGGTCCTAGTGATTGGATAGGCTGCATTCTCAGTGATGTCATTGGCTCCCAGTGACTGGATAGGCTGTAGATTTGATGACGACACATGTTCTTAGTGCACAGATAGGATATAGTCTTGGTGACATCACTGGTTCCTACTGAATGGTTGGGCTTTCTCAGTTAAGTCACTGACTCCAAGTGAATGAACAGGTGGCATTGTCATTGCTGTCAGTGATGGATAATCTGAATATTCAGTGATGTCACTCTCTTCTAGTGACTCTATAGGTTGCATTCTCAGTGATGTCACTGGTTTCTAATGACTGGATAGGATGCATTCTCAGTGATGTCACTGCTTCCTAGTGACTGGATAGGCTACATTTTCAGTGATGTCGCTACTTCCTAGTGACTGGATAGGCTGCATTCTCAGTGATGTCACTGGTTCCTAGTGACTGGATAGGCTACATTTTCAGTGATGTCACTGCTTCCTAGTGACTGGATAGGCTACATTTTCAGTGATGTCACTGGTTCCTAGTGACTGGATAGGCTGCATTCTCAGTGATGTCACTAGATCCTAGTGAATGGATAGACTGCATTATTTGCTAATGGTTAAGGCCTGGTGCCTGTATAGGACAGAGGCACATATTTTATTATATGTCACAATGCTGTTATGTCGATTGTTTGTAGGTGTTATATTATCCAGTAAGCGAGAAGCATAAATCAGTATCTAAACCTCTCCTTCCAGACACAGAAGCACAGGTCTCCCTGAACACGAAAGCTATTATGCAGATTTGAGATTATTAAATTGCAAAATGCTCTTTTTATTGCGAACTGAGCCATAATTACATATATCTGCACCACTTTACATGATAACATGGAATCAGCATACTGGGTCCTATCCAATACTTAACTGAAATCCAAAACTACTTCATATGCATGTTACATTTGTGGCCAGATTCCTCCCTTAAGTAAAGCATCACACACAAGAGGTAACCATGGCGATTCCTACCCATCATGTCTCATAAACATGGGGGGCTGATCCTGAACTACGGGCGCCGTATAAATATAAGCATTTTTCCCGATCTGCGCATGCGCCAGACAGATGTTGCCCGGCATAGTTAGGGAAACCCAATCCTTAGGATCGGGCGTCCCTAACTGTTGCGTAGTTACGGTTGAGGGGGCGTTCCTCGCTATGACCACGTAACAGTTATGGAAGGAAGACGGGGGAAGGTAGAGTAATGAGGGCGATTTTGGGCAGTTACGCTCCTGTGGCTGGCGTACTTTCACACTGTTACGTTGGCTGAAGTTAGGGTAACCTTCAGCCGGCGTAACAGTGTGTAATAACGCCGGCCACAGGGGGAGCGTTAGTACACACAGCGCATCGGTGGAAATCTGGATCATGCCCGTGGTGTGTGGTCTCACTTCCCGTGGAGCATGAACTCATAACACACAGCATCAACGGCTGCGTTCCGTCTGGAGATACATGGTACTGCGCATGTGCACTACACTTACCTGATGTAAGGAGATAGCCCGATGTCACTATATCTGCCACATTATCATCATCTATCCCACATGAGGCTCAGCCACAGACTATGCACCTGGGCCTACCCGGAAAGGGGGACTCCCCAATCCTGGGCACGGGTGTGGTTTGCCGTTCCGGTGGCCTGAGTGGTGACAGTTAACATGCTGGAACAAAAATGCTGACAGCATTAACTGACTGGCATTATTCTATCAGGCGTTATCACAATTACCTGTTCCCAATAACAGGCAGCTTTGGGTTAGGCTGCAGGACAGGGAGGGTTAAGGTTAGGCTGAGAGAGGTTAGGAATAGACTGGAGAAAAGGGAGGGTAAAGGTTAGGCAGTTAAAAGGGAGGGAGGGGTTGGGTTAGGCTGCAGGACAGGGTGAGTTAAGGTTAGGCAGTTAGAAGGGGAAGGTTAGGGTTAGGCTGAGAGACAGGGAGGGTTAAGGTTAGGCTGCGAGAGGGTAGGGATAGACTGCAGAAAAGGGTGCGTTAAGGTTAGGCAGTTAAAAGGGTGATGGTTAGGGGTTAGGCTGCGGGACAAGGAAGGTTAAGGTACGGGGATGATGATTGACTTATCTTCTGCCATTGCTATTTTTTGGAAATCCTCCAGCGCTGTCACCCAGCATTCCTGTTGCAGATGTCTCGTGATCACATCCTCGTCATCGCTCTACAGTCTGGATGTGGTTTATCGGAAACAAGTCTTTCTAACCGGCCTACCCCATACCAGGAAGAGAAAAGCAGGTACCCGGGAGAGTTAATGGCGCAGATCCAATTAATAACGACAGGTAAATGACGCATGCACCATGCGTAAATCTGTCTGTAGGATCGCACTGCGCATGCACGTTACGCATCGTCACTCTGATTGTACGTAACTTGTGTGCAACTCCGTACGATAGGGCGTAACATCCCTACGCAAGCCGATTATACGCATTGTGGGCGAAGAGAGGCATTTACATTGTACAGTGTGGGCGGGGTTAGGCACTTCTGTACGAAAAGGCGATACGTTCGACCAGAGATACGCAAGGAAAGTTAAGGTAAGGTTATGAAAACGTAAAACAGCTAAGTTACGTGCGTGCGAGGGGGAGAGCATCAAAGTGGTGGGTAACTCGGGTACGCTTGCGTACGTAAAACGACCTTAAGTCTGGATTTGGCCCAATGGGGGTAGATCCAGAGCTACGTGTGCCGTACGTTTATTCGCGGAGCGTATTTTCGTGCGCGTAAATTCGTTACACTCCCCTCGGCACACCCCTTGCACGGACGTATTTTGTCAAGATACGCTTCCCAAACCCCACCTTAACTTTTTCACACGTAACTGCTGTCATACGCACACGTACGTATGGGCTAAACGAATTTACGCAGCTAAGCAAGCCCATACTGTACACTTTAAATACCACCCCCCGCCTACTTCGCGTATTTCAGACGTATTTTGGAGTAACGTAAATTTGGCACGCCCACACGTAAGTATTTACGTGACACATACGTGAATGTCCCATACGTTCACAATTACGCTACGTGAATGTGCGTATTTTCTATGTTGCGTTCTAAACAGCGATTTTACGTCTCCGCCACGCGTAAATTCGCTTCGAAGCGTTGTTCTGGATCAGGCCCAATGTCAGCATTCTGAGCAGGTTCCAGGTTTAAATTAGAACTTTTAGCATTTTACTCATTCCGACATAAATTTAGTCTAAATTTGAATCCAGTCGGCAATGATACTACGCCAACCGCATCCGCCATGCACTGGTCCTATCCCTATAGTTGTGCTTTAAATCTGGAACAAGTAACGGCAGGTGACAGGGGTCATGTGATCTCTGTTCAATACGTCAAAGCGACGGTTCTACAAGACACAGGAAGACGGGAACTGTATGTTTGGAAATGTCAATCGCCAGCAAAAGCCGTCCCACCAGCGAACGGAGGAGGGCGCCACAATTTACAGCCGCACGTGACAGGATTATAATCGTTATTAATCAAACCGTTCCACTTTAAAGGACTTGCCAATAAAAGAAAGCTTTTGTTTAAAACATCAGTGGAATTAAAAGCCTAATTAAAAGAGGAACTAAATTAATTAAAACAAGGTGCAGTCTAACAATAAAAGCCATTCCAAGAGATGCATTTACCATTACATTAACATAATGGCAACATAATAGCAATTTTACTTAACATACATAATGTAAATTAGAGTTTTCAGAAAAAAATAGATAACTGGTTGGATGTGAATTTTAATACCACTTTAATCCTCCGGAATGTGAAATGGGAGGAAGCGAAGACCGGGTTTTAGGAGATGGTTCTGAAACACTTCATAAAGCAGAATATTAATGGGAATCCAATGCAATGCTGTGGCGTGGCGCTTACCGTATACAGCGGTCGCGTCCGATTTCCTGCCTTTTACTGCAGGGGTTTAAAAGGCATTTTGCTGATTCTGATAATATTGATGTCTCTGCTTCTGCATCATCGCCATTAAGTTTTACCCAGTATGTATATTCCCTCTATTCACGTCTGTGTGTTTCAGCAAAGTCTAATCATCGGCAGAGTTTCGTTTTATCTCAGTAAGAAAAAGCTATGACCATGAAATAACCTGTTCATTGGAGAGAACACAGAAACTAAGCAATAGTGCTGGATTATACAAAGGCAAGGCTGAAAACACAGGAGGAAGCCAATGGAATGAGTCTGTAAAGACTGCACACATATATATGCTGTAAAAAAACCCACATATTTAGGATGGGTTTAATGAACAAAGGCGATACTTCACCTAGGCTGCTTAAACCAGGACCCACGCCCCAGGCAGCCTCATTCACTGTGCCGTGGTTCCCTGCTACATTCTATTAGCATGCCATGGCTCTGTATATGAAGTTGTCGTGGAGTAGTAGTGGCGGGCATTGGACAGAACTACTCATGGATAGTGGCTTGGTATAACCCCCACCGCTACTACTGTAGGTGGGGGTCAAGGAGGCCTTGCCCCGGGCCCCTCTCCTGCTATGGGCAGCCCTGAATATAGGTCCCCCAGTCTTCCGTGTGGGGAAAGAGAGGCAACTGCCTTCATTTGCATAGACTGCTTGATCCCACCTTCCTCATTTAAAATGGTGACAGCGCATGAGTCCAAGCAATCCACCCTATCCTGTCCTGCCCTCGTAAAAGACCTCTAGTGGTGGAATATGGAAACGCGTCTGTTTTCTGCTCGCAAAGATCCCGCAAAGACAAAACAGAAAATAATATTAAAACTAAAAGCTAAAAGCACACGAACACGACTTCCACAGCTCTGACTGTCTGAAGTCGGGTTCACACTCTACAATGAATGGGCCGATCAACTAATCACTGGCTGATTGGCCCGAAAACTGTAAAGTGTGGATGCTGGACTCGGAATGTCAACACAATGTTCCAGAATGCTGGCCGATCGATCATAGTAATGGTCTGCTTGCAAACGAGAGCCAACCCGACGGCCAATGTGCCGACACTATAAGGAAGGTGCAGTCTGGTTAGAAGATTTACTCCAGGGTTGCAGAGTGTGTACATGATCCATCATTTCCCCGGCTACCATGCCTCTTTGTCAGGAGCTGGGGACCACAAGTGAGTGTGGACCTAGCGTTAGATCGGTGTCCTCTGTCCATAACTTGGGCACATTTCCTGATCTCATTGTCCCATCCTTAGAGATCTGGCATAGCGTCAGTTGGATTGAATCGGATCGGCTTCAGTACAAAGGCCCAGATCCAGAACAGCGCCTTTACGCTAGCCGGAGACGTAAAATCGCTATTTTGTATGTAGTGCGCATGCACATGGCAGATGTTTTGGCATGTAACGCTGAAAGTACGTAACATCCTAGTATCAAGAGCGAAGCTACGGATGAAGGGGCGTAATAGCCACCCCGACATTACACCTCATAGACAGGGTGAGGCATTTCAATCGTACAGTATGGGCGTGCTTAGGCGCGTAAGTACGTGCAGCCATTACGGCGGACAGGAGTTATGCTTGAAAAAGTTAAAGTAGGGTTTGGAAAGGGTAAAACGGTAAAAGTACGTATAACCGAGGGGAGCGCCTGGTAATTACGATAGCATAAATACGTTACGCATTGAAACGGAAAAGAAAGTTGGTCAAGATCTACCCCAAAGTCATCGAATTAGTGCAGCAATCAGAGACACAGAAAGTGACGGCGGATAAGTCACATGACCCTCCCACTCCGCCCAGTTGTTTTCATTGAATCATACTGATCCTAGAGCCTTTTGGACCCTCAATTTCAGTTAAGATTTAGGATATCCTTTTATTTATCAAAACTATGTTTAAACCGTTCTATTGTATTAGTCTCAACCACCTCAGATGGGAAGTTATTCTACTTATCAACCACCCTTTCAATAAAGTCATTTAAGACCATGCACCATTTTATACCCCTTTCAGATCACCGTCCCAGCAATATCCCGGGTTCACAGACCCGGGATATTGCCGGGGCAGCAGAGGATCCCAGGGTCACAGACCCCGTTTCCCACTACAGGATAGACCCGGGAAATTCAGAAAATTCAAAAAAAATAACATCAATCAAGTGCGTTAGATGCTACCCGGGTTGAAAAACCCGGGTAGCACCTTTCACACTGCCCCCCTACCCTTGTCGGACCCGGGAATAACCCTTCTTTTCACCCGCGTTGAATTCCCGGGTCTTCTGACATGGGTCCACCGGAAGTACCCCTTTCACATCTCCACGAAATACCCGGGATTTTGGCGAGACCCGGGTTTTTGGCGAAAATCCCGAGTATTTCGTGGTGATGAGAAAGGGGAATAAGTTGCTCTTCTCTGCTCCAAGCTATACATGTTACTTCTTCTAGTCTCTCTGTATGCTGTGTGACACAGGCCATGCACCATTTTAGTTGCTCTTCTTTTCTCTAATGTATTTATGTCCTGGAGATACGGCCTCCAGAACTGACCCCAGTATTCTAGGTGAGGCCGCAGCAATGACTTATAAAGGGGCATCACTACTTCTCTCTTTCTGCTACTAATTCCTCTCCGTAGGAGACAGAACAGGACTATGGACACAGGTGGGTGAACGGTGAATCTGTATTATGACGAATCAGAGTTTGATTTTTAAAGCTACATAAAAAGAAGGTAATTTGTGTTATTACCAACTGTTTGCTAATGCATTTCACTCTCACTGAGACAATACTGGGTTTGAATGAGCTGTAAAGGCACAATGTCAGCACCTCACACATGAAGCAGAGATGATGAGCAGGGCTTTCACAGAGAAATGCTGACATCTGCTTAAACCTGCTCTGGGGAGATCGGAAGTATGGAGAGAGATATATGGCAGATATACTGCTACACACTAAGGGAACTATACAATATACAACTGATATATGGCAGATATACTGCTACACACTAAGGGAACTATACAGTATACAACTGATATATGGCAGATATACTGCTACACACTAAGCGAACTATATACAGTATACAACTGATATATGGCAGATATACTGCTACACACTAAGGGGAACTATACAGTATACAACTGATATATGGCAGATATACTGCTACACACTAACGGGAACTATACAGTATACAACTGATATATGGCAGATATACTGCTACACACTAACGGGAACTATACAGTATACAACTGATATATGGCAGATATACTGCTACACACTAACGGGAACTATACAGTATACAACTGATATATGGCAGATATACTGCTACACACTAACGGGAACTATACAGTATACAACTGATATATGGCAGATATACTGCTACACACTAACGGGAACTATACAGTATACAACTGATATATGGCAGATATACTGCTACACACTAACGGGAACTATACAGTATACAACTGATATATGGCAGATATACTGCTACACACTAACGGGAACTATACAGTATACAACTGATATATGGCAGATATACTGCTACACACTAACGGGAACTATACAGTATACAACTGATATATGGCAGATATACTGCTACACACTAACGGGAACTATACAGTATACAACTGATATATGGCAGATATACTGCTACACACTAACGGGAACTATACAGTATACAACTGATATATGGCAGATATACTGCTACACACTAACGGGAACTATACAGTATACAACTGATATATGGCAGATATACTGCTACACACTAACGGGAACTATACAGTATACAACTGATATATGGCAGATATACTGCTACACACTAACGGGAACTATACAGTATACAACTGATATATGGCAGATATACTGCTACACACTAACGGGAACTATACAGTATACAACTGATATATGGCAGATATACTGCTACACACTAACGGGAACTATACAGTATACAACTGATATATGGCAGATATACTGCTACACACTAACGGGAACTATACAGTATACAACTGATATATGGCAGATATACTGCTACACACTAACGGGAACTATACAGTATACAACTGATATATGGCAGATATACTGCTACACACTAACGGGAACTATACAGTATACAACTGATATATGGCAGATATACTGCTACACACTAACGGGAACTATACAGTATACAACTGATATATGGCAGATATACTGCTACACACTAACGGGAACTATACAGTATACAACTGATATATGGCAGATATACTGCTACACACTAACGGGAACTATACAGTATACAACTGATATATGGCAGATATACTGCTACACACTAACGGGAAAAGGTTCAGTGAAACAAAACCTTTACCAAGCAATAAGAATCCATGTAATCAAATGTCTGGCAGCCTCAGATAACCGGTAGAATATATTCACATTCCTTCACCCTCCCGTCTATCTTTACTAAAGCAAAGAGCGCCGGCAGCCGCCGCAGTCTGGGAGATTGGACAGACGATGAGGCCGCCGCTTGGTGGGAAGTTATTAGAGTGGATTCTTGCCCCGGTCATTCCAATTTCATAAAGAAATATTCTCGGAGATTGCAGAGTCAACGTGAGGTTGGAGTGACGGCTCAGCCAGTGAACCGGGGCGTGAAGGGATGAATGTGTTTTTATCCACTACTCAGAGTCTGTTACCGGGGGGAAGCCAAAAGGTCAACACTCTACCAGCGAGATCATACACTGCTGCCGCGTCGTCTCGTAAACAAATGAATGCAGCGAGAGAACGGATTCACGATGACAGATTCTAGAGAGCCATGTGGTGCGATATAACCAGATACCAATCGCTCTGATCAAGTGTATTTAAAATACAAATAGAACCATCTTGTTTGCAGAGAATAATAGACATGGCTGTGGGCCCCTCCGAGCTGCGGGACTGGTAACGAGCAGGCAGCTGGCACACTTATCAGACGCAGATAAACCGAGCGCCGATGATTTTATTTTGTTATTGCACTGAATGAAAAGGGCATAAAATATGGAAAGTTTTGATCTTTTCGCTTTAATCTGAGATACCAGCTGGCGAAACACAATGCCGTGACAGAATGAGAAGCTGTTTCCGCGGTAAATGAATGCTGTAACGGTTTCCCAGCTGCTTTATTCAGTAAATCCTAAAAAAAACAAAAAAAAACTAAACGCTGGTGAAAGGGGGCGATCGGGCTCTGACACATGCGTCAAGGGACCGATGCCCGGGGATAGACGCAAGACATGGCACCGCTATTAACATTATATTCTACGTCTCACCAGCAAAAAGCATCTCAATACAAACCATGGAAAACGCTTACGTAATATTTTTTTTATTTTTGCAAAGATAATGGGCCTGATCCAGAATTACGCTTCGACGCGATTTTACGCATGGCGGAGACGTAAAATCGCCGTTTAGAACGCACTGCGCATGCACACCATAGAAGATACGCACATTCACGTAGCGTAACTGTGAACGTACGGGCCATTCACGTATGTGTTACGTAAATACTTACGTGTGGGCGTGCTCAATTTACGTTACTCCAAAATACGCCTGAAATACGTGAAGTAGGCGGGGGGTGGTATTTAAAGTGTACAGTATGGGCGTGCTAAGCGGCGTACGTTCACATAGTCTATACGTCCGTTTGCGGACGTACACTCTTACGTGTGAAAAAGTTAAGGTAGGGTTTGGGAAGCGTATCTTGACAAAATACGTCCGTGCAATGGGTGTGCCGAGTGGTGTAGCAAATTTACGCGCACGAAAATACGCTCCGCGAATAAACGTACGGCACACGTAGTTCTGGATCTACCCCAATGTCCGTATAGCATAAATCCCAAACATTAAGGGCCCGATTCAACTGACCGTGAAGACAGGAATAAGTGCAAAGTGTGCCTATTTCTGTTTATTACAGTAAAATTAAATCACAGATTTTAATACGCGCCTCTATGAGGATACAATCCGCAATGTAAATTCATGGGAAAAGCACCGCCACCAGGAATCACGGTTAATTAAATGTGAAGCCGACATCATCTTGGTTGCAAGGCTAATTGCGCATATAACCACCTATCACGGTACCCAAAATTCCCGGATTTTAATACGCACCTTTATGGGGTACGCATATAAATCTGCTATATAGATTGGCAGAGCTAACATTGCAACCAAAATAACGCAGGATTCACGTTCAATTGATTCGGGTCTCAAAAATGAGACACACAAGTACTAGCAAGCTCCACCCCTTTTGCTGTCCACGAATCAGGATTGTCCCTCTGAAATAGGGAAACTCTTTCTGATCTCTGTATATGCCCAGCCATCAATATACAGTATGACCCCTGTATGTGTCCAGCCATCAACATATGATCCCTGTATGTGTCCAGCCATCAACATATGATCCCTGTATGTGTCCAGCCATCAATATATGACTCCTGTATGTGCCCAGCCATCAATATATGACCCCTGTATGTGTCCAGCCATCAACATATGATCCCTGTATGTGTCCAGCCATCAATATATGACCGCTGTATGTGTCCAGCCATCAACATATGACCGCTGTATGTGTCCAGCCATCAACATATGAACCCTGTATGTGTCCAGCCATCAACATATGACCCCTGTATGTCCAACCATCAATATATGACCCCTGTATGTGTCCAGCCTTCAGTATATGACCCCTGTATGTGTCCAGTCATCAACATATGACCGCTGTATGTGTCCAGTCATCAATATATGACCGCTGTATGTGTCCAGCCATCAACATATGACCGCTGTATGTGTCCAGTCATTAATATATGACCCCTGTATGAGTCCAGCCATCAATATATGACCCCTGTCTGTGGCCAGTCATCAATATATGACCCCTGTCTGTGTCCAGTCATCAATATATGATCTCTGTGTGTGCCCAGTCATCAATATATGACCCCTGTATGTGTCCAGTCATCAATATATGACCCCTGTATGTGTACAGCTATCAATATATGACCCCTCTATGCGTCCAGCCATCCAGATACGCCTTTCTCTCTACCCCCCATTTATCTCCTGTCCCTATTCCCCAACGTCTCCTTGTAATGACCTATTCTGGTCTCTCCTTGCACAGCAATCCACTAACTGAACTCCATTGTCACCACATACAGCGTTCCAATCACAGCAGCCTGCGGATTTCCGGATCTGATCCACGGTCATGAATTAAATTAGCCTCCAAATAAATAAAATAAGAAAATAGTTGTTTGGCGGTGTTATTTTCTATACCAACACCCAGCACAATGCCTTAGCAGCATTTTCATAGCTTTAGCATTGGGATCTGAAGATAAAGCGTAAACGCAATGGTTCCCGATAGGTTGTAACGTGTCAACCATCGTGGCGCCCTGGACCCAGACATGCCCTGTGGCTGCTGCTACCTTCTCACCATAAGCTGTGCACACCAACATCTACATTCGTATCTGGACTAAATCCAGTCGTGTAAGTCCACCCTTACCGTGCACGTATTACGTCTCTACAACCA
>WWET01000245.1:346536-357796 GCA_011038615.1 Limnodynastes dumerilii | reverse complement strand
CATTTAAATGAAGGAAAGTGGGCGCGATTATGATGATACGCACATATGGAGAACACAGACGCACGGGACGGCACACGGAAAGTCAGAGGTGGTCTATGGTGGTGTAAGTCTACGTGAGCACGGATTAGCAAAGAGAGTGACCGGGGTTTTGGTGGGTGTTCCTTGATTCCTGCATTATTAAGTTCATGTGACCACTCACAGCCAATAACCACATGGGGCATGTTCACATACTTAATAAAGGTAACTGTGTGCGCGTGTGTGTATGTGTGTGTATGTGTGTGTGCATGTGTGTGTGTGTGTGTGCGCGCATATAATGAATATATATTTGTTAGATCATGTGTAAGACAAACATTTATTCCTCCTTTACACCCCCAATTTCATAATCTGCCAATTTTCCTTTTCCGCCCCCTCCTTGTTTATCTTCCTATCTTGCATAGCAGATTAGATGTATATTGGCACGTTGCTGGCATGTCATATTGTGCTGCAAATTGTTTTCAATTAGATTAGATTTTCTCTCTAAGTGGATTTTCTTTTTAAAGCCCAAGATATACAAATACACAAGATATCCCCATATCCTTCCAGCACACCCTGACACTGACAAATCACCGCTCTATAAACACCTAAATCTAATGGAAGCCACGACTTGCCCTGGGATTAACTAGGGACCACAGTCACAATGAGATGAGGTTTTGTTGATCAGGACAGGAATAAGTTATGTGGTTTATCCAAACAACAAAAGATGAGAGTAATTGTGTGACCGTCATGTCTGCTATTAACCACTCCCCAACCAGAGGACTTCACAGACAATATGTCACCTCTTTATACGCTTTCCTAAAGAAGAAAACCAGTCATTTTAACCACGGTAACATTGCGAAGAAAGAAAAATCTACAAAAAAGTGCAATATATAATAGTAATTAAATGATATCAAAAGATAGATTTTATTTATACATATACAGATATATAGATTTTTATTGTGGTAGTTCTTATAGTGGAAACCTCTTTGTATTTATGGGAGGGTGCAGTGATCATTACGCGCTAGTCTGCATACCCCACATAGTGGATTCACAGATAGGCTTACATTCCGTACGTACAAGGAACAAAGGAGAGGTCCGGCGCTCCATACAAACATTATATAACACTATGTGTCACATTATATTCCATATGACAGCTCCGCTGCTGAGGGTATCGTACGGAATGTGTGATCCACAACCCTGCGGGTAAGAGAGCAGGGCCCTTTGCCCCCCTCTCCTACATGCGAATTGTGAATCCGCCAGTGGCGCTGTGAGTCCCCGTTGCGAATCCTATCATTGCAAAATGAGGACAGACGAAAGTTGCTTTTTGGCTGTCCCTATATTGAATGCGAGGCCTTTCAGAATATTTTTTTCTATGAATGGGTGAGTATGTGATTCGCATACTCACCCATTCATTTTCGTAAGCACCTCCACTGGAGACTTAGGGTTAGGCTGTAGGGGAGGACTTAGTATTAGGCTTCAAGGGGGACTTAGGGTTAGGTTGCGAGGGGGGAGACTTAGGGTTAGGCTACTTTGTAATGACAGCCATCAGTGTGGGGACTTGCAACGTCTTAACTCTTAGCACATTTGCTCCTTTTACCGCTGCTGTTGTCTGAATCGGCCCGCAGTGAGGCAAAGCAGAGGGAGGACATTAAATGGTTGCATTAAGCGAAACTCTAGCGGCTGCCCGGTATAACAGCGGGTAACGAGCAGCAATCGCTTACACTGCACAATGTAAAATAACTTGATCTGCTCCACTACTTCCATAGACAGGACATTGATTACAGCAGTAAAAGCCTAGTGCTCATAATAAAAACTGCCAACAAGCCTGCGACGGATCCACATATTCATTTATAAATACATGCTTTCTATAATTACATCTCACGCAAAATGATGTTTTCCTATCAGCTGGAATGTCATAAATGAACCAATTTTTGCTAATTTACTTATTCTACGCCAGTTCTCTACTACACTCTTATAGTTTACATACTGTGCTCTCATTCTCTGGTGTAGCGTTATATGTGACCTTTTTTAATATTTTATTTATGAACATATTTTTATATAGCGCCATCACATTACATTGTGCTTTACAACTCTAACAATCAGTATAACAGGACTGGGTGGTAACAGACAGCAAGGTGGGTAAGAGGCCCTGCCACAAGCTTACACACTATAGGTCATTGGGGAATGATACATAAGGGCAAATGTTATATATTATACAATGGAGCAGCCAGGATGTAACAGTGCTCAGTGCTATGTATGATCAGTCACACAGCAGTGTCAGTACCAGGACTGAGGGGATATTACTATGGAGAGAGACAGGGTGTATGGTAACAGTGCTCAGTGCTTTGTATGATCAGTCACACAGCAGTGTTACTACCAGGACTGAGGGGATATCACTATGGAGAGACAGGGTGTATGGTAACAGTGCTCGGTGCTTTGTATGATCAGTCACACAGAAGTGTTTGTAGCAGGACTGGGGGAAAGGATGGAATGAAAAAGTTTGAGAGTTTGGGTTATTTATGTAACAGAAAGGAAAACTGGATAGCAAAGTGGTTGTTTGCGGAAAGTTTGGAGAGTAGAGGATAGCCTTAATGGACAAGGAAGAATAGTCCTGAGACTGGGTGCAGAACAGGAGAAGTCCTGTGACCGGGAATCAGAGCATTTGTTAGGTGTAGAAGATTTGTGGATCCTGTGGAGATCTAAGCTGGGATATATCTAGAGATAAGTGAGGATATAGAGGCAACCAGTGTAGAGACTGACAGATTGGAGCCGTTTTAGATACATGAATAAACTAAGTCTTTTACAGTACCCGGTAGCTACTTTGGAATAAGAAACCCCAAATCATTTAATAAAAACAACAATTAATACGCCTATTTCAGATACACAACCTGCCGGACTGAACGTTGGAGCGATATAACATTAATAAACATATTTAAGTAATGAACAGTTTTAACTATAGAACTTGTGTTTAGAGCTGACAAGGGTTAAAGACACTAAAATCTGCAGCATCAGACTAGGCTGAAAGGAGAGCAGACCAGATACTGACGTGTTCCCTGTGCTTGACAAGCCATGTGATGCAGATTACAACCAATCGCGTTAGGATGTCCAAAACAAGACCAGGGGCCGGATTTACCAAGCTTCGGGAAAGGAAAAGTGGAAATGTTGCCTATAGCAACCAATCAGATTCTAGCTCTCACTTTCCTATTACATGCTTTGGTTGCTACGGGCAACATCTCCACTTTTCCAAACCCACAGCTTAGTACATCTGGCCCCAGGGGAGCTAAGGACAGTGTTCACTCTTTGGCAGACAAACAATATGGAGTAGCTCTTGTCTACTCGTATGACACTCACTTACCCGCAGTGAAATCCCCAGTTAGGTCTATGAAGGCGTGAGAATGTGGAGCAAACATCTTGCTGGTGGTATTCAGGGATCCGGTGAGAGACATATTCCTCCTGTAAAAGAGACGCATCAACCAGGATTAATATAAAGTTTCCAGGTTCACGTGTTCTACTTCACCGAACTTTCAGCAGCATTTTATGTCCACGTCTATAAGAGGCCGCCTGAGTTTGAAGAATTCTCTGTAGTTGCTGCAATTATTCTTGTGTAACAACAGCTTCGGGCTAAGGGATAATTGCATCAAGCGCCCGCTGAACGACTGATTTTGCTGAAAATATTGAAACCAGTGTTTTAGTTAAACGCAAAACCTGTTCTGTGTTGTGTGACAATAAACCCCATTCTCAGAATTCCCATCCACATCTAATGGTGATCGCTCACCGCTGATTACTGGAAGGAAGACAAACGGTTTTACAGATGACAACAAAGGTGCAGACTACGGATCAGAAGCAGACTTACTGTGAGAACAAGCCAGCAAGACACCGTCACACAAAGCCTACGTTATTTATCATTAACAACTTTTTATATATTTGACTGTTTTAAACAAAAGGCCGTAGGAAGCTTCGGCTTCTTAGGTGCGTGGTTTACCGAAATGACCTACTATGCATGCGCGGTAGGTCATCTATACAATCTACGTACCAGTTAGGTATTTAAAGGTCTTTAAAGACCGCACAGAGTAGTTTAGGAAGGAGGCGGCGGAATAATGCCGCCTCAGGGAGTGCTTAGGTAGAAGTGGGAGGGATTTAGATCCTACATCCCATCCGTACGAGGGAAATACCCTGCCCCCGCTGTCGGAATGGCTTCTAGCACGGAATCTAACATCATTCGTACTGTGTTCAGATACGTAACCAACATGTGCACACAAGCAGGCCGCGATCCAGATATATGCGCATGCGCAATCCATATGTTACGCACGGAGTCATGATATGAATAGAGCTCCACTCCGTGCCTAATGGGGTTCCTAAGGAGCGGAGGGCCACAGCTCCGTAAGTTGGAAGTTATGAAAAGTGGGTGGGGCATATATATGGGGCAGTATGGGCGGGATTCGCAAAGTATCCGCGTACGTAAAAAAAATCTGCATAAAGATACGCGTGGAGAGTTAAGGTAGCTCTATGGAGGTGGAAGTCAGCAAAGATCCATGCGTACTTATCTCCTTCTTATCTGTGAATCAGGATCAAAGTAGTCACGAATTCAGAATGGCCAAAATTGATTACCCGGTCCTAAATTCCCTAATATACATACAGACAGACAGACAGACACAGACCAGGTTCATTTTTTTTTTAACCTACTAAACTGCACACTCGTTGGGAATCAAACTGTGACCTCGGCGATGTGAGGCTGAAGCGTAAACTACTTGAGTCATCCTGCAGCCATATTACTGTAATTAGTCCATCAGCACTGAGGACCTGATTCAGAATTAAGAAAGTGCTTAAAATAAGAGAGGAAAGTCACTTCTGGGCTAAACCATGTTGATTGCAGGGGAGTCATATTTCATCTGTTGCAAACAGTATTAGAGTTGAGAGGTGATGTTTCCCAGCCAAAGTCTAAGCAACAGTGTGATAGTAAAGCTGGTCAGTATCTGTGTGCAGTAAGCAATTCAAAGATATATCACTGTATGCAAAAAATACAATTACCTTGACTCCCCCTGAAATCAACATGGTTTATCCCAGGAGTGACATTCCTCTCTTATTTTAAGCACTTTCTTAATTCTGAATCAGGCCCTGAGTGACCACTGCCTTACATTTTGAGCACCCACGTTTGCGACACTGCAACATGAACAGTTAAAATGGCCAATAAAAAAATAAAGAATTAAAGTAAACAAAACCCCCATGAGTCATATATGTAGAACTATATTAAACGACCATTACATCTCACAAGGCCCATAAGGGGAATTACTTTGCTCTAAATTCCTCTCTTTACATGTCTGCCGTGACTTCATGAATATTCATAGAGCCGTAAATAAGGCAGAATATTAATGAGCGAGCGAATGTACTTGGAAAATAAAAACTTCCTGTGACATCATTGAGCCGCCAGCTCTCGCCATATTGATTGGCTTTGGATGGTCACATGACAGTCAAGAAGTTTAATCCCTATAAGCGGCCAGTTAAAAGTGGGCCATTATGACAGCAGGGAAGGGGTTACAGCGGTTTAGCGGATTTATCACAATAACGGGACATGCATTAAGCACCGTACACAGCGATAATGCTTTTATTCACACTGTATTATTAATGTTAGATTTTTCAAAACAACATGACAGGTATGTTATAAATATAAATCTTACGAATAAACAAAACAAAACCCGCAACGCTGTCTCTTTATACAGCCGCTGTGTAACATAATGAGCCGATAATGAAATGCCTGTAATGTTCACTTGCAGGATGGCTGGAACGAGAAGTCCCTTCCGGCAAATAGGTTTCTTGGAGATGCTGCATAGACGGCTTTGATTTATGCTCACTGTATGTATCATTTTAAAAGCGCTTCATGCAGTAAATGTCCCATCAATCGTGGCAAAGCCGTAGGACGCACGAGAGAGAGAGAGAACAACAGAGCTCAGAGAAAAACAACATGAGAGATGGAACAGGCGGAACCCTGCGATATAAAGCGATAAGATGCGCTCCGGAGGAACTGAATGGATGCTCTTTAGAATATATTACCGGGGATGGGAGAGACATTGAAATATAAGACAGCTGCACAGGAGGCGCTGAACAGGGATGAGCACAAACAGGAGGTTGGACGGCAGCGGGAGCTGTGTATGCCGTCACTTGGGGTAGACGGTGGCACCAAAATACAGCTGTAGCGAACCAGAGCCGCCCTTTCCTGACTGCAGAATATAATGCACAACGCAGATATAACAACTAGGAAGTGGCTTTATAATACCATACACCGCTACGTCTTTGTCTGCCTCTCTCTGTAGGCCTCTTGTCTTTATCCCCCAGATAGTGAGAGAGTCCCCCTGCAGACTAACACGGATATAGGTCAGAGCTGCCAACTCTCCATGAATATCAAGGAGACTCCCTGAAGAGTGGGAGATCTCCCTGACACCCTGAAGAGTGGCGGATCTCCCTAACTCACTGAAGAGTGGGTGATCTCCCTGACTCCCTGAAGAGTGGGTGATCTCCCTGACTCCCTGAAGAGTGGGAGATCTCCCTGACTCCCTGAAGAGTGGCGACATCCCGACTCACTGAAGAGCAGTGATCTCCTTGATCCCCTGAAGAGTGGGTGATCTCCCTGACTAGCGGTGACATTCCTAACTCCCTGAAAAGCAGTGATCTCCCTGACGAGCAGTGATCTCCCTAACTTACTGAAGAGTGGGTCATCTCCCTGACTCCCTGAAGAGCAGGTAATCTCCCTGAAGAGCTGGTCATCTCCCCGACTCCCTGAAGAGCGGGTCATCTCCCCGACTGCCTGAAGAGTGGATCATCTCCCCGACTCCCTGAAGAGCGGGTCATCTCCCCGACTCCCTGAAGAGCGGGTCATCTCCCCGACTCCCTGAAGAGTGGGTCATCTCCCCGAGTGCCTGAAGAGCGTGTCATCTCCCTGACTCCCTGAAGAGCAGGCGATCTCCCTGACTCCCTGAAGTGTTTGGCAACCTCTATGCTGCTCATTCAGTTCCAGAAGTCATTGTGGTAGGTTGACAGAATGAAGAAACTGTGTTCTATTTCCCTGCAGTTAGGAGGCCAAAATGTAATGAAAGACTGGCAGTTATCTAAGACAACACGACTTCAATAATGGAGACAGAAACGTACACTTTGGTCTCTTGTTAATCAGCTGCAGTGTCGCCTACGTTTATCCTTTCTATATAGATGAAGAAGTCAGCGGATCCTATTCACAGTCTCCACAATAACACTGAACGTGTTTACTCACTGACAATATAACCATCAATAAATTCTAATGCTTCCGTCTTTATTGAGAAATAGTTCTCCTGGCAATGCTAGAATACTCATGGGTGGAGCTATTCACAGGACACACCCCTCTGCTGGTACAAGACACTCCCCTTTGGTTGTACAGGACACACCCCTGACATGTATTTATTTGTATGTAGCTGGGAGGAGAGGCGCCCTTATCTATGTCCTTGCTCTCAGCAATGCATTCATTTACCCCTCAGGACATCTATATCCAGCTCTTTACTAGTATCAACAATACTGGTATTAGGAATATAAAAAATATGTAAGGAGGTGTAAAAACGCAATAACACACTGAGGTGAAGAATGCTATTTATTGTCACAATAACATTTAATGTTGCTGTAGCAACAGCCTTTCACGACATCCTGCTTCCTCTATTAAGTGGTGTATATTCGAGCGCATTGAAAGGCTGTTTTCCCACATCTATAGACTGTTAACTGGATTCCTTCCATTGCATTCTGCCTTAGTGATGTCACTAGCTCCACGTAAATATAAACACAAACTCGCTAAATGCACAAGACATAGTCCTTTGTGAGCAATGGTAAAGTTTCATAAAGAATGGTAAAGCAAGAGCTAAGTTATATGATCTTACAGGGGCGTCACAACATATTTTGGGGGGGAAGGGCAAGAATTTAGCCATCTCCCCTTGGTGCCCCCTCTACCCTTGGCACCGCCTCTCCTTTTGGTGTGCCTCCCCCTCTCCTTTTGCAAATTTACCCTGCTGAAGCTTCTTCTCCTCTCCTCTGGGGGGCACTCTCTGCTCACCGGATGACACGGACCTTGGGGTCACACCAGCATCACTCACATGGGAGGGAGCTGATGCGGAGGAGGGGATTGCACAGACAGTGCCTGTCACTGTCTCTGTGCAATCCTCTGTCGCCATTCCCCTCCCCCCAGCACCTTCCGTTGTGGCGCTCCCTTCATATTTTAGGGGGGGGGCAGGTGCCCCCTCACCCACCCCTGTTCGGACGCCTTTGTGATCTTAGCTTCTCTCTAAGCACAGAGCAGCACACAGCCTGCCCCCTCCCTCTAGTAACTATCCTGCTAAAGAGCTCATCCCCGCCGCTTTCTTTAATGGAGACTGCCGGCAATTGCCCGAGTCTAGCGTCAGCTGTAGTACAATGGATTTATGCAAAAAAAAAAGACCACCGTACCAGCAAACCACATTTAGGTTATCCTGCCACGCCCTGCCACGGGATAGGCCTCCTTGGCACAGAATAACGGAATCCAAATCAATGGCGAAAACCTTTAACGGGCGCATGCGCAGTATCAAAATTTGACCGAATTCCGCATGCAGAGATCATTTCATAATGTGACCAAATCGTTGTTTATTTTCTGGATTCATTTTTATTTACTTTTTTTTTTTTTTTTAATAACGAGAGACTGCGCTCATTACGAGCATTCAAGCGCATCATTTAATGAATCCCTCCATTAAACAGAGAGAGAAAAACGTCGCTTCTGCGGCTTTAAATCAGGAATTCCAGCCGACACGAGAGCAGCGGACCGCCTTCCCTCCGAGATCTCATTGACTTCTCAAATTTTAATCGACTGCTCTCAACGTGGCGGTAACGAGAAGAACAATAGCCCAGGGGAAATATGGAAGACGCTCCATGTTGAAAAGAGGCTTCACGTGTGAGCGCAGGCCTCGCGGATGCTGTATACATTATGCACGAGCTGTCAAAGGACCGTAAGTACCTAGAGGGAGAGGCGCGTACCCGCTCGCCAGGAGACGCTGCCGAACATAAATAGATTTGCTCCAATTCATTAAGGGTGACAAGCAACTTGCTAAAACCTCTGCTACCAAAATAACAGGGCGAGCGCTGAATCTGCCGAGGAATTAAACGTCTTTTATCTGAGCAAAAATAGACTCAACAAATGCATGAAATGACTTTTCTACGTTTTCAGAATCATATCTACTTTATTTTTTCCCGGCATCTCACTTTTCATTACATTTATTTACCGTACGCGTTCCTTCTCACCTTGGTGGAGTTTGCACTGCCGATGGATTGCTGAGCATGGGCCTGATCCTAAACTACGTATGCGCGCATTTTGCGCTAGCCGCTGACGTAAAAACGGTCCATTGGTATTTACTGCGCATGCAGTACGTACTAGCCTAGAATCAACAGCGTAACTGCGAACGAAGGAGCGTGACATTCATACGACACCTGTAATTACGCTTCGGAGGCGGGGTGAGGCATTTAAATCGTGCTGTATGGGCGTGGCTTAGACACTTACGTACGTGAAGCCTTTACCTACGTCAGTAGTTACGGTTTGAAAAGTTAAGGTAGGGTTTGGGAAGCGTAAAATGGCCAAAGTACGTACGAGCGAGGGAAGTGTATAGAAAATATGCTACGCGATGAAACGCAACAAGCACTTAGGTCTGGATCTACCCCCATGGAGACAAACAAACAGAACATCCATACAGCAAGACTTTATACGTGTGGCGGGATGTGTATATCATGTACGCAAGATGGGAGGCGAGATGTAATTATATTATACAGTAATGGCGTGTTTCAGCCCTTATGCCTTATCCAGATTCCCAAGCTCCAAGTCTCCATTTTACAGGTATGGCACAAACTTCTTAAGTAGGGATCTAATAGCAAAAGCCCGCAAGTGCAAGGGGAGTGGCCTACCTGGCGGGGAGTGGCCTAGCTGGCGGGGAGTGGCCGTTCTGATAGTTGCTATTTCGACAGTGATAGTCGACGCTTAACGTTGGCTGTATCATTGCATATTTATTTTGGCATGGGAACGAGGGCAATAGTTCTATATGCAACCACTCCGACATTTACAAGCCCCAGTACCTGCAGTATCGTGTACTATTCCAGGTATCTGCTGTACGGGTCTGGGTCCACATCGAGAATGGCCTTCTTTCGATAGAGGCAAAGCAATCGATCCCTAGAGCATGGAACACGGTGCTCCGAACTGTAAGTATGCCCAACGCGTTCCTTAATCCTTACCCTAACCCTCCCCTTTTATTACCCTAACCCTCCCCTTTTATTACCCTAACCCTCCCCTTTTATTACCCTAACCCTCCCTTCCCCACAGACTAATCCTAACCCTCCCCCTAACACTAAAAGTCCCTGGAGAGGTTACTCCCCTTTCCTGCGGCGGGTACAGCGCTACTTCTGAAAATGAAAAAATAGAGACAGCCGAAAAAGAACTTTCGTCTGTCTCTACTTCGGAAAGACAGCTATCATAGCGGCGCTGCTGCACCCACGCCAGATGTTGCCAGACGTCTCTCTGCTGTGTTTTCCCCGTTCGTGGTTAGGAATTGGGGTTAGGCTCAAGATTATTGCAAAGCTGAACAAGCATGTCGGTATTACAATATTCTATCAGACAGTTGTCGCGGTAACTATTCTGTCTGGTAAAAAAATGAGTGAACGTTGCTTGCATATAAATTCCAGGAATGTTAACGGTCAGCATTCGGATTACCGGAAAAGCCAACCCCACCCCCTTATCCTCGCCCGCGTGGCAGTCAGGATACAGCGTATATTTGGTATCGGATCTCTGCAGCCACTGGGCTCGGTGATCCAAGCACTGCAGAAGCAGAGGTTTGAATTCTGTCCTGGGTTACATAGTTGATGAGGTTGAAATAAGACGACAGTCCATCAAGTTCAACCTATTTTGGATCTCCTGCGATCCCTATCTTTATATTTGAAGTTAATCCATATAAAGCAACCTCCAAACTGTTGCAATCATAAGATAAATAAGTACATACATTTCTCCCTGGCTCCACTACTGTCCTTTATTTAAATTAGCGGTCCTGGTAACCCTGAATGTCCTTTTCTGCTAAAAATGTATCTAATCCTTTCTTAAACATATCCAGTGAATCTGCCATCACAACCTTTTCTGGCAGTGAATTCCACATCCTGACTGCCCTTACTGTGAAGAACCCTTTCCTTTGCTGGTTGTGAAACTTCTTTTCCTCTAACCTTAGTGGGTGCCCCC
>WWET01000245.1:319608-333649 GCA_011038615.1 Limnodynastes dumerilii | reverse complement strand
CCCCGCCATCCCGGCAGACGGCCCAGGTGTCAGTGTCTCCCGTAGAACTTCCGGGTGTGTGACGTCATAGCCGCGCCGACTACGGCGGCCGGGAAGGCTGGGTCATCCGAGAGCACTGACAGCTGCTGCTGCTGCTGCTGCAAGACATGGCTCAGGTGCTGGCGGACGTGAGCTGGAAGGTGCTGGAGCGGAGGGCCCGGGCCAAGCGCTCAGGTGCGGATCCTCTACTCCCCTCCTCTGAGTGTGTGTCTGGGGTCAGGGACTGGGGGGAGAAGGGAGTGTGGCAGAGGGGGGTGAGCCTGGGGGTGCCCTTTGTAGGGCACTGGTGTGGCCCCTGCAAAATGAAGTTGTAGACATGGGTTGGCACAATAAACTTACTAAACCCCGCATGTGGGCACATTTGGGGGGCTTCAGGGTGGAGTGTTGTGCCTTAGAGGGTGCCCAGGCATGAGACACTTTAAGTTTTGGAACGTGCTCCATGGGTGGTCTTGGGAGCTTTGGTGTGTGCCCATTGGGTGGAATGGGGCGCTTTAAAATGTGCCCTGTGGGAGGGACGGGGAACTTTGGAGCATGCCACTTGGGTGGTATGGGAAGCTTTGGTACGTGCCCCTTGTATGGCATGGGGAGCGTTAAAATGTGACCTGTGGGAGGGACGGGGAGCTTTCAGGTGTCGCCCTTGGGTGGACCAATTATTATGTCCCTTGGGTGAGATGGGGAGTGTTGGGGTGTGCCCTGTCGGTGGGCTAGGGAGCTTTGGAGCATGCCCCTTGGATGGACCTGGGAGTGTGCCCCATGGGTAGAAATGGGGAGTTTGAGAGCACGCCCTTTGGGTGGGCAAGAGGTGTGTGCCCCATGGATAGAGCAACCTCATACGTCGGTAGTGGACAGGTTGGTAAAAGAGGGAGGTCAATGTGGTGTGGGCACAGTTCAGTAACCCATGCCTTGCTCATAATAGGTCTGTTAAAGCAAGTCTTGCTTCATGACTAGATAGATGGAAGCCATTTTTGTGTGGTACACGGCTGTACCATTTTAAGAAGTTTTGCATATGCACTTTAGGCTGTGGTGTTTTTTTTTCTTGGCATGAAAGCCTTACCACATTTGCAAACTTTACAATTGAATAAAATGATGGTAACGCCATAAATACCCAGGCAGGAGGTGATGTAATAATACTTGGAGCAAGTAAAGCATTAATGTGAGACCTGTGCAGGATAAACATTTTAGTAACTGTTTCTAAGTTGGTTTGAGTGATCACTACATTGTCCAGCCACTTTCCATATTGCTACTAACCATGTTCTTCAGATTCTGTTTTACGTGATATAGTCTTTTACATAATCCAAATATTCTGTAGGTTTTAGACATAAATTCATCACTAAAGAAATATATATAATATAATAAATAATATTGACATGAACACCCATTGTATAGAAGTGAGATATTCATAAATCATTAATGGCAACCTCTAGACACAAGTTAAAATGCCACCAAACTTATAAATTCTTTCCACACTCATTTATATACAGAAAATAATGCCTGATTGCTCCAGTATGTCAATGACTAGCTTTTGAAAAGAATGCATGCAATACCCTACTAAGTCATATACACATAGTGTATTTCAGTCATTTGGATAATTGTTGGCACAATCTTTGCAGAGGTCAGTTAAGATAGAACCTGGTACTTGTATTTTCACAGGTTATATACTTTAGAGTTTTGGTTTACTATGTGCATTATATGTAAATGACTATGATTCTCTTGTAAAGCATTTATAACAGATTGTTACCATCCTGTTCAACTTTAAGGGTATGGTTATCCCAACAAATTAAACATTAATATAACATTGCTGTTATGCACACACAGGAGCTGTTACAGAGTTACTGCATAGTGCAGTTATAAAACAAATAAAATTAGCTTTGTGCTACCGTTCAACATAGTTTTGCCATTATGCAGATATTCCCCTTTTTTTTTTTTTGGCTGTTGCGGTGTACAGAATTAATAGCCAATATTGGGGGATTTTTTTTTTAATTGGCTGTAATTTAGTACATTGCAGTCAAATTAATATTCAGAAAAGAAATCGTCTTGATTGTTTTTTAAATATATATTTTTTTTAAGTTTGAAAATGGCTGCATGAATACGAATGTTTTATTTTTTTGGTTAACCGCCTTTAAGTTTGCAACTTGCCATTAGCGACTAATAATACAAAGTCTATTGTTTGATGTATTCCAAGTCTAAATACTGTTCTGTTTACTGTTTTTGTTGTGTGAATAATGTAAATGTAATGTTTTTCTCTCCTTGCCTCTTCTCTCTTTTCCGCGCTGTTATACTTTTAACCCAGCTCTAACACCTTAATTTCACTGTGATTGCCCCTAACCTCTACTAACCGATTGCTGAATTGGTTGAGACGTCTCTGGTTGGCTCCAATGCAGTCCAGTAAAATGGCCCAGGTTGTCTGCAAGGCAGTACCTCTGTCGCCCACGTTCCTACGAACAGGTAAGTGCAGAGGCCGCTTGTGTCATGTCATGTGCATGTGATATAGTTTGTGCATGTGATAATTAAGACTTCGAACTAGATACAGAAATAAGTATATACAGTGATATGTAAGTCTCTGCAGTGGAGACGAACTTATATTAAGTGCAATCCTATATTCTGTGGGCAAGATTTACTAAGCTGCGGGTTTGAACAAGTGGAGATGTTGCCTATAGCAACCAGTCAGATTCTAGCTCTCACTTTCTTTTTACATACTAGAGATGTCAGCTATAATCTGATTGGTTGCTATGGGCAACATCTCCTTTTTTTCAAAACCCGCAGCTTAATAAATCTGGCCCTCGGTGTACTTTATTCTGAACGCATAAGTGACCTGTTGTATACCGTTCTTGATCCAATTCTTCATTTGAATCTTGACACAAAAATGACAAATTTTTTTTTTAAAGCTTTGATGGACGAATGGATAATTTATTTTAATTAGTTTCAATAAAGTTGTTATTTTCTGTTTTATGTAGACAGGTTTTCACTGTTTTTTTTGCTTTGTTTTTGTTTTTATTTTGTAAAGTTTTTGTTTTATATAAGGAAGAACAACTTGTTTGCATTATACAGAGATCTCTCAAAGTTTATATTTTGGGTAAACCCATAAAATGAACAGAGCATCTAAGTGTGTACAAAATCACACAGGTGGAAATTGATTTATGACCATGAATTTTATATTGTCCTGTGTATATATGTAAAACTGTGAATATCTTGGACAAATGCAGACCTCACATTTGTGACAAATGATGTCAGGTGTGAACTGTCACAGTTCAGCTGGTGTTGAAAGAGGACTGTGCCCTTCAGCTTTCTGAGGTCACTGTGGCCTTCACCAGGGGTCCCCAAAACGGATTACCCTATTTCATCCGGATACATGGCTTATGTCTGTGCTGTGTTCCTGTGTCACCATGACACTGCTGCTTCAAGCAGAACCGAAATATCAGCATCCTATAAATAAGCTGTTTCAGTGTGATGTTACATCGGTCATGCCAGGGCTGGCTACTCACTGCTGTCATAGGCACAGGGCTATTCTGGGCATAACGTGCCCCTTGACCTTCCCCATATGCCCCCTGCCTGTCCTTGTGACCTTTACCTGGGGAAAATGGAATTTCATTCCCGAACATGAGATGTTTTAGCGCGGAAAGACTTGGCCAAAGTTATTTAAATCCCGTGCTCATACGGGTTTATTTCTGTAAAATGGACGATAATAAGGATCAAGCGTTGTTCTGTGTGTGTGTGTGTGATATTTCTATATCTATCTGCCACTTCTATAGAGGGGTTGTAAACGTATGGTAATATTGTGTGTGTTTCGCTGGTAGTATAAGCTGTTTACTCTATATCTCTCCTTTGTTTACTATTCCTTAATGCTGTATCCAGGAGACTTTCCAGAGTTAATGAGCATACAGCGTAATGAGTCCTGTTGCTGTTACATGATACGTTGCCATTTCTGGTCTGGGACCCAGGAAAGGGTGGGTCTTTTTTGGTGTATGGTGTGAGCTCAGGACTGTACGGCTCAGGGCAGGTCTATTGAATGTGTCTTTGTTGGCTTCAGGCATAGATGGCATTCACTTGCTTGGCATTGCAGTGTGACACAGGCATTCCTAAGGATTCTAATCTATGGATGTGTTTATTCTGGCTCTCAGCATTGCTGGCTGCTATTGCCCTGTGCCCTAATCTCTGCAGGCGAGTTTCTACAGATACCAGGAGTACAATGCACCCTGCCTGCTAATGTGCCAACTGCAGTGTACTGCAATTTATACCAGCGAGGGCTTGGCTAAGCCTTTATGTGCTGTTCAGTATCGCGCATGCACAGAGATTAGTGCAGGACATGTTGGAGTGCAAGGTGAGTGCTTTGCTCTCCTACCTGTGGGGGCTGTGGATGAGCAATTGCATACGATAGTCTGCGCAGCGGAGGCTGCCGTACAGGAACGACCCCTAAGTAGGAATCCGGTCCTTAGCCCTTCAGTCTGGATCGGGCCCATTGTGGTATCATTTTGGAGAATGAAAATCAAATGGCAATGTAGAAAGGGGAGGGTAGAGCTCCGAGGACTCCTATCACTGTAATGTGTAATAGGGGAGTGTGGGTTCCCGTTGCGATCGGCCCTATTTTGATAGGGATGTTCGCTCCCAGCCAGTTCCGAACTGGTTGGGAAAACAATTGCTTTATGCCTCAAACACGGTGCTCCGAAAGGTAAGGCCATATTCTGTGCCCAACCCACTCCCTAATCTTTACTATGACCCTAACCCTCCCTTTCCCTCAGTTTAACCCAAACCCCCCCTTCCTCGCAGTGTAACCCTATGTCTCCCTTCCCCCCCCCTTTCCTGAAGCCTAACCCCAAGTCTCCCTTCCCCACAGCCTGACCCTAACCCTTCCTTTTCCAGAACCTAACCCTGACCCTCCCCCTAAGCCTAAAAGTCCCCGGAGAGGTTACTCACCTCTCCGGTGTTTCGAGCAGCGGCAGTTCAGAATGGAACATTCAGCCATCTCTACTTCATAATGACAGCCATCGGTGCAGGGACTCGCATCAATAATAGAGAATAGCTTTAATAAAGGCAATGCTATTGGAAATACAATCTCTTCATGGTCTTCCTTCCACTTGCGTCTCATGTATAAGGCAGAAGTAAGTGTGGGTGAACACCTAGAATCCATCATCTAGCAGAATGTACAGGTAGAAAGACAGAGACCCATACCACTCGAAGTCCACAAAGAATGTAACGGCCTATAAGAGACTTTTGGACTATAAAGTAGGATGCGTTTGTAAAACTACACAGACCCCAGTCACTAGTAACAGGAGTAATTCCCATAGATTGGAAAATACAAATGTAGTCCCTCTGCATAAAATTGGCTTTAGGGAAGAGATTAACGGAAAATGGAAGTTGCTCAATCAATTTATAGGTAAATGTAAACAGGTGCATGAGAGGCCGGGGGGGGTTAATCTGCTAGCCACAGAAACACAGGAAAGAAAATGCCTCAGCACACTGCCATAAACCAGAAACAGACTATACCGTCTATCTGTAAAATAAAACACAGAAATGTCCGTCACACATCTTTGCGCAACTATATGATAAGCCACCAGCCACCGTCAAGGTTTTTAGGGAAGAGATTGTCAGATATAATGGTGCATGTCCTCTATCGTAAAACATACCCAGAAAGACTAGAGGAAGTAACGTGTAGCTTGGAGCAGAGAGGAGCAACTATAATGGTGCATGGCCTGTGTCACACACCATACAGAGAAAGACTAGAGGAAGTAACGTGTTGCTTGGAGCAGAGAAGAGCAACTATAATGGTGCATGTCTTGTGTCACACAACATACAGAGAGAGACTAGAGGAAGTAACATGTATAGCTTGGAGCAGAGAAGAGCAACTATAATGGTGCATGGCCTGTGTCACAACATACAAAGCAAGACTAGAACGATAGTCTGCGCAGCGGAGGCTGCCGTACAGGAACGACCCCTAAGTAGGAATCCGGTCCTTAGCCCTTCAGTCTGGATCGGGCCCATTGTGGTATCATTTTGGAGAATGAAAATCAAATGGCAATGTAGAAAGGGGAGGGTAGAGCTCCGAGGACTCCTATCACTGTAATGTGTAATAGGGGAGTGTGGGTTCCCGTTGCGATCGGCCCTATTTTGATAGGGATGTTCGCTCCCAGCCAGTTCCGAACTGGTTGGGAAAACAATTGCTTTATGCCTCAAACACGGTGCTCCGAAAGGTAAGGCCATATTCTGTGCCCAACCCACTCCCTAATCTTTACTATGACCCTAACCCTCCCTTTCCCTCAGTTTAACCCAAACCCCCCCTTCCTCGCAGTGTAACCCTATGTCTCCCTTCCCCCCCTTTCCTGAAGCCTAACCCCAAGTCTCCCTTCCCCACAGCCTGACCCTAACCATTTCTTTTCCAGAGCCTAACCCTGACCCTCCCCCTAAGCCTAAAAGTCCCCAGAGAGGTTACGCACCTCTCCGGTGTTCCGGGCAGCGGCAGTTCAGAATGGAACATTCAGCCATCTCTGCTTCATAATGACAGCCATCGGTGCAGGGACTCGCATCAATAATAGAGAATAGCTTTAATAAAGGCAATGCTATTGGAAATACAATCTCTTCATGGTCTTCCTTCCACTTGCGTCTCATGTATAAGGCAGAAGTAAGTGTGGGTGAACACCTAGAATCCATCATCTAGCAGAATGTACAGGTAGAAAGACAGAGACCCATACCGCTCGAAGTCCACAAAGAATGTAACGGCCTATAAGAGACTTTTGGACTATAAAGTAGGATGCATTTGTAAAACTACACAGACCCCAGTCACTAGTAACAGGAGTAATTCCCATAGATTGGAAAATACAAATGTAGTCCCTCTGCATAAAATTGGCTTTAGGGAAGAGATTAACAGAAAATGGAAGTTGCTCAATCAATTTATAGGTAAATGTAAACAGGTGCCGGGGGGGGGTAATCTGCTAGCCACAGAAACACAGGAAAGAAAATGCCTCAGCACACTGCCATAAACCAGTAACAGACTATACCGTCTATCTGTAAAATAAAACACAGAAATGTCCGTCACACATCTTTGCGCAACTATATGATAAGCCACCAGCCACTGTCAAGGTTTTTAGGGAAGAGATTGTCAGATATAATGGTGCATGACCTCTATCACAAAACATACCCAGAAAGACTAGAGGAAGTAACATGTGTAGCTTGGAGCAGAGAAGAGCAACTATAATGGTGCATGGCCTGTGTCACACAACATACAAAGCAAGACTAGAGGAAGGAACATGTAGCTTAGAGCAGAGAAGAGCAACTATAATGGTGCATGGCCTGTGTCACACAACATACAAAGCAAGACTAGAGGAAGGAACATATAGCTTGGAGCAGAGAAGAGCAACTATAATGGTTCATGGCCTGTGTCACACAACATACAAAGCAAGACTAGAGGAACTTAACATGTATAGCTTGGAGCAGAGAAGGGATAGGGGGGTATGATAGCAGCTTTACATATATCAAGGGGTGTAACTAGGTACATGAGGGGGCATTATTCAATGGAAGAGGTGTGATAGATGTAACACGAGGACATGTCTATAAACTGGAGGGTGGAAGGTTCAGATGGTGGATAAATGACTTCACTGATAGGTGGTTGATAAGTGGAATAACCTCCCATGTGAGGTGGTAGAGGATAATATAGTAGAACAGTTTAAACATACTGGGTATAAAAATCAGGATAGCCTAAATCTTAAACAAAACTGAGGATCAAATAAGGTCTAGGGCCGTTCTTGGATATTAAAATATATATAATATTTACATACACAATAAGATACAGAAATGTTCAGAGATGGGCGACGATGCTCTTATATGCTGCCATTTTAGTCTGTGTTTTTTAAGTGTGAGTGTAAATGTTAAAGTCCTTGTTTCCGAGACACTGAAAACGTTTGCCCAGGTCTATTCCTGGATACGGCTATCAAATGAAATGCCGATTGAGGGCACAGTGCTGAGGTGAAGTCATTAGTCTGGGATGTACTGTGGGTCATCACAGAGTGACATCCGGAATGGCTCTGCTGTGGATCGTCCTCGCGAATCTGCTTACTCTGGAAAATAAAGGGGCTCTTAAAATGCAAAAGGACGGTAAAGAAAATCGTATCTGCCGGTGCAGGAGAGCCGGGGCTGCTCTCTGCAGTGTAATGTAATGACCAGTCCATGAAATGTTAATGGATGCATCGGATAAGGAACATGGAGAGGGAATTATTTTATACTCTTCTCATTGGGAATCTAGAGCTCAGAAAATTCTTGTTATTTAAATCCCACTTTTATTTCTTTGGGCAGAACCATTGCCGTTTGTTTGGAAATGTGTGTGTGGGGGGAAATTACTGCACTGAAGGGGTAGCTGATAAGTGAATAGCCTCCCTTCTGAGGTGGTAGAAGCTAACACAGCATACCCTCCAACATGACCCATTCCATGAGGTACAAAATACTCTGCTTCTCAGGTTTCAACTGTCAGTTACTATGGTAACCACCTTTGCTGAAGCGACAAATAGTTTTTTTTAAATATCAGGTAAGTCATTTCACCAGGTGAGTGACAGTTGAAAGCTCAGGAGCGGAGTATATTGTACCTAATGGAATGGGATAAATATAATGATATCCTTTCAGTATGGTTTAAAAAAACAAAAAAACTACTGGAAACTCGATTTTCTAAACTTCCCAAAAGGAAAAATAGAGATGGGTCCCATGGCAACCAATTAGATTCAAGCTCTCACTTTTCTATCACATACTAGAGAATGTCAGATAGAGTCTGATTGGTTGCTTGCCCTGGATCTCCACTCAGGTCCTCACTCTGGTTACCAGGTTGGGCTTTTTGCCTCTAGTGATAAAATTTGTAGCTGCTGTTCTGCAAAGCTTCCCTGTTTCCCTAATGGCATGTGACTGTGGTTGCCATGGTGCTCAGTGTAGAAATCCTGCAGAATTATCCATGTTTATTATGTAAAGAAATGTATCTAAACGCAGCATTTAGATGGTTTGTTTGTTTTTTTTGGTCTTTATTCTATGCTAGATCATTTTCTTAGCAGTCTCCTCAGATCGTGGCAGTGATTTATATTCATATCCTGTCCATTACGGGCTGTCTGTATCTTGATCAGTGAGGCTTTGTACGTCTCCTCTTACACCAGTATCCGTCATGTGCTTATCACCTCACTACCACGCGCGGTGTCTCTGCAGGAGATGAATTCTGTCCACCTTTCATGTAAAAGTCAAGAACACACTTGAAGCGGCTCTATCCATCCCCTGTGATCAGAGCTGTCTCGTCCCTTTATGCGGTTTTAGTCTGTTATGTACAGAATATCATCCTAAATCTGACTTTCAGCAGAATTGTCTCTCTCAGTGGTGTCTTCTCTTTCACTCCTTCATTGTTTTGGTTGTATACTGTGTGTGCACTGAAGATTAATTATGATCTTTGTGCCTTGGTTGCCTGCTACTCGGGTCAAACTGTGAACCTGACTAAGACAGGCCATTTATTAAAGGCTGGCGAATCTTGATCAAGGACAGTTTATAGCTCCACCATTGTATAGTAAGAGGCAGCCATTTTATACCGGAACCAAAGTAGCTCATCAGTTCCATAGGATTCAATGACCTTGTTCGGTCGTGGAAAAATAAAGCTTTATGTCCACATATCTTGGGTTCATTCACAAAATGGCTGCGTCTGCTGTGTTGTGAGAATGAATGACACCCAGTCTTTCTCTTTCATCTCTCTTCTTTCATCCTCTCCTCTCTTCTCTTCTTTCATCCTCTCTTCTCTTATTTCATCTTCTCTTCTTTCATCCTCTACTCTCTCTTCTTTCATGCTCTCTTCTCTTTCATCCTCTCCTCTCTCTTCTTTCATCCTCTCTTCTCTTATTTCATCTTCTCTTTCATCCTCTACTCTTCTCTCTTCTTTCATGCTCTCTTCTCTTTCATCCTCTCCTCTCTCTTCTTTCATCCTCTCTTCTCTTATTTCATCTTCTCTTTCATCCTCTACTCTCTCTTCTTTCATGCTCTCTTTCATCCCATCCTCTCCTCTTTTTTTTTTTTTATCCTTTCTCTTCTTTCTTTCATCCTCTCTCCTCTCTCTCTTTTCCCTCCCACCCTTTTCTCTTATCCCCCTTTTCTCTCCTCCCCCCCTCTCCCCCATTCTTTCTCTTCTCTTCTCTTCTTTTCTCTTCTCCTTCTCTCTCCTCTTTCTCTCTTTTCTTTTCTTTGTTTTGTAATTCATTAAAATGGTATTGGGGTATTGGAAGTACAAATCTCAATGTTGAATCAGGGAAACATACAGTCATGGTTATAAATAATAAGTTTGGTACATCATAAAACACTTTACCATTTATTATAATCCTCTTTGAATAGAAATATTAATTGAAAATTCTATGAGAAATATATTTTTTTTCTGGTTAAAAAAAAAAATTAAATAAAAAAAAAAGTGGTGTAACCCCTGAATGTGATGGTGCTGGTTATGTAACTTATAAAGATCATGGGAATTTCTCCAAAGATAAACATTGTTTAATGCTAGCTTTAGATGATCTTTTCTCTCCTCTTTTAGTCCTGTTCCTGTCGTTATCTAGTGTAGAGTTCCATATGAACTAGACGTTGTAAACCAGAAAACCCCCCAGACTCTGGAGCCAAATCATCAAATGAAACTTTTAATAACAATGAAATTTCATCTCTAACCCCGCTAGGTCTCGTTCGCCCGCTTCGACGACCTCAATCACTTCAAAAACCTGTTGGAGGAAATCCACAGTTCGTTATTCTGTCAAAAGTCGAAGCCGCATTAAATTAAAAGTCGGCTAATTTAGTATCAAGATGATGTAGCGGGAACAAGCCGGATATTCTTAAATCTTTGATCTTTCACATTCTGCATAAATTGGACTATTTTTCTGTCACTTTCAAAGGAGTCTGTATTCTCTTGCATGCTGTCAAAACGGCAGTATTACAAAAGAGCCTCATCGAGCGTGGAAATGTTACTTGAAGCGGCGACGGAAGGCCGGATTTTAATTTTATTACATTTAGTGTGGATGTCGCCAGGCGTTCAGCTGGAGACGGTACAAGCCGCAGATCTAAGCCGGCACAGGCATGTAAACGAGGCTCTAGAGAGCGATTAGTTCAGGAGGTAAGATAAATTCCTTTCTGGAAAGCGGTTTACCAGTTAAGTGTAATATTCAAATTAAATGGGATTTTCTGATGTGCTGTTTAAATGTATTTATTTAACAAATTAAATTTTCTAGTCTTGCACCAAATCCAAATTTACAAACGCAGGACTGAAAGTGATCCGTAATTTGCATACTGAGATGAAGCCGTAATTGTGTGAAAGTAACGATACGCCATAATCAGTTTTCTATTAACTCATACAACTGGGCCCAGATAAAGCGTTCTCTGCCGCGATGCTTCTTTCGAGACTTGGAGGGGTCACTAGATTCCAGCCCATTAGTAAATCATTAAAACGTTGCTTATTTACCATTTAGCAGCTGATGGCTTCCTGCAGAGATCAGCCAGCTGATATCACCCATTCAAATCACAGGATAAAATTGTAGGACATTGCTACATTGCCTGATCTCTCCCATTCCGAACACCTGGAGATTTTGCACATTGCCAGATTTTCACCCGAATTCTGCAAGACCCCATAGACGGTAACAATTATGTTTGTGGTGGCACAAGATTTATTTTCTTACAGTTTATTTTATCTGCAATAGATGGAATGAGTGGAGGAAATCATCAGCAAAACTCTTAATGTTTCATCTGTCAGCATTTTCAGAACATTACGCCTACTTATTACTGTACGTTGTAGATGTATCTGGCCTTGCTACTGTTGCGTGGGGTCACGTTCCAGCGGCCTGTTTTGTGTACCTGTTGACAGGCTCTATAATTTCCTTGTACTTCCTCATTATCAAACTGTCTGAAGCCAAAATATATTTCAAAATCACATTTTAGCCAAACACAAACCAATTATGTTTAGAAATCACTCTCCTGACAAGAGATACATATCACTGTGATTGCACAGAGGGAAGTGTGAATTATGTGACATTCCATTACACCCGCGACCTCCTTTCACATCACTGCGTGGATTTTAATCGCCGCAGCGAGTTGGAGACACAGGGTTCTGTTTAACGCCGGCTCCGCAGCAGCCTCTTCTTCCTAGTTTCTTGCATTTTGGTGCCAAACAAAAGTGAAATGAAATAAAAGTTTTATGTGTCATTTTCATTGCTTACACACATAAAGTCCCTTCTATACATGACTTGTAACTGAATGCATGAATTGTGTTGTGCACTGGCTGATTAATATACATTGCTGGCTTCCGATACGGAGTCCTGTCCTGGGCTGAGTGTCCGCTAACTGACGAGACCTTTCTCTGCGCAATTTTTCTGTTGCACGCGCTCAGGACTGGAGCACACACAGTCACGGCCGATTCGGGACTGAGCGCAACTCGAGATGCAGCGGATTGGGTTCTGAGGGGCTTGTCTTGGGAGGAAAGGGGTGAAGGGTGAAGGGGTGTGGTCAATGTACAGTAAGGGCGTGGCCTGAGCAAATGCACCCAATCCAGAGCCAGGTGTAAAAAAAGGACTGTTAATATTAGAATGTTTGCACCAGGTAATGTCTAAGTCCAGGAGGCTTTCAATCAATGACCTGTGTCTGCGTCACCATGTGACACTACGAAAGCATTTCAAGTGTAAGAAATCGCTGCTGCTTTATTGTGTCTGTGTAACTGCAGACAGGATTTACACTTGTGTGTAATACGTAGGTGCAGATTACATGTATCCGCACCTACCTCTCTGGTCCCTGTCCCCATTTTTAGGTGCTTAATGGCGCTTGCGTGTGCTATAGGCAACCTTAAGTCGCCGTGCGTATTATCCCTCCTAAGAAAGGAAAGTACGCACGGGCGCCTAGAAAACCCTGAGGCACCCTAGATCTCCTATCACCTAGTCCTAGCTGACAGTTGCAGTGTCCACTCTGAAGAACTGGCTTTAGAAGTGGAGACAGGCGAAAGTTCCTTTCTGGTTGTCTCTGTTTCGAATAGGCAGCCATTGTAGAATTTTTTAATGAATGGCTGAGTGTGTCGATCGGCATACTCACCCCTTCATATTCACAGGACCCGCCGCTGACCGCTCCGGAGAGGTGAGTAACGTCTCCGTGGGAGTGTTAAGGGGGAGGGTAAGGGTTAGGCTCTTACGAAGGAAAAGTTTAGTTTATGGCCATAGAAGGGGTTAGTTAGGGTCGGGCTGTGGGGAAGCGAGGGTTAGGGTCAGGCTGCAGGGAAGGGAAAGTTAGGGTCAGGCTGCAGGGGAAGGGAGGGTTAGGGTCAGGCTGCGGGGAAGGGAGGGTTAGGGTCAGGCTGCGGGGAAGGGAGGGTTAGGGTCAGGCTGCAGGAAAGGGAGGGTTAGGGTCAGAATTAGGGAAAGGGTTGGGACCAGTTCGAAACTGGCTGTGAGAGAACTAAAGCCGTTCTTAGCGGGGACCCACCCCCCTATCTGATATGTGGCAAAGGATGCTGGGAGTAGTAGTGTGTTGCCTAAGTAGCAATCAGACGTGTTTGATCTCCGCTGGCTTTAGTGATACATACGCAATGCTGGAGCACAGCCGATGTTTGTTTGGATGCTAAGGCTTTATATGTAAATGGCTGCAATGAATCGCTCTGTGACTGATCACCATTGGCAGACTGACACGTACATGCTCAGTATTCATGTATCTCCGTGAGAGAGATCTATGATTTGCGAGATGAATGTCATGTTGTGTCTCTGCGGGGAGCTCATAATAACTCTGTTTGTTGTTTTATCTCTTTATATTATATTGTTTTGTTCATTCCATGAGTGGATGTGAATAAGCCGCGATGTGTGAAGGTGCTCTGGCTTTTTTACAGAAGCCTTTGCAAGACATTGGGATGTGATCAGGGGACAGCGCCCCTCTCATTCACTCGCTGGAACTAGCTGCAGGTTTAGATTGATTGCGATTGATCACATACCGGCATTGCCCGGGTTTAAATCTTCAAGTTATTAATTCAGAGAGTTGGATGCCTTCTATAAGGTTCAGC
>WWET01000245.1:264309-300594 GCA_011038615.1 Limnodynastes dumerilii | reverse complement strand
GAGGGTTAGGGTCAGGCTGCAGGGGAGGGAGGGTTAGGGTCAGGCTGCAGGGGAGGGAGTGTTACGGTTAGGCTGCCAGGAAAGAGGGAGACTATTTTTTACTTACCACTTTGGAGCACGGAGCTTTCGGCACTCTGTGGATTGATTATTATGCCTCATTGAATCGTATGCAATCGAAATCCCAGCCGCTTCACAACTGGCTGGGGAGGAAATGGCCGATTCGAAAATCGTCCGTTCGGACGGGAGCCCCTCACCCTCATGATACAGTGGCCGCACCAGCAATCATTATGTGAACAGTGACTCCATAAGGTTGGCTGTATGATTGTTTCATCATTTTAATTTGGAATATTTTTTTTAGTTGTCGCGGTAACAATGCCGGCAGCGAGGATTAATGCCCCATGAAGCGCTCCCCATGGTTTTGTTGCTCTATGTGAGTGTGTATATGTAGAGAGAGAGAGAGAGAGAGAGAGAGAGAAATGGATTCTACATTTATCCTGATTTTAATTTCTTTAAAAACTTCAAACCCACACTAAAAAAATTACAAAATAATCATTTAAAAACTAATAATTAGTAAATAAGCACAAGCATTGATCATATTAGGTCCATTGGCATGTCAAACGTGCATAATAAACACATGATGATCAAATATCCTTGAGCCCTATAGTGCTGGCATTGTTAATGTTATACACTGTTTCTGCCGAGCACCCAGTGGATGACTCTGCTTGTTAGCACGCCGATGCTGCTGCCTGGAAAGCCTTTCATCTTCTCCATATTCCAGTGTCATTCAGCACAGACCCCTCTCCCATAGCTGATCTCCGGCTCTGAGAATTCCGCTTTCATTAGTACAAAGCTGCTGGTTTTTAGCTCCTCCAGAGAGAGATGAAGCAGAGTTTAAACCAATGTGAGCGACTCTTGCCCTTGTCCCGCTGAAACAGGGGTGTCCTGCTCATCGGGGGAATTGTGGGATCCAATCAAATTGTTGGTTGCAGCAGTTGCTGAACCATTTTGTGGCCATGGGCGATCAGCCCGATACTTGTGTAGTGTGTACCCAGCTGAAATTCTCTGTTATACTAAAAGTTGAGGCCCAGATGCTAATGCAAATGTGAAATCAGCATAGGTGCCATAGATCCAAAAGCTCACACGACTGTGCCTTGGGGATTGCAAGCAATTGCAGCATGTTGTGTACAAACACACAATTGCTAAGAACAATGGGCTGGATCCAGACTTAAGTAAGTGCTTGAACTGAGTTACTCCTGGGCTAAACCATGTTGATTGCAGGGGCAGTCAAGTTAATTGTATTCTTTGCATGCAGGGATATATCTTTGAATTGCTTACTGCACACAGATACTGACCAGCTTTACTATCACACTGTTATTTAGACTTGGGATAGGAAACATCACCTCTCAACACTAATACTGTTTACAACAGATGAAATATGACTCCCCTGCAATCAACATGGTTTATATTGTCGTGTGAATTCCATTCCTTTTTACATCTGTGTTCAGCTCTGGATCGGGTGCACTTGTTTGGGCCACACTCTTACTGTATATGGACTGCATCCCTCCACGCCCCTCAGAACGCCAGCCGCCGCAGCCTGATTTGCGATTAGCTGTGAATCGGTCGTGACTGCGCAGTCTTCCACTCTTGACCTGCGCAGTAGAAAGTTAAGCAGATAATACGCTCCTATTTGGTGTTTAGGGTATGTGCAAGCATCAATTTACTAGAAACGACTACAACTTTGGACCGTATTCACAGACCAGAGTGAGTGAGGTGCGGCAGAGTCCTAACCAAACTCACCTGACCTGCTCCGCAACCCATCCATGTTTTTAGGAACCTTATGGCACTTAAGCACTAACCGTTCTTATTTTCCTTCATAAGAAGGTGTGTACAGGCAGCCTAAGATGGCTGCTTTTCTCCATTTTTAATGTGCTTTTATGCAAACGTGTTATTAATAATATGTAGGACCAGACGTTCAAGGCCAAGTAAAGCCGATAAGGCAACTTGGTGGGAGCAGAGGGTACGTGACACTAACATTATGCAATGCTAGTTTATACTGCGCATATGTGGAATGTAGAAATTAGTTAGATAAGTAGCACCAATTAACTTGCTTAAAACATGAATATAACTTAATAAGGTAGGGCGTTCTAGCTCTGTTTTTGTCCGGGTATAAAAGACTTGGCACAAAGTCAGCTCGCTGGCTTCATACGGGACTGATCTGACTTAATGCAGGAGTGATCTGGGCTATGAACGAACTGACCTTACTGAATGCAGAAGTGACCCAGGCTTTGTACGTAACTGACCTTACTGAATGCAGAAGTGACCCAGGCTTTGTACGTAACTGACGTTACTGAATGCAGGAGTGACCCAGGCTTTGTACGTAACTAATCTTACTGAATGCAGGAGTGACCCAGGCTTTGTACGTAACTGACCTTACTGAATGCAGAAGTGACCCAGTCTTTGTACGTAGCTGACCTTACTGAATGCAGGAGAGATCCAGGCTTTGTACGTAGCTGACCTTACTGAATGCAGGAGAGATCCAGGCTTTGTACGTAACTGACCTTACTGAATGCAGTAGTGACCCAGGCTTTGTACATAACTGACCTTACTGAATGCAGGAGTGACCCAGGCTTTGTACGTATTTGACCCGAGTAAGCGCAGAAATACCCGCTGACCTTTTCCAGCTCGACAACAATCGAGATAGTGGCCCCTGGAAACCTGCTGATCATTATCAAGCAATAACTACCAGCTGAAGCTAGGTATTATTCATGTATTTTGCTTAATTCCTTATTAAATACTATAATTTATAAGAATTGTCTTGTGTGGTGTCATTTAACTCTGGGTATTTACCGAACCTTAAGTTCCATCGGGAACAGAAGGGAATTACAAACAGCGATCCCTTCCCCGCACCCTCCCCGGCTAATTTATACTTCTCCCTCCACCCACTTTCCCTAAAAGAGGACCGAGGCTGCTGCGGAATACCCTTTCCTTTTTACATATCTACGTTAAAGACCACACCTACTCGGTCTACGTATGCTTAGTAAGTCATTTCCTAAAAGGCCGTTCTCTAAGTATAAATACAGTCCCTTGTTATTAGTTTCTGGTGAGGCTGAAAAATGGCAGATTCTTTACATATTTATTTTCTTTATAATCCAATAAACATCTTAACCAAGCCCTTACGGCTGCCTACATTTCATTGCTCGTGATTACTGTAGGCATATATATATAGATATATAATTGAACAGACTTTTACCGGATCTCTTTCATAGGTCATTGATTATGTCTCTTGCTAACCTATAGTTTCCTTAATTGGGAAGTGTGAGTCGCGTGTAATGGACTTGATAATACATCTGAAATGCGGCAAAGCTTATACAGTGCAATAATTAGGCCATTTGTGTAGATTGCTTTAAACGTGCATATCACAGTAATCCGTAAAATGCGGCGTTTATATATTGCGGCTGCACTGTATTTATAGCACTTAACAGAGATTTCTGCCGATTACCGCATCACAATTGCATCGTCCTGGGTTCCGAGCGGCACTCTCTGTTTTGAAATGACAGCTTTGAATAAAACATGAAATAACGGCGGAGGATTTAATGGCGAATGACTCCCCTATGGTGGCAGAACCTTTAAGAACATAAATGAAGGGAAATTATCATTCACCTCTTGGCGTTTGAGATACGGCCATGTTTAGTATTTATAACACATAGGATATTTTTGTGTGGCTGGGTTTTAATGTAGAAAGATGGGCTTGTAAATAGTTGTATAGTTATTTTATTTTCAAGTTTATTAGCCCTTCAATCTATCTGCAAATACCGTCATGTTCCGAGCTGTATATTGAGTGTGTGTCACTATTTGAGATGCATCGAGTTTTATGCAAATAGACAGTCACTTAAATGTTTTACCCTCTGTAGCAAATGGCCATGTTAGGAGGACAGTTATTATATAATTGAGCCCTTAGGGATTGGCTGTGAAAGATTGACTTGTAGATAAATCTGCCTTGATAGATGCACACAGATTGGGACGCTGATGTCACAGCAGCTTAAAAGATTGCAGTCTGACCTTGACACCTTAATACTCACACTGATAACAATGACACAGGATCACATGTGTCTGCACTATAGGTAGAGATGCAAGCTTTCCATTGGACGACCAATGTCAAGTGATCCTTTATGACGCGTTGATGCTGGGTTTCTAGCCGTTGCGCATAGCCACAAAGTTTGACTCCACTGATTCTCACAGATAGTCGTTTAGAAAAGTGGTCACTTGATTATACAAAAGCAATGGGCCAAATACAAACGTCCGCAAATTTGGCGTTTTAGGATTGTTCTAATTGTAAAACCTCTGTGTTTTGCGCAAGCACCGCATTTACTGTAGTTCCGTACTGGGAGTGTTTCAGGAGGTAGTGCGGGTTGCAGAGGGTGATACCGCTATGCAGGAGGTAGGGAGGTATTTTAATAATACAGTGACTTCCAAGTTATCCACCTTTTCTTTTTGTGATAACACCGCAGAAGTCTTGAGGTAGAGGCTAGAAAGGGATGTGTCCAGTATGCATGTTAAGTATTATGAAGTCCACTGGAGCCGTAGCCATATGACCAGGAGTGTGGAGTCTAACCGGGAGCCTGTTATTCACTGGAGCCCCTGATGGTGGGGACAGGCTTGGCTGCTGACAACCAGCAGGTCGCGGCCCCATGCAACAACTCCTAAAGACCAGGCAGAGCTTGTAGTACATCAGACACAGGCTGGCAGAGACATGCTCAAAAGGACTGGAACACAAGAAACTACAGAGCCCACATAGCAAAAAGAGAGAGAGAGCACCAGATGTAGCAGTGCTAATAATACACGATGTGCCTGGATGGTGGAAACACAGAAAGCACCAGATCTTAATGGTGGCAATAACACAGAATGAGCTGGATCCAGGTCCCTGCATGCTTTCGACACGTGCAATGGTCTGAAATGACGCAAGGAAGAGGGGAGTGCGCACCTCTGGTACTCTCCTCTTTTGGAAGGGGTTCTGAACACCATGCGTTTCCAGAACCCTACCTTAACGTCTGTGTAAGGATCAGTGTCCACGGCCTCTCATTTGCATGAACTGAGTTTCGCACATTGAATGGTACGCATACGTAACATTGGGCGCACGCATAAGCTGATGTCGCTTATCAGGGGAACTTAGGCAAATGACTTGCGTTAGTCCCTGGCTTTATTAGTTCTGGATCTGGCTGCATGTGCCTGGATGGTAAAAACAGTGAGAGCACCAGAATAATGGTGAAAATAGCTAGTGTGGATGACCTATCACAGATACTGCACGCCGCAAACAAACACCAGGAGACCAGGGGAGGGAGCAACTAGACAGGGAGACTCAAATAGAGGCAGAAAAACACAGGGACGAGACAGGGCTTGAGAGCAGGATACCACGAGCAGACAGCATGAACGCTAAATGTCTAAATGTAGAACGTGGCTGGACAATCAGCATGAAGAACCAAACCAGCCTCCTTGACGTGATTGGTAAGCATCCTGGCTGCTAGGCAAACAGTCGGGGCCACGCACAGTGACTTGCGCCGTAGCACGAGTGGAGAGAAGCATTTTGACTGGCTAACGGCCAGAACACATGACCCCTGTGGGCCAATAATAATGTGAGTGCCCTAGCCAACAGCACACCGGAAACTGTGATAGCAGCAGCGAACATCGAGCACATCTAATTATTTGGGGCCTGATTCATACTTAAGAATCTTCTGCTTCTTTAGTGCGTATCTGGCCGAAGTAGTAGGTCATTTACACTATCTATGTACCAGATCGGTACGTACATAGTGTAGGTGCGGTCTTTAAAGACCGCACGGAGGGGGGGAGGCGAAATGTCCATACGGTGGAAGAGTGAGTTAGGTGCGGATCCTTGGTCTCTTTAGTGGTTCAGCTAAAATTACCTTAGCTACAGACCGCGGGGTGGGGGATGGGGTATTTGCTGCTACGATGGCCTATTTTCGACAACATGGCCCATCGCAGCAGCAACTCCAGTCAGCGGCTTACAACACCCGAGCTGGGCAGAAGATGAGCTTTCCTGGCTGGAATGACTTGTGTCTCGTGACCTTGTCTCGTCTCAGGCCAGCGCTTTGTGTTGATGCTGGAGAAAGGGACCGTAATACAGACTGACTCCTGCATAACATAAAGTGACGCATGCTCAGCGTCTCCGGCTGCTTAAAGATTCCGAGCAGGATCCCGGCTTCCTACTGAAGTAACAGCATTCTAACGAGGCGTCTCATCTCCACTAATGTACTGGCGAAATGCTCCCGGCTCATTACATTCCTCTGAATGGGAATCTCACAAGTGTGGCACACGGCGCTCGCTCCCTTTCTCCTAACCCAGCCGCCATTCACTGACGGCAGAAACCATTTTATGCAGGCATACATTAATAATGCAGCCGCAGGTCGTCAAAAGGGCCTTTTAAACAATGGCTTGTAGGGTAGAGTATAGCAATTATCAGTACTAGGCTTCCTTGTCAGATATGCAAATAAAGGAACCAGGGCTGTAACCACAGGGGGTGCAAGGGTTCCGGAAGAGAGCAGGGCCTGTGGAAGCCAATCCCCCTGCACTGTAATCAAGCTGTCAGAGGCTGACTGCTTTAAAACAGCGCTCGGCTCTCCATGTATGAGTGTATGTATAGCACTGTAGGGCTTAGCAATCATACTTGATGTGCTGAGTGTGTTTTAGGAGGTCTAACAGCTTCTATCAGACAGTGGTCCCGGCCCCTGTGTCACCTGACACTGCCCATCTAGCTTCAGGCCACGCCTCCTTTCCTTGGGTCCCGAGTCTGTAAAGTTTAGGACATGCCATGATAATGCAACATACAAAATGTCGGCCTCCAGTAGCTGCCACTCTCCTTAATATTGGTGTAGGCTACAAGAAAATGGCTGACCTCATTGCCTATATGCCGATGTGTTATATTTCTGGATGAAACGGCCTCTCTAAGGTTCTCAGCTTCTTCTTAGCTGCAAATTGTGCAGTTGACTTTAATAATGGGGCAGCTCGGTGAGTAACACTTGTGTCTCACAGCGCTGAGGTCGTGAGTTCGATTCCTGGACTAGGCCTTATCTGTGTGGAGTTTGTATGTTCTCCCCATGTCTGCTTGGATTTCCCCCGGGTGCTCCGGTTTCCTTCCTACATGCTGGTAGGTTAATTGGCTGCTGAATAAATTAACCCTAGTGTATGTATGTGTTAGGGACCTTAGAATGTAGCTCCAATGGGGCAGAGACTAATGTAATGTGAAATATTCTTCGTAAAGCGCTGTGTAATCTGATGGTGCTATATAAAAACCTGTTCGTAAATAAATAATAGATTGCAACAGATCGGAAGCCATCAGGCATATTAGAGATAAGTAATACAATGATACTCTGTTAATCTCTTGATCTACACCAGGGGTTAATAACCCAGTACTATCAACCATAAACCAGGGGTTTACGCAAAAGTACGTTAATACGCTAGCCGCCGTAGCTCTGGATCTGGCCCTGCGTCTCTACCAATACATCAAAATGTTTTATTTTTTCCTTGTTTTATTTGGAAACTCTGTGAAATAACTCTCCGCTTCCATGGGATCTATTTGCATTTTTTATTTTCTCTAGACTTCAGAGTAGTAATCTCTTGCCATTTGCTAGAGGATTTAGCCTCGGGGAGCCGCTATTTTCTTCCGTCTGCGATCGATACTGCCGCGAGTTATGCATAAACAGATCATCTAATTAATACTCGTTTCTAGGAAATGTTTATGAAGAAAATACTGTTTTTGCTAGTACTTATATGCAGTAATGAAGGACGGCAAAGACTCTGCTCACAAAGACAGGTGTGCTATAGATAAATTATTTACAGTGTATTCAGAAACTCTATAATACTTTAAGACTTTAATCATTGCTTCGCTTCCTTGGAACAATGTCTCCGTTCTGCATTCAAAGAAAAGCTTGTTTGAGTGCGGAACATTTGTTTCTCATAATACAGAGAACATTTCCCCTGATAACTTGTTAAAAACACAGCCCTCTGCTTCCCCCTCTCCTCCTCTGTACTTGTAGTGGATGGGTTGCTTTAATCATAAGGCTTTTATTGTCCTCCTATCGTATGCATCAGAACTACAAAATGCAACCGTGCACTAGTGAGGAGAAATCATGTGAGGAGGGGAATAAAGGCAGCAAGAAGTTAGAGACTGATACTGCTTCCAGATCACCACTAAAAACGCAGGTTTTTGGCCAAAAAACGGGAACCTGGGTTTTTGGTGGTGATTTGAAAGGTACCCAGGTGCTGGTCCCAGGTCTAGTAACCCGGGACTTAGACAAGGGGAAAAAATGAAGGGTTTTTCCTGTGTCTGTGTGAAAGGTACAGAGCTGGGTTTTTTCAACCTGGGTCTCGCCTAATAGACCCTATTAGAGGGATTTATTATTGTTGCTATGCAACAGTATACAAGTCCCTCCCCAGGAGACGCGCACAGCCCCTTCTCAGTGTCAGGGCAGACCCAAGACCCAGAATTTCTCTGGTCTACTCTGCTGGACATAACAGGGGTTTTTGTAAAAAAGAAAACCTGACAAATAACACTGCAGTAACCCTGTTGGCGATCTGGTATGAGAGTTATATAGTGGAAGGAGCAGGGTCTCCAGCAGTACAGAGTAGTGATGTCACACTGACACAGGGAGTCACAGACTGAGAGTTATATAGTGGAAGGAGCAGGGTCTCCAGCAGTACAGAGTAATGATGTCACACTCCTGTCACACTGATACAGGGAGTCACAGGGAGAGTTTATATATTGGAAGGAGCAGGGTCTCCAGTAGCACAAAGTAATGATATCACACTGATACAGAAAGCTGCAAATGTAAATGCACTGTTTGCTAGATCCTGACGTTCTACTAGATTGGGTTTAGTCCTGTATTGTTCAGGTGTGTGGGCCTCCACAATGGCAGAGCAGAACACGTTATAATATGGTGACACAGATCTGTATGGACAGGGTGCAAAATCAAACAAAATTCTATTCAAATTTAAGGAAGTGACGGGGAAGTGTGGTCCGATCCTCAGTTTTGGTTGAGTAACACTTGAACTACAGAGGAAAAAATAATAATTTTAAAGAATATCTTTAACGAAAAATTATTAAAGGGATGTGTAATTAACATAAAACAATGTAACTGTAATTCCACTATTTCGGCTTATTTTCAGCTTTGGTTGTATTATTCAGAGTAATCAGAAAAATCTCCAACATTGTATATATTGATGATCTTTCTTAACACGCACTCAGCCTTTCCCAAACCAACACATTGCGTGAATGAAAAGCAGCGGCACACCCAGAGCGTATCACAATAGTCTTGGGCCACCTTTACCTGGCTATAAACTCCAGCAAACCCTTGTGAGAACGATTATCTTCCATAAGAATAAGGACATAGGTGGATGGTAAACATTGAGAGATCTCAAGGTACTGCATTTAGTGCCCAGATGTTGATTGATTTATAGAAACACGTGGCAACATATAATAGCCACGTGGCCAATCTCTTTCAGTCTGTCCATATGTTTTTTTTTTAAACCATACAGACCCTAGATTTATCCCTATATTTATCACAGGCATGGTTAACTTCTTCTACTGTGTTACCTCTACCACCTCAGATGGGAGGCTATTCCACTTATCAACCACCCTTTAAGTGAACTTATTTTATATATATTTAGAGGAGAAATCTTTCCCTCTCCTCACAGGCTGCCATACCGGGGTTTGTCGTCTTGTTGTTTAATAGGTCTCTTCTTAATATACCAGGCACGTCAGACCCTTCCTTATAACGCGCACCTTATGGTTTAAGAGAACAGCTTTGTCTGTTCAAAGTGAGCGCATCATGTTCTCTTTAGACGCTGTATTAATGTGGATTCTGTTCTTGTCTACTCATAACTACCAGGCAAATGATGTGAGTGGGGACCAGACTGCTAAAGGCTGGTTCATTAATCCCTGTGCTTAATGCCCGATTTCCATTGCCATGGGCTGTGGGAAACAGAGAGCCAGGTAATTCGTCCAGTACGGCAGCTGTTGAAGCATAAGCGTGAATTGAGAAACTGCGAGCAGAGGATTCTGGGAATTCTTTTGGACCTGAACTCTCCAGAGTACAGTTATTGCGTTGTTGTTGTTCTTCTATATTCCTGAGAGTGAGCGATGTCCAGCAGGTCGATAATACATCGTCTCTGTTATTTGCACTGTCCTGACCATTTCTTTCTGCACTTTATTTCCTCTTTTCCAGGCGCATCGATGATGACAAAGGAAGGACACACGAGCTGGAACATTCTGCAATCAAATGCATGCGAGGGATCCTGTACTGCTACATGAGACAAGCCGATAAGGTAAATGAAAGCCCATGCTGCCTCAGATAACGTGGCGCAAGGGAGAGGGGGTGATTTATGTTTTCCGGACAGTATAAAGGTTATGGACGGCATTTAACCTGACATTTGCATTGTATTTAATGGTGTTTTTTTTTTTTTTTTAAGAAAGTCTATAACTGGGAAGAAAAATGTTTCAAAAACTTAGATGAAAAATATATATAAAACACACACTTACATATACATGAGAAAACCCATTCACTTACCTGCCCAAGACTTCTCAGACTTCTTGCTTCTCCCATATTCTTGAGCTTGGCAGGTTAATCGTTAATTGACTTGGCCATTATAAAGGTTCTGTTGTACCCGGGTTTAGGGGGGTGTGGGTCCCCCGCATAGAAAATCTGATTTTCGAAAAATCAGATTCCTCCCAGCCAGTCCGCCACTCGATGAGGCACAGCAATCGATCCACGGAGCACCGAAAGCTCTGTGGTGCGAAAAGTAGTAAAAAAAAATAGTCCCCCCACTCCATTCCCTAATTCTTACCCTAACCCTCCCCTCTCACTACCCTAACCCTCCCTTCCTGGCAGTCTGACCCTAAACCTCCCCTCTCTACTCTAACCCTCCCTCACCTGCAACCTGACCCTAACTCTCCCTCACCTGCAGCCTGACCGTAAACCTCCCTCACCTGCAGCCTGACCCTAAACCTCCCTCCCCTGCAGCCTAACCCTAAACCTCCCTCCCCTGCAACCTGACCCTAACTCTCCCTCCCCTGCAGCCTGACCCTAAACCTCCCTCCCCTGCAACCTGACCCTAACTCTCCCTCCCCTGCAGCCTGACCCTAACTCTCCCTCCCCTGCAGCCTGACCCTATCCCTACCTACCCCGCACAAATAATTTACTCCCCTGTCCCTGGTCCGGCAAACAGCAGCGGAGGTGCGGCGGAAGGATGCCGAACGGCATACTCACCCATTCATTAAAAAAAAAAAAAGTAGAAAAAGGTAAGTATTGGAAAATGGGACATCCGGAAAGGAAGTGTAACAGAGTTTAGGGGAACCTCTTCAGATACTGAGCCATGACTACTGTCATTTTTTTTTTCTCAGAAAATGCAGAAGGCTCGTTTTCGTCTGTCTTTATTTAAAAAATAGCGGTACTTTGAAAAAAAAAAAGTAAAATAATTTGCGGAAATGACTGGAATGCAAGGGCAATACTGGCTGTTCCTGTTTCAGCGGGTGAGCGATTGGTGATCATGGGGGGCACTCCCCTGTGCAGAAGCTGCAAGGGGTTTCTTCCTACACCTCATCAGCCAGACAGCGCAGGCGTAAACTGCGGAAATGAAAAGGCCTAATATTGCTGGGCTTATACACTAGGGTGGATACGGCAGCTTGGTTTGATAAATGTCATATTAGTAGTTTTAGATCTTCGCTGTGTACATTGTTGGGAAATGCCCTTTTTTTGCATCGTTGGTCATTTATAGAAGAGAAGTAAATGACTTTGAAGTGTTCGTTAGGGAGTTCGATTTTGAAAATCTTACCTTTTTCTGTACTTTTTCTCAGCTCAGCGTTGTCTTCTTTACAGACCAATGCGTTTTATTGTAAAATTGTAGAAAAGTACTTTAGTGTCAGATTTACGTCCATTTTAAATCTTCATCTTATGTTTTGCCATTCAAAGAATAGTCACACTCATAGCATTGTGGCACTGACGACAAAAGAATCACACTTAAAAACGTAGCCATTTATCTTATTGCAGATTCACCACATACTGTTGCAATATGCAAATATCCCCTAAACTACAGTTGTGCAAATACAATGATTTCAAAGGTTAAATCTGCATCATTGTGTGACGATTCGCAACGTGTTTGAACGAAGTGAATCAGTCGCTCATTTTTAAATAACCCACTCATAATATAGCAATCTTCTGTATTTACCCTGCTTACAGGCCATCTCTATATAAAGAAGTGAAAAACTGGAACGGTGTTTTTTTTTTGTTTTTTTTTAAACTATTTTATTGTGCCTCCGATTGGTCTATAACAGGCAGAGACAACATGTGACATTCCAGATGGGTAGATACCAAAGGACCTTGGTTATTGTCATGACCAGGTGACATAACTATAAGAAGGGATGCGGTTGCCAGTCCCATCAGCCGGATGGCAACATTGATACAGCTGCCAGCTGAATCGCGGCTGTGTCATTACCGAAACGCTCGGGAGTTCGAAAAATTGCTCTTAGGAACGGGTACCTATTTTGACCTGTTCCCAATAGCAACAGGATGCAGTGGGGCTAAGGTTAGGGCTAGGGCTCAAAAATGGAGGGTTAAGGTCAGGGCTCAAGAAAGGGGAAGGTTAGGGCGGAAAAGGGAAGGTTAGGGTTAGGCTGCAGGAAATGAAGGGTTAGGCTTAGGATGAAGGGCTTACCTGTCGCCATAGAAACCTTTGTCTCTCCAGGACTCGCAACTCCACCGCTCTCAAAAATGGAGACTGCCGCCAATTGCCGGTGGTCGCCTTTCATCTATCGCAAGATGGTCTGACCATGGTAGCGGCAAACCACATCCCCTATAAGTATAGGCGGAAAGAGCAAAGTGGCCTGAAGGACCCCATCTCCATCATGCTCCAACAACCATGCGTGTAGCTAATACATTGCAAAGCATTGTGGGACTTGTCCATTCGCAACCCCTGGGGTGTCTCTGCTTGCAAGCGACTGGTCTGTTTAATCACATGACTTTTTTTCTTTTCTAGGTGGAACAATTTAAACAGGATCCAAGCCCACAGAAATGTCTCCACTCTATCTTCCACATGGACACCGGCGACGAGATCCTGACTTATAAGGAATATGGCCACCTGCAGGTGAGATGATGATCTGTTTCCAGGCTTTGCCCTGTCTGTATCCTCTGTATATATGCATCATCGCTGTGTTGTGAGCAGCTGCCGCAGTGATGAGGCGTTTGTGAATCTCTTTCTTTTTTTTCCATCTCTGTACAACATTAATGTGTTTCTTTTCTCCTAAAGAACGTTACTTACACATAACACTATGCACTGCTCTTTTCTTTACTCTTGTACCCAGTGTCTGATAAGCGGCTTATGTTCATAACAGCACTTCATTATTTTACCCAGAATCCTCCCCACCTTACGAGCCATCCCCTTCGGAGAGTGCTTGATGCCATTAATGCCTGTTCTATACATTGTTTTCTGAGAGCTGGAATGGACTTAGTCGTCCACCCACATCAATACAAATTGCACAGTACTGCAAAACACAGAGCGGAATTTCTGATCATGGCAACCACCACAATGAGGTTTTAGCCGCTATGGGTGGTGTTTTCAGGACTAACCTTGATCATGGATTATAGTGTTACGGATACGCAGGCCATTGTTTAGGCCGTTATGCTGATCGCACAAGGGCTTTTCTTGCTGATAATGTGGCCGTTTAGAGAAACAGGAGGCTCTTTGGATTTAAGTGATTTAAAATAATCACCTTTAGTTTTAATCCATGTTTTTCAGGCTGCAATTAAGTATTGAGTTCCTAGGTGAGACGGCCGTGGAATGGTGCATTTACCTCAATGTCTCATTTTATGGATTTTTAGATGTAGCATTTTTCAGTTTATAAAACGAGACATATCCACAAAACTGATCAGGGAACTGCCCGGCATTGTTAACGGAAAGACAATGCGCTGCTGCGTTCAATCAACCGATGCTTTATTAACATTGAATCTCAACCAAGAAAAGGACAAACCAACACATAGGGCCAGATCCAGACCTACGCTCTTGATGCACCTTTGTGTGTAGCGTGTTTACGTTAGCGTTATCTTCTAAGCACGCCCCTAGACGCTCCCCTTGCATTTGCGTACTTTTGCCGTTTTACACCTACCAAACCCTTCCCTAACTTTGCAAAGCGGAACTGCTGTCATCCGTAGTGGCCACGCGTACTTACGACCCTAAGCACGCCAATACTGTATGATTTAAATGCCCTTCTTGCGTTGTTACGCTGCTGTTACGGTCATGGCCTTTATGCTCTGAGTTGCGAGCCGTAGCATCTGTAGCGCACATGTGCAGTAAGTACTAATATCATCTGGATATCTACCCAGTTTTTGTAGTCTTTGGGGTGTTAAGTACACACGGTGTAGAATGTAGAAATGAATTTGCTGGAACCTTATAGAGGAGGTGGCACGCCTTGTAGAACTCATCACTTCGGCCCAATCATCATCCTCCATAGTACCCAAACCGATGCTTTATTAACATTGAATCTCAACCAAGAAAAGGACAAACCAACACATAGCGCCAGATCCAGACCTACGCTCTTGATACACCTTTGTGTGTAGCGTGTTTACGCTAGCGCTATCTTCTAAGCACGCCCCTAGACGCTCCCCTTGCATTTGCGTACTTTTGCCGTTTTACACCTACCAAACCCTACCCTAACTTTGCAAAGCGGAACTGCTGTCATCCGTAGTGGCCACGCGTACTTACGACCCTAAGCGCGCCAATACTGTACGATTTAAAGGCCCTTCGTGCGTTGTTACGCTGCTGTTAAGGTCATGGCCTTTACGCTTTGAGTTGCGAGCCGTAGCATCTGTAGCGCACGTGCAATAAGTACTAAAGAGCGATTTAACGCTCACGGCAAGTGTAAAATCACGGGCGGCCGTAGGTCTGGATCTGGCCCACGGACACGTGGGAGACAACAAGGGGAGGAGGGATGTTTAAACTCTGTGTCATTTTATATAGCAAATGACATATCAGTGGCCTATTTTTAAAGTTAAAGTAATCTAAAATGACAACTTCTATTAATAAATCTCCTCTCCATATGTATAGATTTCTGTAACTAAAATATTAGCAAAATTGCTTATAAATGGTTAACCATAGGCCAAAACATATCGCCATGTGTCGCTGTTACAAGGTCACTGCATTTCGTTACCAGTGTGTATCGTCTTTTTTCATTTTAGATAAATGCGGTGTCTCTCTTCCTATTGTATCTGGTGGAAATGATATCTTCAGGACTGCAGATCATTTACAATACAGATGAGGTAACCAATGGCTACTAATTTCATTATCATTGATCAATACTTTTTCATTAATCCTTTCCTGCCCTGCTAATTCTATTTCTTGCATACAGCCAATATATATACTGTATGTATGTCTCAAGCCACTTACACAGAGCTACTGCTATATGACCGAACAAGAGACATGCAGCACATTGGGGCAGAATGTTTTAGAGAATAGTGGTTTGTTTTTTGTTATTAGAATTTCTTCTTGTGTTGGCTCATGTGAGCAGGGCCCTCCATCCTAGTGTTGATCCCTCCTCCACCACTCCCCCCCTCACTTCATACCCTCTTGTCCACCCTCTGCTACCCTTTTCCTTTGTCCCCACCTGGTGGCTCCCTCTCAACCTCTCACTGCGCTCTATCCCCTCCTCCCTGATCTGCCAAGCTTGAGACCTCGCATTTTGCCTTGCTGTCTGTGCTTGCTTCGCTTTATTGTGTTTTTGTGATATTTTAATATTTAGATTGTATTTTAGTATGTACTATGCTGTCCCTGCCCTGAATGTCTGTACTGTATTTTGATTTATTTTTTACGCCGCTAAGGACACCTTTTGGCGCCTTATATATAAATAATAATAATAATATGTTCTGAATTATGGATGTGCGTCTCAGCATCTTTTAATCTTTTGTTCGTCGCCCTTGTTGTTATTTTCAGAACCTGTTCTTAGTAAGTGTGGGTTTCTAGTGTTCTCTGTCATATATCTGGCATTACAAGTAATGCCTGTTTTAATGCACATTTTTATCTTTATTTCGTGACGTTTAGGGCTCGTTGCATTTTGCCGCGATGGCGGAAAAAGCTTGCAGTGCGCTTTTTCCCGTCATTTACGTTCGCAAAAAATTGCGGAATTAGCTTTGCACCACAAATAACGCGGGTGCGAAGCTAATTGAATCGGGCTCTTAGTGATCTGTAACAATAAATTAAAGTGTTTACGGCTAATGAGTTAACGTTTGAACGTATGCTACACTTCTGTGCATATAAAGACTTATTGATCATAAAGGGAATTTACAATCTGCCTTTATTGTAAAATGAATTTTCTACTAAAGATCTCTTCGTGTTATTGGCCTTATTCACAGATCCGTTTTTACGCAGAATTCCGTGCGTGTTTTTAGGATCGGATTAACTGAAAGTCCATTAGACACGTACGTGTGAATCGCACTTGGGGACATACGTGTGGAGGGGCGTGGTTAAAATCCGGACGAACAAGTTACGTGAAATTGAGTGGGGGGAGGCATTTAAATGACCGTGGGTGCGGTTAGTTACATACGCATATACCAAAGTATTATGCGCACGTAAATACACACGTGGAGATAAGGGCGCCCTATGGAGGCGTAAGTCGCGGAAAACCCGTCCGTGTGAGAGGAGCGTCATGGGTGTTGCCTTGCAATGTACGTGCGTATAATTGCGTACCTTTAACTATCGGATCTGTGAATACGGCCCATTGTCTTTTACAAAGGATTTTTATTATTGGTTTGTTAAAGATGGCTTATTTTACCTCTTGTACATTGCTGTAGCTGAGACCATTTCCTATTCCCTCAATACAGACGAAGCGGTGCAGAAATGAGCGAAAATCTAATCATAGAAAGTGGCGGCAGATAAGAGCCACATGGCCCATCTAGTCTGCCCAGTTGTTTATTGAAAACTATACTGACCCTAGACCCTATTTACCCTCCATTTGGTTTACAATTTAGGATACCCTTATATTTATCCCAAGCATGTTTAATTTGTTCTACTGTATTAGCCTCAACCACCTCAGATGGGAGAATATTCCATTTATCTATCACCCTTTCAGTGAAGTCATTTTTCCGCACATTTCCTTTGAATCTACCACCCTCCAGTTTATATTCATGTCCTCGTGTTCTATTACACCTTTTCCTTTATATAATGCCCCCTTCTCTAGCCGGTCACAACCCTTGATATATGTGAAAGCTGCTATCATGTCCCCCCTCTCCCTTCTCTGCTCCAAGCTATACATGTTTAGTGCCTCTAGCCTTTCTCTGTATGGTGTGTGACACAGGACATGGACCATTGTAGTTGCTCTTCTTTGCACAGTCTCTAATGTATTTATGTCTTTCTGGAGATACGGCCTCCAGAACTGAACGCGGTATTCTAGGTGAGGGTGAGTAATCGTTCTGTATCCATGGATTGCTGAGCGCTGTTTCAAGCTGTCAGCCTCTGACAGGTTCTATCAGGCAGAGCTTCCACCCCCAGTCCTATCTGGCTTACCCCTCCAGTCCCGTCCATCCAGACTCCAGCCCCGCCTCCTCGCCATGGGGCCCAATTCTATCACCTTCCGCCCCTGTGCATTGGATCTGTCTGTATTCTTGTCAAAACAGTGCATCTCGCTCATTAATGCAGCAGACATGAGAACATTAATGATCAGGACGATTAACCGCTTCCGAAAATTCGTTGCCAATGATCAGATGCTGTTTCTATCAAGTCTGCAGCTTCGTTGAATAGTATTCACTGGGAAGATGTCGCTGGAAAATGTCTTTTATATGTGATCTGCACGATAATCATCAGACAAAAAAACCTCTTGTGGGTACCCAGCTAAACTCGGTGCTGCCTAAATAGGGCCCTTATTGATGCTACATTATATAATGAGAATCTCTTTAATACCAGGTTTAGGCCACCAGCATCAGTCCAAGGGCCAGATTTACTCCACTGCGGAAATACAAAAGTGGAGATGTTACCCATAGCAACCAATGAGATTCCAGCTCTTATTCTCTAGTATGTAACAGTAAAGTAAGAGCTAGAATCTTATTGGTTGCTATGGGCAACATCTCCACTTTTCCATTTCCGCAGTTTAGTAAATTCAGCCTCTGGTGCTGTGACCCTGCAATTCCCATCATGCATTGCCAGGTGCTGCGTGGTTGGGGAAGCCCTCTTCTATAATGCTGCACGGTTGCTGTCTCTAAAACCTTTATTTTGCTTTGACAAATGCATATAAACACAAGCAATGTTTACCCGTCACTCTCCATTTATGTCGCACGTCTTTCCTAAACCCTCGTTTTTGTGCATGTGTGAAATGGTTCCTTGTTTTGCTGTCTCTTTGTATTTATGCCATAAATGATTGAATGTTTTTCTTTTTTTCTTTTCCCGTCCCTCCGGAGCACATTTTTACTAATTTATCTCCAGGTTATTTGAATGGGCAATTATTTTACAAAACGCATTGGTCTCGAGTGACAGCAAGAAGCATTGTCTTGTAATATCAATTTTACATGCAGGTTATTCCTGGTGGGTTAGCGAGCGGCGTAATGGCCGCCTTTGTTTCCACGCTCGCTCTAAAACCGAGACTAATGTGTTTTGTTTCAAACTTTGTTTTAAGTTTCCTGCAGCACCGCCACGTAAAGGAATTATAATGTGTCTCCATGGTGATGGGGAATAAAGAAAAGTATAAAGGGTAATTAATTTTTAAAGCAAAGAGAATTCTAGTGATATTGAAGGGAAAAAACATCACTGTCTTCGTAATGCCTGCAGATTAGGCATATGTCGGCAATTGCCTGCGGCTGTTGGCATCGCAGTGTCGGGTGGGAATACACAAAAGAACTATAGTTATCTCTGTCCTTGATTGTGTTGTTTACCAGTGTCTGATGGCTGTAATTGTTTCCGATATGACCCTATTTTCCGCCTCTCCTTCCCTAGTGTTTTGGGTTGTTTTTTTGTTTTTGTTTTTTGTTTTCTTTCTTTTGGTTTTTTTTGTTTTATTTTTCCTTTTGATTTGTCTGTCCAGTTCCCCCCATCATGGCCCTGTTCCAGAGGCATATGCAAAGTGTAGCTTGTGGGCAGCAGTTGTGGTCAGCCTATGGTACGTTTCAATGGCTATCAAGTACAGCAGACATAGGGGTAGATCCAGAAGTAAGTGCGCTAGCCGGAGACGTAGAAACGCTGTTTTGCATGCACACAGCAGATGTTACGACAGGTATGAATGTACGTTCCAGGCTACTATCAACAGTGTAACTACGAAGGAAGGGGTCGTGACATATGACACCTGTAATTACGCTTCGGAGGCGGGGTGAGGCATTTAAATCGTGCAGTACGGGCGTGCTTAGACACTTGCGTACGTGAAGCCTTTACGTATGTCCGTGGTTATGCTTGGGAAAGCGTAAAACGGCTAAACTACGTATGACCGAGGGAACTGCCTAGAAAACACGCTACGCTAGGAAACGTAGTTCTGGATCCGGCCCATAGTGTATAGGTGCAGAGCAGACTCGTTCAGTGCATCTACAGGGTAATTGCATTGTAATGTCACTAAATGTTATGACTAGGGAGATGAATAGCAATGTCATCACCTCAGAATAATAGAAAACAGGGGGGTGGGGGGAGACCGTATAAATCACATAATTTCTCAACAGCGTAATGCGCCAGCCGCGGTCTGATAACTATAGCGTTGTGTTTGCAGTGTGAAATATAAACGCACGGGTCATGATAAGGTTGTGGAGTGTCACCTTCCTTCCTTGACCTGGAACCGTAAGTTCCGCACGATGGTTTTTAAGTAGAAAGGGGCTGGGCTTCCACTCTGCCCGCAAAGGTGGCCGGGGCAAAGCATGTAACTTGTACAGTGTGGGAGGGGCATCCCACTTGAGAGTGAACAGCCGTCAGATGGACCACCGATCCGCAAGCATGACTTAAGGCGGCCATTACATTTAGAGGACCTTACCAAAAGAATAGATGCCATACAGAGGCGGAACTAGCGAGTTGTGGGCCCAGGTGCAAAAAATATGCTTTGGCCCTGATGATATCCCAGGTAACCCGGTGGGGAGCTTTGGCAATGCGGTGATGAAGGCTGTGGGCCCTTGTAACAGCATGGGCCCTGTTGCCGCTGCACCTGTTGCACGAATGGTAGTTCCGCCCCCTGATGCCATAGTCATTCTCTGCCAATTTGCGACACATATTCCGGCAATGAGGCCAAGACAGCAGGGATTTTTTTCCAGCTTGAAAGTAGACGCCATGGACAAAGCGACTGCTCTGGACTCAATTGCCCCAACGGCAACAGGTAGGATTTTCCCCTTACTTTAACCCTTCCTTTTTATCAGCATAACCTTAACCCTCCATGTTTCGCAGCCTGAAATCCAACAACGGCATCCAATATAACGGATATGTGCTTCTATATTAAACATGAGTTGATCATATCATTCACCTATTGATCTTTAAATCTTCTGCGTGATCCTCATATTTGGAAGTCGGTAAATGAACCTGCTGACTACAGGACAGTTCTAGCAGTGAACATAACAGCTGCTGTGCACCACGAGCCACCTTCCTCATAAATGAGCAGCATCTGGCCGGCTCAGCAATACTCGCCCCATTGCAGAATGACTCTGTGGTCTGTCATGAGACCTGATCATTGCACTTGCTGCTCTCTGCCACATATCCATCTGTACATAATGCTCCACGGCGACCTTAACCAATCAGAATAAATAATACTGTTGTCCTAGTAACATTTACTTCCTAATTGCCAGCAAGCATTGCCCAGGTCCTGTTTCTACAACGCAAATGACCAGCTAAGGGATTGCGTGGGATGTGATCATTATTCCTTGGCTGTTAAGTTTCAGTATTTTCCCTTCCTTTGATATGACACAGATTAGTGCAGTATCAGGCCCTGATTCAGAGATTGAAACCTGGGCTAAACCATGTTGATTTCAGGGGGAGTCAAGTTAAGTTTATTCTATGCATGCAGGGAGAATGCTTTGCTTTTACTTATTGCACACAGATTCCTGATCAGCTTCACTTTTAAACTGCTAATTAGACTTGAGCTGGGAAACATCACCTTTTAACTATAATACTGTTGCAACAAATGAAATTTGACTCCCCTGAAATCAACATGGTTTAGCCCAGGTGTAACTTTAAGTTCTTATTTTCAATCTCTGAATCACTGACACTCCCCTCATACCTTACCTCTCTGTGTGTATCTTTGTGCGGGTTTAGCTAAAGTATGCCCAGAGTTTTCTGATTCAGCCCTATTTAAATGCTTCCTTCCACCCACTTTTCTTAACTTCCAACTTACAGAGTACTGGCACACCCCCACTTCAATCCTGTGCGTAACGGGTTTCCGTGCGTGAATTGCACATGAGCACTTCGTCAAGATACGCACAGCGGCCATTTTCAGCGAGGCCAAGATGCAATCAAAAGACTGGCTTTTATCTAAGACAAAGTGACTTTAATAATGAAGACAGAAATTATAAATACACTTTGGTCTCTTGCTGCAGTGTCACCTACTTAGATTTTCTATAAAAATGGAAAAATCAGCGGATCCTATTCACAGTCTTCACAATAACTATGGAAATTATTTATAGTCTGACAACTCATCAATTAATAAATACGGTTCATAAAATTAACAATGAATAAATACTGATGCTGCTATTTTTATTAAGAAATTGCAGTGATAGACACACCCATGGGTGGAGCTATTAACAGGACACCTCTTTGGCTTGTCAGGACACACCCCTTTCGTGCAGCACATTGATCGTGTTATCACAATCTCCCTGATTTTCATTTGCAAAGTTGGTAACCATGTTTAATTTGCATTGTTTGGGACTTTATAATACACAATAAAAGAAAAACCAGGTGTGTACTATTGTTACATATTGTAGACAAGGAAGCTGTGTCAGAGAGAAATGTGGGGAACATATTTTCCATTGCACAGCAGACTTCCTGTTGGTGTTTACATAGACATTGGAGGCCTACCCCTTTTCTTGTATCATTTCCTTATAATAGACATGGCTACTACTATGCTATTTAAATACATCCCCCCTTCCACGTGGTGTATGGGCTGTTTGATCTCCACCCACTAATGAAAAGACTTCCCACGCAGAAGTCTGGATCCTAAGAACAGTTATCAGTGGCGAAAGTCTGTGGTGCGCACATGCTCTGTCGTAAACAGAGAAAAATTACCAGGTTTAGAAAGTCTGAATCCGATCCCTAGATGTTATTTCTGTGGTTTTACCTTCTAATAATTAGCATTAATAAAGGGTATCATTCAGTGCTCACAAAGCCAGGAATGTCCTTTCGTGCTACTTTATCGGTTTGCCACGGGCTTAGTGCAGCGTTATTCGTATTTTTTTGGAACAAGACTCTGTCTCTCCAAGGCAAGCAAATGAGAAAATGATGCTTGGCTCAAAGACCCTTTCATTGCTGTTATAAATTCTTGTAAACTAAAAGCTTAATCCCCCTCAAACCATGTGCTCCACCAAAAAAAAAGATTATTATTGACGCTAAGAAAAGTACTCGTAGATACGCTTCACGGTTTACACAAGACGCAAATACACGTGTGTTTGTCTGTGATTAATGAGTTGTCTAATGTGCTTTGAAATGCTGCTGCTGCTGCAATGATAGACATCTGCAGTTGTGTGCAATGTGGTGTGAGTATCACATGATTGGATTAAAAACTCACAAATCATAGAATCCTCCTCATTCAATCTTTATTTTATTTTACGTTTTGGTGCTTGTAAATTTAAATCTGACACTGAGGGGTTCATAAACTTTTTGCCTGTTTCATTTTTAAATTTTTGGGCTGTCAGTGAGTTTCCCTAAGGCCAACCCTTCTAGCTTAGGTCTGTTAGCATTGTTCGTTAGGTAGATAGTGTTCATGCTTGTTATGTATGCCCCCACGTTCAGAAATGTAAATAAAAGTGAACTCTTAATCCTCAAACAGTCTGAGCGTTCATATAGTTCTGAATGTGGTTCATGTTTTCATGGGCAACCTGCTACCCTGCTGTTACCCCATGACACTCATCACTAGACATAGGATTATATGCATTTGCATGTTTGCATATGCAAATGCATAAAACACTATTTTTATAGCGTTATTGCATATTTTAGTACTTTTTCATTGACTGCTTATTTCAGTAGTTAAATGTGTTAGGCGTGTTATATTACGCGGGAACGGTGGCGGGCCGCAGCCAGTGATGTGCGCCTCACACGCACTCGGCAAGCGCACTGAACCCGATCTGCTGGCTCGCACAAGGCGAAAGCTTTGGTGGGATGTGGCGCGTGTGGGGGGAAGGGAGTACGCCACTCGTTACTTCACGCAATTCACTTGTTTGTCATTCAATTGCTCGCTGTGTTTGTTAACCTACGAAAATCTTATTTTGGTTGAAATAATGGCGCCAGTGAAAAAAAATACCCAGACTTTAATGGTATCTTGGATAAAAAATTACCCAGGCCAATTTACCACTGATGGCGCTGTGATTTTCTTTTGTGACAAGCGAATACCTTTATCAAAAAATACCAGATCCATCAACATGTGAGTACTGCTTCCCATATATTGTGAAAATAAACGTTAATTCTAATAATAAATAGTATTTTGATTGTGCATATTTCACCCTTTTTTAGTGCATATTTGCATGCATATTTTGGCATTTTGATATTGCATATAATCCGATGTCTACTCATCACTGTCTTAAACCACGGGGTGCCAGGTCCTTGGCATTGAATCATTTTTTTATGTGGGTGTTAGTGATAGGTTTCCCACTGCTAGGGGGCTTGCCAGCAGGACCCTCTTACTCATGCACCCACCCAGCCTGTCTGTTACCACCCAGTCATGTTATAATGATTGTTAATATTGTAAAGCGCTGTTTAATCTGATGTCGCCATATACAAAAACACGTTAATAAAGAAATAAAATGGAGAGTTGCTGATACCGCCAGTTAAACAATGGGCGGGGTTGTTTTTATTCTCTTTGGCATTTATGCTCCCCTTCATAGGTCTTTATATGATATAGAACCCTTTGGTGCATGCGGGGGTCTGTCACTCCCCTTTCTCATGCACGGTTCTGAACACATAACTTCTCCGCTTGGACGCAGATCCACGCAGAACTGCTGTTCTCGGCCCTTCATTAGCACGCCTATCTCCATCTGTATGGTGGGCATTAGGCATGTGGAAGTGAAGCGCTGACCCCTTCCTGGAATCTTCAGTCCCATACGTTAAAAGTTATGTTAGCAAAACATCTGGTGCACGCATGCGCCGATATTACTTGTCCGGACTAACATAATTCTGGAACCGGCCCATAGAGTTCTGTTACAGGTGGAGAAATCCTAAGGTAATTGTAAGGTAAGGTAATTGTAAGGCTATTATAAGTCTGTAATGCAAGGGGTGTGGCCTCCTCTTGCCTGCATGCGACTCGGAATACAGCTGGAATTTGGTTTCAGAGGTCATTATACAAAACTACTCTACCAGGAGCTGCTTTCTGCAAGCCATGAAAATTTTCCTATATTCGCTTTTCTTTTTTTTTTTTTTTTTTTTTTATCCTTTTTTTTTTTTTTTCTTGTTTTTTTTTTTTTTTTTTCTTTTTTTTCTGACCTCTGCAGGCCTAGAAATTTCACCCCTAGATTATGTGAACCTTTAACTAGAACCTTATAGGTAACAGAACCAGTAGTCCCGCATACGACCTGACATGTCCAATGCGAAGTCCCTAGTGTATCAGGTTTCTTCGTCTTGTGGGTCTGCGGCTCCGGAACATTCACGCACATAAGCTCGAGCATCTTGGGGAGTTGAGAAATCTTTAAACGATGTTCCTTCAAATAGCCGCAGGCGTGCAGGGAAGAGAAGTGCAAATTTGCGGCCCTCCTTCACGAGCTGTGTGCAGAATGGTGAGAAGGCTTTTCGTGCTCTTGAAACTTCCGCCGAGAAATCTTGAAAAATCCTCAAACGGTGACCTTCCCAAGATAGCTGGTCTACCTTCCTGGACGCAATCCATATAATTTCTTTGTGCATGTAATTCAGGCATTTAAATATTACAACTCTGGGTCTGCGCTGGTTTTCTGGTCTGGGGTTCCCCAGGCGATGTGCTCTTTCTATGGCGATATCATTGCATTCTTCTGCCACGTTTAGGAGTTCTGGGAGTGTTACATGCAGAAAGTGGTATAAATCTTTACCTCTAAGGGTTTCAGGAAGGCCTATAATCCTCAAATTATTCCTCCTAGACCTGTTTTCCAGGTCATCAATTTTATTCAGGATCTGGTGCTGCGTTTTTTGTAAATGTGCTGTTGTTTCTTTTAGCTCACACACATCTTGGAAAGACTGACCCACCATGTGCTCAGAGGTAGAAATTCTTTGCTGTAATTGAGATATCTGTACCTTCACCTCTTGGATTGCCTGTGTAAAGGTGGCAGCTTGTTGGGCCATAAGGGGGGCCATGGTTTCCTGGATGGCTTTCACTATGTCTGCATATGCCTCTCCCCTCCCCTCCCTTCCTTTCCTTTCCCCTCCTTTCCTTTCCTTTCCCCTCCTTTCCTCTCCTTTCCCCTCCTTTCCTCTCCTTTCCCCTCCTTTCCTCTCCTTCCTTTTCCTTTCCCCTCCTTTGCTCTCCTTCCCTTTCCTTTCCTCTCCTTTCCTTTCCTTTCCCCTCCTTTCCTTTCCCCTCCTTTCCTTTCCTTTCCCCTCCTTTCCTTTCCTTTCCCCTCCTTTCCTTTCCTTTCCCCTCCTTTCCTTTCCTTTCCCCTCCTTTCCTTTCCTTTCCCCTCCTTTCCTTTCCTTTCCCCTCCTTTCCTTTCCTTTCCCCTCCTTTCCTTTCCTTTCCCCTCCTTTCCTTTCCTTTCCCCTCCTTTCCTTTCCTTTCCCCTCCTTTCCTTTCCTTTCCCCTCCTTTCCTTTCCTTTCCCCTCCTTTCCTTTCCTCTCCTCTCCTCCTCTCCTTTTCCCTCCTTTCCTTTCCTTTTTCCTTTCCGTTTCCCTCCTTTACTTTTCCATCCTCTCCTTCCCTTTCCCCTCCTTCCCCAATTCATAGCAAATAGAGAAAAAAAATCTGATTTTAGTTTTTTCCTTTTTTCTCCTTTTGTTGCATAGTGATTCCAATTTCATTTTCCACCCAGGGATCTGTTCCTATGCTTTGAAGTTATGTGTTTCCTCTGTGTACACGGCAGACAGTCTATTACATGGGGATTGCTTTAGCCTTTGTCTCCTTATCATTCTCTAGCAACCGCATCTCTGGCTTGTACCTAAATCCATATTTCGGCCATAGTACCTGCGGTAATTATGTGGCGCTTGCTTGCCTGGTAAAGGTACTGGGCTTTCAGCCATTATGTTTACCCTACAAATCCGGGCATTATTTTATATCGTATCACCAGTTCCCTACTTTTCATACAACCTTCATCCTGCACGGAATGACCTCCTGCTCTTTCCTTCTTTCAAGTCAACCTGTACCCGCTCTTCACTGTACTAAATCCTTGAAAATTTACATTATGTTAAATCCCTTTTGCAGAAACTGAATCTGAATTGCTTTGGGATTAGCCCAGTTGGCTCTGACCTCATTCTTCTTATCTGGTCTCAAGGGGTTAACCAGAGTGTCAGCGTTTCCTCAAGGCTCCTTGTTGCAAAACTCATTTATTTATGCAATTTAATTCACTTCTGCATTCTCAGCCTCTACTAGTGAGGTTCCTGGTGTCTCGTATAATGGGCAGTCCTAAGCAAATGCATTTTTATTATCATTTTTTATCTTTTCTTTTAATTATGACCTATATATTTTTTTTTTATTGTTTATTTGGTTGGAGAAATATGGAAATATAAAACAACAGAAATGACTTGTATTAAAACAAATACAGCGCCAAATGTAATCGGTGTGATTTTGCCAGCACAAGGGTCTTAATTTTGGAAGACCATCGTACGGAGATGCAACTCCTAGGGCCAGGTTTACTAAGCTGTGGACAGGGCCTCCGTCTTTAAATGCGGGGTCCAGGACCCAGCCTCGGGGCCCCTCCCCCTAGGTGATGTCGTTGCTGATGTCACATAGGGCCGGGAGCCGGTAGACACGCTTTAAAAGTGGGCCGGTTCGCAGAGAAGAACTTCTCCGCGCATTTTCCAGCTACTAAATAGCGCTGAGCAGCAAGTATCGGTGGTAGGATACCTGCTGCTACAGAGCTAGGTATCTGCGGGCCCCCAGCAGGTCCGGGCCTGGGACAATAGTCCCGGCTGTACCCCCCCTGATAGCGGCCCTGGCTGTGGGAAAGGAATAGTGGAGATCTTGCCCATAGCAACCAATCAGATTCTATCGGATGTGTTCTAGTATGTAATATGAAAGTGAGACCTTGAATCTGATTGGTTGCTATGGGCAACATCTCCACTTTTCCATTCCCGCAGCTTAGTAAATCTGGCCGCAGGAGTCGTATAGTCATCCACCAAAAGCTAAGTGTGTCATCTGACCCTAACCTTCCCCTTCTCTAGCACTAACCCTCCATGCCCTGCAGCCTAATCCTGTCCCTTCATCCCTTCATGCCCTACAGCCTAGCCCTAACCTTCCATGCCCTGCAGCCTAACCCTAACCCTCCACCTCCCCTTCTCAATCCCTATTCCTCCATGTCCCGGATATGGGTATAGGTACAAATCTGTTTGTGTGACAAAAAAAATAAAGGTCTGATCACACACAAAGATCATTATTATTATGATCTATTTAAGGAAAAAAAAATGCTCAGAAATTAATTTCATGTGGAACAAATTTCTTTATGCAGAGCTGTCGTCCAATTCCAGCAAATGCAAGATGGGTCCACTTATCCTAATTTGCAAAGCTTTTTGGGGAGGAGCCTTTAATAACTCCTCCTCCTGTTCAGAACAGACGTATAATCAGGAAAGCATTACCTATACCCAACTGACACCCTTGTGTCGCCTCCCTATTAGCAGACGTCCCTATATTAGTCTTCTTTTTATAATTAATCATTTTTTATTTTTATCTTATTTATTTCTCATCTACATGTACGAAACATAAGCCTCCAAATTAGATAGTAGCATATTGTTTTAATGATTCCATCTCACCCCTAAGTGTAGACAAAGCAATGGGTCTTTATACTACTAATGTCTTAATCCACCACTTCCACTGTGAATCCCCTCTTATGAATGCACCCTGTGTGTCTGCTAATCAAACCCCTTCCCCAGAGTGGGATTTTGAGTTCTGTTACTTCAAAGGTTTCTCTTGCGATAGGCAGTCCATAGGATAATATACAGTATATACCACACAGAGCGTTATACATGTAGCCAAGTCTAATTAGTCCGCGGTTCATAGAATATTGATAGGTTTCCTACCTGTCGCGTCCTTCATTATTTTCGTGGGGTAAAGGGTTCAGGAAAAATGGCTTCATGGAAAGGGTAGTTGATAAGTGGAATAGTTTCCCATATGCGGTGTAGAGACTAACACAGTGGGACAATTTAAACATAACTATAAGAATATCCTAAATATTAAGCTAAATTAAGGGTCAGATAGGACCTGATTCACACTTAAGAATTTCGGTTTCTTAAGGGCGGTGAAATAAGAAATGATTGTCTGAATTAGGAGAATCTTCATATCTCTTTACACAAACCCGGATCTCTGACTTAGCGTCCTTAAATCCAATAGGAAAGTGCCTGGTCACAGTTCAATCAATTAAAGTTGTGCTCCTATACAATTGATGTGGAGCAACTGTCTCTATTCTCATGTTTGGATTTGACATTACTCTTGTTCGACGACCATATAGTTCCACTGTCAGCGTCGGAATATTTGGCTGGTTTAATACACATGAGACATTCTGATAAATCCATCTCATTGGTTTTCACACTTTTTACCGTTCAAGTAGTGGTACGATCCTGTGCATTTTAATGTTATATTGCTTTGAATTGTTTTGGCAAAATAAATACAATTGTTATATGACTGAGGTTGTTTCAGGAGCTTCTTCAGCGCAGAACCGATCGTTAACTGACCTCCCAAGTCTTCCGTATTTCCTGTTTCTTCCGTGAGTTGTCAGCGCCCGCGATCACTGATCCTACGCCTGCTGAAACTACAGGGACAGCCAGCATCGCGCGTCTGTCCCATTCATTGCAGCAGGCAAGAAGGGGAGAAAGAGACTCCTTTGTGGCACTCCGGTCTCCAGGTTCCAATTTCTAGTCGCCATGGTGACAGGACGACTGGTATTTGTCCAGCCCTGGCTTAGATCGTTGAAACAATATCACTCTGGCCAATAGGGTGGCTTATGTGTCTTGTCTTACCTGGGTATAGGGGAGTTCAACAAGAAGATAAAAAGAAGAAGAGAAAGAGACGATTATAAAACGAAGAAAAGACTTATCTAGGGTGCATTTATTGTGGTTTAGTGTGAGGGGACGCCAGCTGCTTAGAATTTCGATATATTATATATTGGGGATTTTTGGGGCAGATGTCCTCTGTTCTCCAGCTGCTCCCTCTAAGAGGAGACGTCCAGCATCTTATGATTTGAGCCTTTATAAGAATGGAGGGCACCTCCAGATCAGAGGATGCTAGACCCTAGTATTCAGCATTACCATGTAAAAGATTTAGGTGTCTGCTTCTTACCTGTGGTGGCACCACAGGTTTCAGCATGCCCTGCAGGTCCACGTTGCCTTTGCTTGTTTTCATTTGTGACCTCCTTTGATTATACCCATTTTGGGGTTACTAATTAACGTGAGAATAAAAAGGCCCCTTCGACCTTTCATTGGACTGTATCCAGACTTAAGTCAGTGCTTGAAATAAGTTACTTCTGGGCTAAACCATGTTGATTTCAGGGGGAGTCAAGGTAATTGTACTCTTTGCATGCAGAGATATATCTTTGAATGACTTACTGCACACAGATACTGACCAGCGTTACTATCACACTGTTATTTAGACTTGGGATAGGAAACATCACCTCTCAGCTCTAATACTGTTTCCAACAGATGAACTATGACTCCCCTGCAATCAACATGGTTTAGCCCATGAGTAACTGGGTTACTTACTTAAATCTGGATCCAGCCCATTATGCTTCTATTATATATTAAATATGTTTCTGTCCAGGAGCCAGATTTGCTAAGCTGTGGGTTTGGAAAAGTGGAGATGTTGCCCATAGCAACCAATCAGATTCTAACAGTCGCTTTTCTAACTGTCCGTTAGAATCTGATTGGTTTCCATGGGCAACATCTCCACGTTTCCATTCCCGCAGCTTAGTAAATCTGACCCCGGTTTGTTTGTTTTTTGGTTTATTTTGCACTTTGTGTCCTGCAATGTCTGTCTCCGCCCTTCTCCTCTTCTCCCCTCTCCTTTGCTTCTCTGTATAGTACAATCTGTTTCTCTCATCTCCCTGGTCTCCTGTTGCTCAGTCTTCAGCTATAGTGACACTGTGATAAATCACAGGAATGTATTGCTGTTGAGTTCTATTATGCACTTGAGACTGTGGTACAGTAGCTTCTTGGGGAACAGCTATTAACTGTGGTGCAGAGTAGCGGTACCCATATGTTTCCGGTAATGACGATGGCGTTGTTGTTCCTCACACCGTGCTTTCCAGAGGATATTGAAAACCCAAGTTCTGCACGTTGTTAAAGTGGAAACATATCTGTAAAAACGATGTATTGGATTGCCGGTATCTTTCTAACAATTTTTGTTATATTAAAGTAACAACCTAATTAATTACATGTCTATCCTGTTTTATGTGCAAAGCTTAAGCTCACAAATAGCAAACCATTATTATCTATTCATCATTTTGGAACTACTCAGATCTTTTTTTTTTTTCCATATTAAATTTGCTCTAATAATAATTTATCCTCTGTTAGGATTTATATAATTAGATATTTTCACTCAGTATTTCACAATGTATTACCCCTCCTAGCATTAACTGGCTCATTGCATCCTATCTGTTCTTTCATTTGCTGAATTCCATTTTGTTTTCTTCCCTTCTCCTTTCTTACCCATCTCTTGAACCTTCTTCTACCATCCGCCTCACTAGCTCCGGCTTGCTTTCTAGCCTTGCAAACGCCTGTTGCACTAACTTAGCTATGGCTTCATATTTTATTGATTCTTGTATGCTTCCCTAACTACCCCATGTGCGTCTTTCTCTCTCTCTCTCTCTCTCTCTCTCACCCCTTTATTTGGTTTCTTTACCCTCTTTGTCCTCCTAACATTTTTATTTTGCAACATGGTGGGGAAGCTAGATTTCAGCCCATTAGTAAATCAATAAAACTTTGTTTATTTAGCAGCTGCTGGCCTCCTGCAGAGATTAGACAATGGAGTGGACATCACCCATTCAATACAGCCTTTCTGTTACACATTGAATCAGTGATGGTAACTCCATTGTCTGATCTCTGCAGGAAGCTGGTGGCTGCTAATAAACAAAGCTTTAATTATTTCTGAAGCCCTATTCAACTTTCCCCAGCAGATGGGCCCATCATGCATGCGATTTCCCTCCATGTATGGTGGACTTTTCCCTGTTTTCGAGAGATTTAACTGGACACAACCTTATCTTTGTGTTGGTTATTATCCTGTACGGTGTTAAGCTCACGGTTCTGAGTGTTGTCCCTCTTGTCCTGTTTCCCCTGTCCAGGTGTCTTTTATCCAGAATCTTGTTTTCTGCGTAGAGCGAGCATACCGGGTGCCAGACTTTGGAATCTGGGAGAGAGGCAGCAAGTACAACAACGGCAGCACAGAATTACATTCAAGGTATTTGCACACAGCTCCCGTCTATTATTCCTCCGCGTTGATGAGCTAATTAAGTCGCAGGCCCATTTGATTTGCCTATTACTCCTTACGGCGGGCTTTGTGGACGTTCTGTATAAATAGATTGGATTAGCAAAACTCCATAATGAAGGAGATGAAAACTGAGTAAGCACAGCTAAATTATAGCTCCTTCAGCTTAGGGAAACAATGTTTTTCATTTATTTCATTTGTCGCTTCTGAGTTTGATTCGTTCGTGCTGCAAATCACTGAACTCTGCAACTTTATTATTGTCTTTAGAGAGACAGCATCATTGCATGATTTGTGTGCGTATTTACATGCTTTTATATCTAAGCAGCCCATCGTGCACTTACCTGATGCTAAAAATTGAACAAGGAGACATTTCTTCATCACCCCATATTGTCCTCTACTAACTATAGGCTAGATCCAGACCCAAGTACTTGTTACGTTTCATCGTGTAGCGTATTTACTAGGCCCTTCCCTCCCTCGTACGTTCTTTTGCCGTTTTACGTTTGCCAAACCCTACCTTAACTTTTCAAAGCGTAACTACGGACGTACGTAAAGGCTTCACGCCCACACTGTATGATTTAAATGCCTCACCCGCCTCCGAAGCGTAATTACGGGTTTCATATGGCTGTCACGTCCCTTCATCCGTAGTTACGCTGTTGATACGTGGCTGGTATGTACGTTCTGAGTTACGTGGTGTAACATCTTCCGTGGGCATACGCAGTCAAGTCTAGTGTAAAAATCGCTTGCGTGCGTAGTTTAGGATCTGGCCCTATACTAGTGTTTTCTAAACACATTCAAGAGGTGTTTATGGATGGTGAAGTCAGCTTATCACAGGTGACCCCTTGGCATAAAAGGTTTAATGCAGATGATTTGGCCATTAAGAACCGGCGACATGATTGAGACTCATTGAAGGGTCATTTTACTTGATCATAGTGATGGGGTATCGCCTCGTCAGTGTTAAATCTGTTGTTGCTCATAACTGACCGTTATATTTTTAAAGCTACGCAGATGGTAGTCATTCATTCACTTATTCTGTAGGGAGCTTTGGAAAACATGGACCGGAGGAGGTGCCTGAGGATAGAGTGTGAGAAACGCTGCTCTATCCTATCCCCCTGGCTCTTCTCTGCTCCATGATGTGTGACACAGGCCATGCACCATTTTAGTTGCTCTTCTTTGCCCAGTCTCTAATGTGTTTATGTCCTTCTGGAGATACGGCCTCCAGCATTGATCAACTGTATACCAGGTGACATTGTACCAACGATCTATAAAGTGGAATCACTACTTCTCTCTTTCTCCTACTAATTATTCTCCTTGTGCATCCAAGTATCTGACGGTCTTTCTCGTTGCTTTGTTACATCGATTGGCTACCTCTAAGTCACATGCCTTATTGAGCTTTTGCATTTTTGAGTCTGAAGTGCAGGATTTTGCATGTTTTGTCATTAAACTCTTGTGACCTCACTCGTGACCATTCCTGCACTCTACCTAGATCATCAGGCGTTTTATTTACCTCTTCTACTCTGCCTACCTTGTTACATATCTCTGTGTAATCTGGAAAAGGTATACTATTCATCTCGATGCAACGCACTGGTCCAAGTACACATCCCTGGGGATCTCTACTGGTTACCTTACAATCCCCAGAAATGGTTCCATTTACTGCAACCCTCTGTCTATCCTGCAACCAAAATCGCATCCATACAAATACTGTCAGATTCAAATCACAAATTTGACCTCTCTTTTGCATTTTTGAGTCTGAAGTGCAGGATTTTGCATGTTTTGTCATTAAACTCTTGTGACCTCACTCGTGACCATTCCTGCACTCTACCTAGATCATCAGGCATTTTATTTGCCTCTTCTACTCTGCCTACCTTGTTATATCTCTGTGTCATCTGGAAAAGGTATACTATTCATCTCGATGCAACGCACTGGTCCAAGTACACATCCCTGGGGAACTCTACTGGTTACCTTACAATCCCCAGAAATGATTCCATTTACTGCAACCCTTTGTCTATCCTGCAACCAAAATCGCATCCACACAACTACTGTCTTTGATTCAAATCACAAATTTGACCTCTTTATTAGCAGTCTGCAATGTGGTACAGTGTGGTACAGCTCCCTTTGATTGGGGCTTTAGTGACCCAGTCAATAAGTCATTAAGATTTGGTCTTCCCCAAGTGAATCTTTGTTGCTTGGGATCTTGTAAATTATTGGATTTAAAAGATTGAACAATTTATTCTTTCTTCCTTTAAACTATGTAAGTTTAGGCTTCTGACTTTTTTAATCCTTTCTCTTGTGTGTTATAAAAATTGATTCAATAATTATAATAAATTATAAAAATTAAAATCCCTTATAAGAGACCATATCCGATCATTTAGGTCCGGATTCATTCGTACGTTGTTTTAAGAATTGAGTTACCGCGCCTGCATAGTAGCTTATTTCCGCTATCTGCGTACCATTTCTATACGTAGATTGCGTAAGCACTGCCTTTAGAACGCGCTTACACAATCTACGTACAGAAATGGTAGGTAGATAGCTTTACTAAGCTACTATGCAGGCGCAGTAGCTCAATTCTTAAAACAACGTACATAACACAAACTACGGAACCGTGAATCCGGACCTTAATCACCAACGCAGAGATCGTTGGAGATTAATTTATTTTATTTTTTTAATCAAATGATTTTTTATTGAAAGGGTTTCTTAAGTCAACAACAAATGTACATTATTACATTTTGCATTTACATAGTGTACTGAATAAGTCACTACCGGGATATTATACACAGTCTAGTAATCATAGTATATATGCTTTGTCAGTTGAAGACAAGTGGTACCATAATCATAATCCGGTTTGCAGCTGGAGAGGAGATCAAGCCGTTGGAGATGTTTTTTCTTGTAATCCTATTTTTGGAATGTTGTCACGCTCATTGGAATTCACAATTTCTTGGGTACAAATATTAACACGCAAAGCTACCGTAAGTGCGGCCCGTGTTCAGATATAGAAACTGCCATATTCGCCATGTGCACATTCACACGCTACCGACTTCCACCACGAATCTGGTTCCTCAAGATCCATATTTCCGTGCTCGATGTCATTCCGATGCTGCGGAGACGTGACGGCACGGCGCTTAAACATGTCTGCATGGTGGAAGGGGGAGGTATTTATATCGTAGAGTAAGGGTTTGGCTAAGCCCCTATGCACAGTCCTCATGTGAATATCAAGGTGGTCTCCCCTTGCACCAATGATAATTAGTGGACCTCTGCAGCCATTGGTACAGTCACGTTGGTCCGGATTCACGGTTATGTAGCTTTCGTCTTATGTGCGTTGTTTTAAGAATTGAGCTACTACTAAAGACTGCACTTATGCAATGCGTAGTAGCTCAATTCTTAAAACAATGGGCCTGATCCAGAACAACGCTTCGAAGCGAATTTACGCGTGGCGGAGACGTAAAATCGCTGTTTAGAACGCACTGCGCATGCGCACCATAGAAAATATGCACATTCATGTAGCGTTGAACGTATGGTATGGGCCATTCACGTATGTGTCACGTAAATACTTACGTGTGGGCGTGCCAAATTACGCTACTCCAAAATACGTCTGAAATACGTGAAGTAGGCGGGGGGTGGTATTTAAAGTGTACAGTATGGGTGTGCTTAGCTACGTGTATTCGTGCAGCCCATATGTACGTGTGCGTATGACAGCGGTTACGTTGGAAAAAGTTAAGGTAGGGTTTGGGAATCGTATCTTGACAAAATACGTCCGTGCAAGGGGTGTGCCGAGGGGAGTGTAGCGAACTTACGTGCACGAAAATACGCTCCGCGAATAAACGTACGGCAAACGTAGTTCTGGATCTACCCCAATGTATGTAAGACTAAAACTACATAACTGTGAACCCGGACCGTTGTTATTAAATTAGAATTCAGTCCTTAGTTGGGGATGTTGTCGCGGTCCCGGGAATTCAGAATTTTATGGGTACGAATATTAATTGTTTTGGTAGCTAAAAGCATTTATTGGTTGTTTACAAAGTTTAATTTTTATTTACTTTTTTTTTTACCCAAAATTTCAATGGAATTGCGCCTTTTTGTTGATCGTTCTTGCCGGCACGGAAACGTATTCATCTTGGAGATATTAAGCCTCATAATTAGGCAATGAAGGGTGATGAAGTTGCGTCAAGGAGCAGAGTGAAGGATTTAATCATTGCTTTACCTCTGACGTCCAGTGTATTAGAGTGTCATCGTTGATAGATGTATATGTAACCAGGCACATTACCGCCGTCGTAATTCATTCCACTGACGTCCCGTTGAAGTTGAATAATAATGAAAATGTAAAGTGGTTTTCCCGTTTTCCCCAGCGATGTTACTGAAGCTTTGTAATGTTGCTGGGCTCCAGTTATTTACCTTGTAATTATTACACATGGCAGCTTCTAGCAGAGTTTTTCAATTGCGTAGAGAAAGGGGGAGAGACGTTAGTTATAGATGACCGCCGGTAATAATGATTAATAAAACATATGGGGAATTGATTTATCTGATGCTAGAGTTGTGGCTCTTCTTTAATCGTTTAGGAAGA